>OY856409.1:62200900-62800900 GCA_963693085.1 Alisma plantago-aquatica
CCTAGCTGTGGGATCTTAGATCGACCATCTAATAGCTAAGATGGGATGCATGTTAGGGTTTTCCCTAGAATGGGCGGCGGCTACTGGGCCGTGCCCCCATTTTTGGGCCCATTTCGTTCAAAAGCATAATAAAATCCAACATTAAATAGAGATATTCAATGTACCATAACTTTGGCTACACAGCTCTGATCAAGGAGTTTTTTATGTCGTTGGATTCATAATTGAATCCTCTTTAAGATAGTACATAGTGGAGACAAATAGGATCATGGTGATGAGGTTAAAAAATGGATTCAAGAGGGTGATGTATTAAATAATCATACTAAGCTCAAAGTGTTGATTGATGTCACACATTGTGAAAATGAGCATTAATGTATTCAAATTGGAGTATTACAACATTCAAACTATGAAATTGACATCCAACTAGATAATTGATCATCATAGAGTGAGGGAGAGTATAATCAAATAGAGAGAAAAATTAGGGTTGTCACAGAAACATGATGAAATGACTAATTCAAGGGCTAAACTGCCAATCAATTCACTCATGAACCGATCGTTTTGCCGCTTGTAGGGTGAAAATTTTTGTGAAATTCTGGTCTCTTCCACTCCCACTCAAATTGGGAACCCTGAACCTAACCCTTCTATAAATAAAGTGATATTGGGGGCTTCTCAGATACATCAATTGCTTCTGACAATTGTTGTATTCTCTACTTGTGGTAACCAAGATAGCCCGAGCAAGTCCTACCTGGTAAAGGGAGGGATAGAAAGGGAGAAAATTGTGGGAGATAAAGTTGGTGCTAGTACACCAACAAGAAGGGAAAACTCCTTCTTGTTTGATCTTCTAAAACTACAAGAGTTCACAGTGCTCTATTTGGACTACTGTAAAGGCAAGATTATTTTCTTGCTAGGAGAACAACATCAAGTTGTTATCCATGGTAATCATCTAGGAGTTGTCACAGACATTGTTCGAGTGTGAGCTGAAGAAAGGTGCATACTACAACAAGGAGATTGTCGTTGGACTTTCTCCAGGACCAGGTATATCCTCGAAACCATCCTTCCCATTATATATAGTTTATGATGTGATCTACTATTATAAACGAGAATATGGCAGTTAAATTTTTATTTGTACTACTTTCTCTACTACCATATTTACCTATAGAAATACCTTATATGTTTGAGTGTATTTCAAATATTTGAAAAGGGATTTCTTAGTAAGGAAATGAAACAAACCACAGATGAGAATAGGATAAGAAGTATGGGAGTATCAGGTGTCTTCTCATAGTCAAAACATGTCATGTGGTGAAGAGCGTCCCATTTGACTTGGATACCCTGAAGGATACAATACACTATCATTGTGGAGTTCTTTGCAATGTTTGTTTGATTCTTCTATGGATGGATATTGCAGTTTACAACGAGAGAAATGGTATGTGTCTTGAGATCTAGGGAAGAAGATGGTATGATGGATTTCTTTCTATAGGGTAGCCTAGGATTTGTCAAGACTTTGTGATTATCTGACAGAGATAATTCAGGATTAAATCTCTTGTAGAATTCCTCTATGTAGAGAATGTCAAGGTGATTGGGATAGGTAGATGTCCAATTAGATGTGGAAAAGGCACTAATGAAGTAGGTGTTTAGGCTATCCTCAGTGATTGTGAATTGAGTCCCTATAACCATGGAGATAAGGATGACCTGGGTGTTTAGAAAAGGTACTAGGGTAGTGTAGTTATATGTAAGGTTAGCATAGAACTCATGAACTACTTTTATGCTAGCACAAGAATTGAAAAGGAAAAAAATTTCAACACAAAGAGCACCAAGACGTTGTTCAAGAAAAATCTTCTTGATTTCAGTCAAGAACTCATTCCTAGTTTCCACTAAAGGTATAAAAGGAAAGGGGGCATGAGGGAGCAACTCTTTGTAGCAATTGACAACTTAAATACAGATTAAAGAGGCTTCGTCATAGGTTAGGATGCACGTGGCAGGATTTGTGGTTGGATCAGAGGTGCTACCAGTTGCAGAACCTTTTTTTCTCCTACTTAATAGCACGGGAGGCTGAAAACATGGAGAGAGGAGAACAACAAGCTCACTATTAGTGGTAAAAAGGAAAACCTCCTAAAATGAGCTAGGGTTAGGCTGGGGAAGATTATCCAGGCTGGGATGATCTAGGAGAGGGTCTAGTGTTAGAGGACAAACATAAATGAGGAATTGTCAGTCACGTTCCTCTAGTTGAGAGGGAGGAAATCAGTTGACTAAACATGCTTATCAGTTAAGCAATAGTGTGGTCAGTTGAGTGTGCATTTTGGGTAACTCAATTGACAATGTGTGTAGTTCAGTCCTTAGGCATCCCATTGGTCGTGTTACCCTAGGGAAAACTTGATCGACAATAGGATTTGTCACAAAGATATGAAACTTAATTTTCAGATTCTAGAACCCTATGTAAACACATTTAACTAGCCTAACATGTATATAAAGCATATAGAAGCACTTTTTAATAATCATGGGCTACTGTTTGCATTTAAACAAGAGTTTTGCAATTTAAACACCATTTGGACAAAAACAAGCCAGTTAACTTGGCATTTAAAGCAAATAGGAGCATATGATATATAATTTTGAGAAAAATGTAGAGGAGTAAAAGACCATTCTATCTTGGAGACATATAATTATCATCAATGGCGGTAACAAGAAATTTTAATCTAATAAAAATAAATTTCTCTCTAACTAGATGTTTAGTGAAATTATTTGCAAGTTCATTTTTCGTGTCCACATGATTGATATATATGTCTTTTGTTGCAATGTGGTCATGAAGGATATAATGACTGACCTCTATGTGTTTAGCTCTTCTATGCAATATAGGATTGTATGACAAGTTAATTGCACTAGTATTATCATAAAAGATAGGAGAAGCATCATAGAAAGCATTAAAGTCTTGGAGCATCTACTTCATCTAAAGGACTTGGGTACTACAAGTCCCAGATGCAATGTATTCAACCTCAGTAGTCGATAGATCTAGTGTGTTTTTCTTATTAGAAAAGCAAGAAACTAAGCATGGTCCTAGGATGAAGCAAGTGCCACTTGTTCACTTTCTATCAACTAAGCACCCAACATAATCTGCATCACCATAGACTGTAAGAGTAAAGTCCCTTGACTTAGGATATCATAGTCCAAATTTTTGGATTTTGGCTAGTTATCTTAAAATCCTCTTTATAGCTACCAAATGGGATTTTCTATGGCTTGATTGAAATATAGAAAACAAGCCAACACAAAACATGATATCCAGTCTAAAGGTCGTTAGATATAGCAAGCTACCAATCTTACCTCTATTGAGTTTCTCATCTACCTTTTCACCTTTTTCATCCTTATGAAGTTAGGCGGTGTTGGACATGGGAGTATCCGTTGGATTTGTTTTCTCCATCCCAAAGTACTACAAGAGCTCACTAGTGTACTTGCTTTGGTTGATGAATTTTCCATATTTTGTTTTATTGATTTAGAAGCCAAGGAAGAATTTGAGTTCCACCATCATGTTCATTTCAAATTCACTCTGCATGAGAGAACTAAACTTTATGCAAAGTTCAATATTAGTCCCGCCAAAAATTATTTACAATATGATTCCAGTAGAGATGTTATTTAATCTTCAAAACTTGCATTAGAATTTATTTTGACTTGCTTTTTGAAAAACTAGGGTTTTCTAAATGCTTCCTCTTAGTGTACTTAATATCTGAAATTGGTATCAAATAGACATATTGTATACACAATGGAATGGTTAAGTCATCATCAAAATATGGACAATGTATAAATGTCATGTCAACACAAATGTGTATTAGATTTGATTAGAATGGCATTATAATTGCATGTAGGTAAAAATTTCATCAACTACATAGTTCGTCTTTCATGTTTCCTTAGGAAAAACTCAACTGATGACATCATGCATGATGCTCTAGTTTCCTACATTGATCGAGTTTGTTCTGGTGAAATTTGACTTACTAGTAAATGGTCACAAGCCCAAAGACACCCATTGGAAGAAATTTAAAACTAGAAAGTTAGGTGACAGGTCTAGTTGTCAGTTGGATTCTAGTTCCATCAATCAAGAATTTATTCACCAAAATTGAGCCTACTATATTGTAGCTCCATCATATTGTAAAGTAAAAATAACCTTAGAAGTAGATAAAAATGGACATATATCCATTAGACATCCCAACAATTCTCCTAAAGTGACTATAATTTGTCCTAACTAAGTCTACATCCTAGTAGGCATCCTTAAATATAAATTAGACATATATAGGAACTTCCCAAGGTTATCAAGTAGCTTGTATGCTACATTTGCCAGAAAGTTCCTCAAAGAGTCCTAAACAACTCTATTGAGCTTGATTAGTTGCTACATTCACTTAAGTGAATAGGTCAAGTATGAGAGAGATAATTCTACCTATTTATTTTGAAGCTCTCCTCTCTCTTTGAATCCATGTCTACTAGAATTGATAATTTGAAGCTCTTCCTAGGATAAAGAAGGGAAGAGCATGTGGCCCTAAGTAAGGGAGGTGGGTCCCTTATTAGTTCTTGGCTCTCACCTTTTTATGAGGTACAAGCAGGGGAATTTATCCTCTTCTTGAGGACTAGGAGTTAATATTGAGTCTCAAAAAAGGAAACTTCTTACTCTTGAAATGAAATGAGAGGTCACTTGGTGTATGCTCTTAGGAATCTAATACAACGTGATACTGAAGGGTTTATAGATCCTAGAGGTTGACCTCTCTAGGTAGTGAATGTACAACCTTTAGAGCCAGAAGCACTCATAATATTTACATTCATATTTTGGTTGCTAAATCTCTCATTTTGTTGTTTGTTTTGCTTATTGCATTTCACTTGAGGTATATAAAGGTTTAACTAGTTTGGTTTAAGTTTCAAAATAGTGAAATCCATCCCACGATGAGCCCATAAATACTATGGGATCCTCTTTGTACAATAAGTTGTTTTCAATAAGTGAAATAGGAGTATTAGGTTTCCTATATATAGGAGTTAGAGAGTACATGGGCCAAACATAAACAAGGAAAAGTATAATGGGCCAAGCCCAACTAATCAAATATACTAACGCACCCCCTCAAGTTGGAGAGTAAACATTTTGAAGCCCCAATTTGATGTCACTATACTTGAATAAAATAGGAGGAAGAGGCTTGGTAAGGATGTATGCAACTTGATCATCTGTCTGAATGTGACAAGTGATGATCTGCTTGGATTTGACTGGGTCCCACACAAAATGGCAGTCAACTTCATTATATTTTGTGTTCTTTTGGAAGATTAGATTAATATCTATGTGTATGTTTGCCTTGTTGTCACAATATGAAGTAGTTGGAGTTTGAAAAGGAATTACAAATTCAGTCAAGATGGATAGGATCCACTGTAGATCAGAACATGAAAGAGCCATAGCCTAATATTCCACCTCACTGTTGGAGAGAGATACCACCGCCTATTTTTTATTCCTCCAAGAAACTAGGTGAGTGCCAATCATGACACAATACCCAGGAATGGACTGTCAATCTTTAGAATCACCATCCCAATCTACATCTCCATATCTAGATATATAGGTTTCCTTTAACTTAGGATGTTTGTAGAGAAATCCTCATCTTGGAGCACACTTGAGATAGCAAAGAATGTGTTGAATGTTGGAGTAGTGGGCATGGAATGGTGCACTCATGTGTTGGATGACTACCCCAACAACATAGGTAATATCTAGTTGAGTAATAGTCAAGTAAATCAGCTTCCTTACTATATGATGATACTTCTCTGGATTATAAAATACATAACCTTCATGCATATGCTTCATATCATAGTCCATCAATGTAGAGATTGGTTTGGTTATACCATGTTAGCCACTTGAAGGAGGTCTAAGACATAGAGTCATGTGATAGGTTTATCCACAAGGCTAAGTGAAGGACTTTGATCCTGAGGAAGTATCATAGGGTGCCTAAATCTTTTGTATGGAAATGTGCATGCAAAGACTTCTTGAACTGGGATGTGCCCATCATATCATCACTAGTGATGATGATGTCATCAACATATACAACAAAAAGAACATGGCCATTGGAGGGCTTCGAGAAGAACCATAAGTGGTATGTGGCCGATCTCCAAAAGTTAAACAATGTAAGGACATCACTTAACTTGTTGGACTAGGCCCATGGAGACTGCTTGAGGCCATAGAGAGATCATTGGAGATGACACACTTTGTCATAAGACTCCACCTTAACAAAAAAACTTAGGTGGTTTTTGTGTGTAGACTTCCCCCAGGATATCTTTGTGAAGAAATGTGTTACGACCCCCTACCCATGTCACCCCCTAGAAAGGAGGACCATGAGGGAAAGGGCCATTATCCTAACTGTTGGATTGACCAATAACCAATAATAAAAAGGTTCGTTTTATGGAAAATAGTGTTGGATAAATTGGACATTATGATAAATCCTCTTGTTTCGATGATGACAAACATTTCATTCTGACGAGCTACTTGAGTGTGCAGGATTATGGTGGATGACAAAGCAACTAGGGAGATCATGAGCTTACATATTTATTTTCATGCAATGTAATCACTATTGTAAAAACTTGTACAGTTATATAATGTACAAGTACTTAGAATCGCATGTAAATCAAGCATTGGATCTTCCCTAGCTACACACCATAGTTAGACAAGTCATACCTTCTAATAGGATCACATAATGCACACGCACACACTTAGTATCTAAATTGATAGATTGAAACAGAGTCAATCTCGGTCGACACACTCCTCGACTGAGACACTCTCGGTCGACAAACTTCTCGACCGAGATTGACCCAAAGTAGCCGTTAGACAGTTGCAAATAAATGGTAATCCAGGGAGCCTCTCGGTCGACAAGACTTCGACCGAGTAGGTATCTCGGTCGACAAATTGTCGACCGAGATGGTCTCTGACAGCAACTGCAGAATAAAGCAACTAGCCGTTACTAACGCACCTAACTTCTACCTAACGGCTAGTTAAGCACTTAGAAGCCCCTAGAAGTTGTCTAGAACGTCCTTAAGCATCCATAGGCCATTCCTATAAATAGGACAAGCCTTAGGACACTCATATACACTCACATACTCAATTGTGCAATCCTTGAGCTTACACTACATTGGCAATCTGTTTAGAGCAATAGTGCAACTTCCACACTTGTTATACATTCCTATTGCTACCATTTCGTGTCCTATAGACTAGGATCTCCTACACACAATAATCACATTGCCATACACTTTGTTTAGGAGATCCAAACGCTTGATATAGGAAAATCAAGCCTTGTGCTTACAACGGTATTGTATTTTCTGTTTTCTTTCTTGTTCCTATTTATTCTTTGTACTCTCCTTGCTACTCCTAGGGTTGGAGGCTGCGGATTGGAGAGGGTGGACTTCTCGGAGGAGAAGGGGACTTCAAGCTACTTCAAGAAGGCTATCGCACGGGAAGCTACTTCAGAAGGCTGATGCAACGGGTGTTGGTGCATCTACTTCAAGGGAAGGCTGCTTCGAGTTGGGCGATTACTTCTAGGTGAAGGCTGCTTGAAGGGTTTAGGGAAAAGAAATGTATTTTATGTAAAAGTCCTTGCGAGGTAATAAAATAATTTCTTTTCAAATCCCGGTTGGGTAAGCAACCGGGTAGTGGACTGACTACCTTAGTATTTGCTAAGGCTAGGAACCACTCTAAACCCTTGTGTCTCCTTGTCCAATATTTTCTTTGTGGTTGCTTAAGTGCAATAATTGTTAAAATTACTATAAAACTCTATTCACCCCCCCCTCTAGAGGTTTTCAATTGGTATCAGAGCAGGCTTCAAGGAGCCCTAACAAGGTCTTGAAGAGATAAAGGGAGGAGGTGACTACAACCACAAGAAAAGGAGCATGGACCAATGTGCGACAAGTTGCAATTGGTGCTTAGGAACAAAGCACTCTACTTCTAGATGTCCATGGAGGTCAAAGAAAGAAGATACACATAAAGAATGTTTCGTTGCTACAATAAGTGAGGAAGAAGAAGAAGAGGTAAGCTTGCTTGATTTACCTAAAGAAGAGTTAGTTACTATTATTGAAGAAACACATAACAAATATGTTGAATACAAAAAGAAATTAAAGAAATCAAATAAAGAAAATGATGATCTAAATGCTAGACTTCTTGAGCTTACATCCGAAAATGACGATTTATATGCTAAATTGAATACTCTTGGTTTTGAAAAAGATAGCATTATGTCTGACAATCGTACTTTGAAATCATCTCTAAGTAATAGTGAAGTGAAAATTTTCACTCTAGAGACTAACTATGATCTTCTATGTCAAGAAAAGACTGAATTGCTTGCAAAGTTAAATGATATTCAAAAACAACCTATATTGTGCACCCATGTAGATTATGACAATATAGTGAAAGAAAGAAATATGTTATCATCCAATCTAGATCAAGCAAAATTAGATATCAAGAAAAGAATGGATGAGATCGTTAAATTGCAACAAGAAGTTAGTAAGTTAAGCAACAATGGAATCCTTGATAAAATATTAGAAAATTCCTATCATCAAATAGGGAGAAGAGGACTAGGTTATAAGCCTAAGGAGAAATCCTATCAACAACCTAGTTGGAGAAGGACACAAGCAAGTCAATCCATGAATGTACATAGAGGCAAATATACTTTTGTACCAAAGAACAACCTAGACCAAAATCATAGAAAGAGATATGAGGTTGATTCTATATGTTGCCACTATTGTTTACGACTTGGACATTACTCCTTCTCCTGCCCATACAAGAAAAAGAATGATGAGATGGTATGGGTTCCAAAATTCCCAAATTGATTCGATTAGACTAAGTTGAGATATGACCAAAGACTTTAATTTGCATATCTTTATGTCTATCTCAACTTAACATATAGGGATAATAAATTTATATCAATTAAGGATTAATCAAAACTTAAAAGATTTGAATATGATTAAGTTGAGATATAATCCAAATGTTACTTTGATATTCATATGTTTATATCAAACTGATCTTTGAAATAATTAAATTAGATACAATCTATATTGTACTTGAAATAGAATTCTGAACACTTTCCAGAAATTAGGTCGGTCGAAGATTTGTCGACCGAGTGAAAACCCGGTCGAGAAATGGTCGACCGAGCATGTCACTGTTTTTCAGTCTGCAGTAAAATTGCTGAATAATTGATTGATCAGTGGCTATCTAATTGTTGTTAATGACTAACAAGTTGAAGATCTTTTTGAATATAAATGATATCATTTTCTAAATTGAAAATCAAGTTTAGAAATCCCTATTTTATAATGTTTACATGATATTCTTTAAAGCATCTATCTAGATAGAAATCATGTATTATGACATTTAGTTTAAATGATTACAATTAATGTATGGTTCTATCATTGCATCATGGATATGCTTTCACTATTTTATCATTCAACTCATAAAAATGGTGCTATGGTACATAGAACAAATGGAAAATGATTATTGTATACATGACTTCTTGATGATAAATAGCAAGAAAATGTTTTATTGGTGATTTATTGCTTATACATAGAGATTTTCTCAATAGGTATCTATAAGAAATTGAGACATTAATCATGCTTTCATTCTTAAGAAAATGTTTTCATATTGAGAATCATTTAACATGATCATTATGGACTCATTGGTTTTAAAATAAGCTTTGTCATATATGCAAACCATGAATGATCATTGTAATTCATATAATTGCAAATGTCATTAGCATAAAAGTGTCTTGACATAATAGATAATGCTTGTAGACACAACTTGTGATAATGATGTTGCTATGACAAGCCAAACAGTATTTCTTGGAACAAAATTTTAATGTATTTGCTTGTTCTAAGAAATCAAAAGCAAAAATCTTGACTTTAAGATGTTAATCTTGCTTTCAAAATATATGTTTCTAAAGAATTCACTATAAAACTATAAAGGGTATATCTTAATATGCTTCAAATTGATATTTATAGCTATCTGCAGAATTTATACTTCACATATGAATATTTATCTTGGAAATCTGCAGAATTTGCCTCTTGGTTAAAACGACATTTAGCCAAGGGGCGCTACGGTCGTAGTCAAGGGCGACCTAAAATAAGCTTTGACAAAATGCTTATTTGGACATCAACTTATTGAACTTAATCTTAGCATACTTTTAATAAAGGTCAAAATCAACATTTAAAATTATTTGTGACCTTAAAAGCATTAAATTGCTTAAATTATAAGATTAAGGGGGAGCTTCTAAAAACAAATTGGTTTTATTGATTAAGAAGCTTCTAAAAACATTGTAAACATTATTTGAAAATTGTTATGAACCTAGTATTTTTACTCTTGATTATGAAGCAATCTATGAATTTCATAAAAATGATAAATCTTGCATTTGGACATCTTCATATATTCTGAGCTTAAAGGAATCTCATTTCATTTTTTAGGGCTTAACATCCCTTGTAAAATGGGTGAACCTAACATGATCTCATATCATTTCAAGGCTTAACATCCTTTGCAAATGATTGAGAAATACATTGTGGCTAAATTGGACAAAAATAATATAAAGGATATCTATTTAAGGGGGAGCTTAATATAAAATTAAGGGGGAGAAGAAATACAATGTTTAACATGGATATCTTTTTGAAATGACAAAGGGGGAGAAAGAATAAATATAAAATCAAAAATATAATATAAAAATGAGTTTCATCTTGATATCCAGCACTCACTTGCAAAACAAGTAAGGCTACAAAAGGTAATCTTCAGGTATGAAACTTACATGCTTTATATTTCCTATTTTATATTTAGGAAATGTTTGTCATCTTCAAAAAGGGGGAGATTGTTGGAAAAATTGGACATTATGATAAATCCCCTTGTTTCGATGATGACAAACATTTCATTCTGACGAGCTACTTGAGTGTGCAGGATTATGGTGGATGACAAAGCAACTAGGGAGATCATGAGCTTACATATTTATTTTCATGCAATGTAATCACTATTGTAAAAACTTGTACAGTTATATAATGTACAAGTACTTAGAATCGCATGTAAATCAAGCATTGGATCTTCCCTAGCTACACACCATAGTTAGACAAGTCATACCTTCTAATAGGATCACATAATGCACACGCACACACTTAGTATCTAAATTGATAGATTGAAACAGAGTCAATCTCGGTCGACACACTCCTCGACCGAGACACTCTCGGTCGACAAACTTCTCGACCGAGATTGACCCAAAGTAGCCGTTAGACAGTTGCAAATAAATGGTAATCCAGGGAGCCTCTCGGTCGACAAGACTTCGACCGAGTAGGTATCTCGGTCGACAAATTGTCGACCGAGATGGTCTCTGACAGCAACTGCAGAATAAAGCAACTAGCCGTTACTAACGCACCTAACTTCTACCTAACGGCTAGTTAAGCACTTAGAAGCCCCTAGAAGTTGTCTAGAACGTCCTTAAGCATCCATAGGCCATTCCTATAAATAGGACAAGCCTTAGGACACTCATATACACTCACATACTCAATTGTGCAATCCTTGAGCTTACACTACATTGGCAATCTGTTTAGAGCAATAGTGCAACTTCCACACTTGTTATACATTCCTATTGCTACCATTTCGTGTCCTATAGACTAGGATCTCCTACACACAATAATCACATTGCCATACACTTTGTTTAGGAGATCCAAACGCTTGATATAGGAAAATCAAGCCTTGTGCTTACAACGGTATTGTATTTTCTGTTTTCTTTCTTGTTCCTATTTATTCTTTGTACTCTCCTTGCTACTCCTAGGGTTGGAGGCTGCGGATTGGAGAGGGTGGACTTCTCGGAGGAGAAGGGGACTTCAAGCTACTTCAAGAAGGCTATCGCACGGGAAGCTACTTCAGAAGGCTGATGCAACGGGTGTTGGTGCATCTACTTCAAGGGAAGGCTGCTTCGAGTTGGGCGATTACTTCTAGGTGAAGGCTGCTTGAAGGGTTTAGGGAAAAGAAATGTATTTTATGTAAAAGTCCTTGCGAGGTAATAAAATAATTTCTTTTCAAATCCCGGTTGGGTAAGCAACCGGGTAGTGGACTGACTACCTTAGTATTTGCTAAGGCTAGGAACCACTCTAAACCCTTGTGTCTCCTTGTCCAATATTTTCTTTGTGGTTGCTTAAGTGCAATAATTGTTAAAATTACTATAAAACTCTATTCACCCCCCCCTCTAGAGGTTTTCAATTGGTATCAGAGCAGGCTTCAAGGAGCCCTAACAAGGTCTTGAAGAGATAAAGGGAGGAGGTGACTACAACCACAAGAAAAGGAGCATGGACCAATGTGCGACAAGTTGCAATTGGTGCTTAGGAACAAAGCACTCTACTTCTAGATGTCCATGGAGGTCAAAGAAAGAAGATACACATAAAGAATGTTTCGTTGCTACAATAAGTGAGGAAGAAGAAGAAGAGGTAAGCTTGCTTGATTTACCTAAAGAAGAGTTAGTTACTATTATTGAAGAAACACATAACAAATATGTTGAATACAAAAAGAAATTAAAGAAATCAAATAAAGAAAATGATGATCTAAATGCTAGACTTCTTGAGCTTACATCCGAAAATGACGATTTATATGCTAAATTGAATACTCTTGGTTTTGAAAAAGATAGCATTATGTCTGACAATCGTACTTTGAAATCATCTCTAAGTAATAGTGAAGTGAAAATTTTCACTCTAGAGACTAACTATGATCTTCTATGTCAAGAAAAGACTGAATTGCTTGCAAAGTTAAATGATATTCAAAAACAACCTATATTGTGCACCCATGTAGATTATGACAATATAGTGAAAGAAAGAAATATGTTATCATCCAATCTAGATCAAGCAAAATTAGATATCAAGAAAAGAATGGATGAGATCGTTAAATTGCAACAAGAAGTTAGTAAGTTAAGCAACAATGGAATCCTTGATAAAATATTAGAAAATTCCTATCATCAAATAGGGAGAAGAGGACTAGGTTATAAGCCTAAGGAGAAATCCTATCAACAACCTAGTTGGAGAAGGACACAAGCAAGTCAATCCATGAATGTACATAGAGGCAAATATACTTTTGTACCAAAGAACAACCTAGACCAAAATCATAGAAAGAGATATGAGGTTGATTCTATATGTTGCCACTATTGTTTACGACTTGGACATTACTCCTTCTCCTGCCCATACAAGAAAAAGAATGATGAGATGGTATGGGTTCCAAAATTCCCAAATTGATTCGATTAGACTAAGTTGAGATATGACCAAAGACTTTAATTTGCATATCTTTATGTCTATCTCAACTTAACATATAGGGATAATAAATTTATATCAATTAAGGATTAATCAAAACTTAAAAGATTTGAATATGATTAAGTTGAGATATAATCCAAATGTTACTTTGATATTCATATGTTTATATCAAACTGATCTTTGAAATAATTAAATTAGATACAATCTATATTGTACTTGAAATAGAATTCTGAACACTTTCCAGAAATTAGGTCGGTCGAAGATTTGTCGACCGAGTGAAAACCCGGTCGAGAAATGGTCGACCGAGCATGTCACTGTTTTTCAGTCTGCAGTAAAATTGCTGAATAATTGATTGATCAGTGGCTATCTAATTGTTGTTAATGACTAACAAGTTGAAGATCTTTTTGAATATAAATGATATCATTTTCTAAATTGAAAATCAAGTTTAGAAATCCCTATTTTATAATGTTTACATGATATTCTTTAAAGCATCTATCTAGATAGAAATCATGTATTATGACATTTAGTTTAAATGATTACAATTAATGTATGGTTCTATCATTGCATCATGGATATGCTTTCACTATTTTATCATTCAACTCATAAAAATGGTGCTATGGTACATAGAACAAATGGAAAATGATTATTGTATACATGACTTCTTGATGATAAATAGCAAGAAAATGTTTTATTGGTGATTTATTGCTTATACATAGAGATTTTCTCAATAGGTATCTATAAGAAATTGAGACATTAATCATGCTTTCATTCTTAAGAAAATGTTTTCATATTGAGAATCATTTAACATGATCATTATGGACTCATTGGTTTAAAATAAGCTTTGTCATATATGCAAACCATGAATGATCATTGTAATTCATATAATTGCAAATGTCATTAGCATAAAAGTGTCTTGACATAATAGATAATGCTTGTAGACACAACTTGTGATAATGATGTTGCTATGACAAGCCAAACAGTATTTCTTGGAACAAAATTTTAATGTATTTGCTTGTTCTAAGAAATCAAAAGCAAAAATCTTGACTTTAAGATGTTAATCTTGCTTTCAAAATATATGTTTCTAAAGAATTCACTATAAAACTATAAAGGGTATATCTTAATATGCTTCAAATTGATATTTATAGCTATCTGCAGAATTTATACTTCACATATGAATATTTATCTTGGAAATCTGCAGAATTTGCCTCTTGGTTAAAACGACATTTAGCCAAGGGGCGCTACGGTCGTAGTCAAGGGCGACCTAAAATAAGCTTTGACAAAATGCTTATTTGGACATCAACTTATTGAACTTAATCTTAGCATACTTTTAATAAAGGTCAAAATCAACATTTAAAATTATTTGTGACCTTAAAAGCATTAAATTGCTTAAATTATAAGATTAAGGGGGAGCTTCTAAAAACAAATTGGTTTTATTGATTAAGAAGCTTCTAAAAACATTGTAAACATTATTTGAAAATTGTTATGAACCTAGTATTTTTACTCTTGATTATGAAGCAATCTATGAATTTCATAAAAATGATAAATCTTGCATTTGGACATCTTCATATATTCTGAGCTTAAAGGAATCTCATTTCATTTTTTAGGGCTTAACATCCCTTGTAAAATGGGTGAACCTAACATGATCTCATATCATTTCAAGGCTTAACATCCTTTGCAAATGATTGAGAAATACATTGTGGCTAAATTGGACAAAAATAATATAAAGGATATCTATTTAAGGGGGAGCTTAATATAAAATTAAGGGGGAGAAGAAATACAATGTTTAACATGGATATCTTTTTGAAATGACAAAGGGGGAGAAAGAATAAATATAAAATCAAAAATATAATATAAAAATGAGTTTCATCTTGATATCCAGCACTCACTTGCAAAACAAGTAAGGCTACAAAAGGTAATCTTCAGGTATGAAACTTACATGCTTTATATTTCCTATTTTATATTTAGGAAATGTTTGTCATCTTCAAAAAGGGGGAGATTGTTGGAAAAATTGGACATTATGATAAATCCCCTTGTTTCGATGATGACAAACATTTCATTCTGACGAGCTACTTGAGTGTGCAGGATTATGGTGGATGACAAAGCAACTAGGGAGATCATGAGCTTACATATTTATTTTCATGCAATGTAATCACTATTGTAAAAACTTGTACAGTTATATAATGTACAAGTACTTAGAATCGCATGTAAATCAAGCATTGGATCTTCCCTAGCTACACACCATAGTTAGACAAGTCATACCTTCTAATAGGATCACATAATGCACACGCACACACTTAGTATCTAAATTGATAGATTGAAACAGAGTCAATCTCGGTCGACACACTCCTCGACCGAGACACTCTCGGTCGACAAACTTCTCGACCGAGATTGACCCAAAGTAGCCGTTAGACAGTTGCAAATAAATGGTAATCCAGGGAGCCTCTCGGTCGACAAGACTTCGACCGAGTAGGTATCTCGGTCGACAAATTGTCGACCGAGATGGTCTCTGACAGCAACTGCAGAATAAAGCAACTAGCCGTTACTAACGCACCTAACTTCTACCTAACGGCTAGTTAAGCACTTAGAAGCCCCTAGAAGTTGTCTAGAACGTCCTTAAGCATCCATAGGCCATTCCTATAAATAGGACAAGCCTTAGGACACTCATATACACTCACATACTCAATTGTGCAATCCTTGAGCTTACACTACATTGGCAATCTGTTTAGAGCAATAGTGCAACTTCCACACTTGTTATACATTCCTATTGCTACCATTTCGTGTCCTATAGACTAGGATCTCCTACACACAATAATCACATTGCCATACACTTTGTTTAGGAGATCCAAACGCTTGATATAGGAAAATCAAGCCTTGTGCTTACAACGGTATTGTATTTTCTGTTTTCTTTCTTGTTCCTATTTATTCTTTGTACTCTCCTTGCTACTCCTAGGGTTGGAGGCTGCGGATTGGAGAGGGTGGACTTCTCGGAGGAGAAGGGGACTTCAAGCTACTTCAAGAAGGCTATCGCACGGGAAGCTACTTCAGAAGGCTGATGCAACGGGTGTTGGTGCATCTACTTCAAGGGAAGGCTGCTTCGAGTTGGGCGATTACTTCTAGGTGAAGGCTGCTTGAAGGGTTTAGGGAAAAGAAATGTATTTTATGTAAAAGTCCTTGCGAGGTAATAAAATAATTTCTTTTCAAATCCCGGTTGGGTAAGCAACCGGGTAGTGGACTGACTACCTTAGTATTTGCTAAGGCTAGGAACCACTCTAAACCCTTGTGTCTCCTTGTCCAATATTTTCTTTGTGGTTGCTTAAGTGCAATAATTGTTAAAATTACTATAAAACTCTATTCACCCCCCCCCTTTAGAGGTTTTCAAATAGTTTGGTAACTAACAATATACATTTATGATTTTAATTATCCTTTCTTCTTGATGCCATCTTCTTGCAAGTCCATCTTTCGGATTAACAACAATATAACCTAAAATGTCATGAAACAAAACAACAATCCATATATTTCTATATCGGTCTGTGAGGGGAAAACAATAGGTACATGTATGAGTAACAACACAATCATACATATTTGCAATTAACAAAATACTCAAAACACCTTTTGATTTATTAAATTTTCAAACATTAATCTCTATGGAATACCCACTCACTAGGGGCACCCAATCTTACCATATTCACTCTCTAGGAGTATTACTTTGATCTACCCACTCAGTGGGGGTGATTTCCATCCATACCCACTCATGGGGGCTATTCATGATATCATACTCACTCTCTAGGAGTATTAATTAGACAATCCACTCTTTGGGTGTGTTTTCATTAATTTCCTTGCAAGCATTTAAACATAGATAACATTATGGGCTTGAGCATGTTATTTCTGTATATTGTGATACACATATGAGCTTTATAGATTATAGGAAGTAAATAAACAAGCAATGCATTTAATATGCAATCCATTTAGGAAAAGCCACAAGAAACCACAGAAGTTGGTTAAGCTGAGTACTCATAGGTGTAGTCACATACCTTTTTCAGAAGTAATTTGATTTCCGAGCAAAAGTCAACAAAAGAAACCAATCAAGCAACTATCCTGAAAATAAATCACAATACCAATGTATTGTTATTTTGTTCATAAATTCGCATTAATACTGACTTGGTGTCCAAGTTAGGGTTTTGGGGTCAAATTATTGTATCATTGGTGTTTTGGCTTCACAAACCCTAATTATCACTTCTAACGCCTTTTTTGTTTACAAACCCTAATTTTATCAACGCATATAATTTTAACTCAAGAAATCCCTAATTTGTCAACTTACAAATTATTAACCTCAAATTAGATCCAAGATACCCTTTTTAAGCAAAAATATCATTTTTTGGCTACTAAGATCAATTAAACATGTTTTGATTATCAAAGCAAGAAATTAGGGTTTTTGTACATTAATCACATTAAAGTTGCTAACTTTAGGCACTTTTAGAATTAGAGATAGAACCATGTCTTGGAATTATTTTTATTACATTCCTTGCATTTTTTTATCAACTTTCATATATAACTTGTCATCATTGGACGTTCCTATGACTTACTATCATTTTTGCAAAATTAAAGATATCCATCCAATCACAAGCTGCCACCTAGGCAGTGAGCATGGGTCCCAACCTTGCCAACTAGGTTGAGCCAAAAAATGGACTCATGCCTCCTCAGTAGTTTGTGCTCGAATGGACACGTTGTTTAGAGTGAAAAGAGGGAAGAAAAGATAGGTTTAACCCTACCTGTAAAGAAGAGAACATGGGGGCAGTGGAGACTTTTCACTCCAACTCGTCTTCACCCTCAGCTTGGTCATGAGAAATATATGGCGGTCAAAGAGCAAGTTGATTCTAATATTGGGTCTCTCTCAGTGATCAATGAAGGCACTACCATGTCCTCTATGCTTCACCAAACCTGAAGGTGGTGACCAATTTCTCTGTGGTGGTCTAAGTCAATGGGATGAGGAGAAGGTATCTCCGGTGAGATAGTAGGGAGAGGTAGTGGTGAAGGAAGGGTTTGGCAGAGCAAATTGAAGGCATATACACATTTGAGTATTCAAGTGCAATCTTCTTGAATTCTTGGAAATTTTATAGAGGGATCACACCCCTATATATAGTCTTGGGTCAGGTATCACCGGTTTTTTGTTTTGGGCAAACCCTAGATAGCCTTCAAATATGGCAAATCCTAGGTCAGTGAAAGGAGACCAAAGGAAAAAGTCAGGTAATTGTTTCGACTTACCTATTCTGTCTCAAGGTAGATGATGACTTAGTAATCATTTGTATCTTGACCCAACGCTTGTCAAGCCGCATGAAAAATTAAAAGATCCAGATATATCTCTAATATAAATAGGATTTCATGACATTTAATGTGTATTCTTGTTAATTCTTACACTTTAGTATTTTTAGAAAAGTCCATATCTCTCTCCTATTATTTTTTAATTCCAAATTTTGAAGGAAAGTTTTAATGACTTATATCTAATTATGGCCAAGGTTTGAGACCAAAATTCAAAAATAAAAGATACTATTCTCAATCTCCAAGTCTTCTCCTTTATTTCATTATTTAAGGTATCAAACTAATCCTTTTATCTTCCTATCTTTTCCATATCCTTTATTTTGATTACTTCTCTCATTTGGAACCATGTGAAAACAAAACCAAATCACTAGTGGCCTTTAACACCACTTATCTAAAAAATTCTACATAATTCCACATGTAAAATAACAATTATCCACCATTCTTGGAAATACATTTGCTATTGGATTTTCTTCTTTTTCCCTATATTTATCATTGGATTGTTGGAAGATAGTAAACCACAAAAATCCTTGAAATGATGATTTTCAAATCAAACCCATATTTTTACAAAACAAGACATATAAAGTACTTATTATGTCACTATTTGAAATCAAACATGTATAACATCATGTGAAAAAACTAAGTTATAACATCATCTCCCTCTTATATAAATTTTGTCCTCAATATTCAACTAATCATACAAAAAATTCAAGATGAGACTTTTCCATGTTCTTCTTCAGCTCCCATGTGGCTTCATCCTCTCCATGGTGCTTTAGAGAACCTATACATTCTCAATCTTTTTATTTTTGATTTCTTTCACCTTCATATCCACTACCTCCATAGGTGATTTGGAATATGTCAAACTCTCTTGGAGTTCTATAGGTTCATTCAACATGTGGACAACATCCTTCACATAGAACTTCAGATTGGACACATGGAACACATCATGCATCATACTATACTATGGCAGTAAGGCTAAGAAATAAGTGACTTTGCCGATCAACTCTAAAATTTCAAACAGACCCACATATCGGGGATCAATTTTCCTATGTTCTTAGGTATAGCTTAGAGTTGTAGGATTTTTAGAAGCACATGTTCACCTACATTAAATTGCAAATAAGTTTGCTTCGCATGAGCATACAACTTATATTGATCTTGGGCCCTCTTTATCCTCTGCTTGATCAAAGTGACTTTATTAGCATACAATTGTAGTTCTTCTAACATAAGCAAGGTCCTCTCACCAACATCATCCCAGTGAAGCAGTGACTGACACGAACTCCTATAAAGAGCTTCATATGGAGGCATCTTGATATTGGCTTGGTAGCTATTATTGTAAGAGAACTCATCTAAGGGTAGGTATTTCTCAATGATTGACCCCAATCTAGCACACATTCTCTCAACATATCTTCTAGGGTCTGGATTGTCCTTTCTAAACTGATGTCGGTCCAGGGATGATAGTTGTACTAAACTTCAGCCTCATACCAAGTTCCTTTTAAAATTGTTTCCACAACTTTGAAGTGAACTTAGGATCATGATTAGAAATAATCGAACTCGAAACTCCATGTAAGTGGACCATTTCTCTTATATACAACTAGGCTAGGTCTGACACCTTAGTAGTAACGTTTAGGGCTAGGAAGTGGGATGAATTGGTTAGGCAATCTACCATGACCCATATAGAACCAATTCTATTTCTTGTCTTGAGTATACCCGCTATAAAATCCATGGTGATCTGATCCCATTTCCACTCAGTTGTCTCAATAGAGTGTAGTAATCCACAAGGCCGCTGATGCTCAGCCTTCACCATCTGGCATGTAAGACAACTAGCCACATATGAGTCTATATCTCTCTTCATTCGAGGCCACCAAAAATATCGTTGTAGGTCTTTAAACATCTTGGTTTTACTAGGGTGAACAGTGTACTTTGATCCATGTGCTTCTTTCAAGATGTGAGACTTTAAAGGTGAATGGTGAATCCTCAGGAACCCAAATATGATGCTTGTATCGGGTTCCATCATCAAAGAGGTGTGTTTGAGGCTTTTCCATTAAACTTTTCATATTTTCTAGATTTGGGTTGGCTAGCTGGGAAGCTAACAACTCGATCAACAAGTCAGGTTTTATTTATATGTTAGACAAATAGATTTGGTCTTTTAATGGATGCATAGTCCATCTAGAAAAGTCCTCCAACTCTCTACATTGGGTGGATAAGATAGTTGCACATCTGAGTTGTTTCTAATAAGGGCATCATCTACCACATTAGCTTTTCTTGGTTGTATGAAATGGTGAAATCGTAGTATTTCATGTACTCCATCCATCGTCTTTGTCTTAAGTTCAAGTCCTTTTGAGTCAGAGGTACTTCAAGCTTTTTTGGTCGGTGAGGATTTCAAAGGTGGATCCATATAGGTAATGTTTCCAAATCTTTAGGGATTGAATAATTTTACTAACTCTAAATCATGTGTTGGGTAGTTCACTTCATTCGTCTTGACCTATCTTGAAGCATAGGCGGCAACATGTTTATTCTTCTCTAGCACACATCCAAGTCCCATCTTTGATGCATAAGTGAAGATTATGAATCCTTCATTACCCGAAGGTAGAGTCAATACAGGAGATGAGGTCAACTTCTCCTTTAACTCCTAGAATCATGCTTCACACAGGTTGGACCACACAAACTTCCCATCCTTTCAGGTGAGCTTGGTGAGGGGCAAAGTAGTCATTGAGAAATCCTTGTTGAATCATCGATAGTACCCAGTCAATACCAGGAAGCTATGAATCTTAGAAGGGTTCTTTAGCACTGACCAATTACGTACAGTTGATACATTGGAAGGATCCACTACGATGGTCCCTCTAGATATAATGTGTCTAAGTAACATGACACGGTCTATCCAAAGTTTGCATTTTGATAATTTCCCATAGAACTTCTGCTTTCTTAGGATATCAAGGATCCTAGAAAGGTGTCACGGTGTTGTTCTAGATCATCAGAGTAAACTAGGATATCATCTTTGAACAATATGACAAAGGAGTCTAGGAAGAGTTGGAACACATGATTCATGAGGTTCATAAACACACTTAGGGCATTAGACAACCCAAAATACGTGACCAAAAACTCATAATGGCCATAGTGGGTTTCAAAAGTAGTTTTTGCAATATCTTCCATCTTAACTAGTAACTAGTGATATCCGATTCGGATCAGTCATCGAGAAGATACAGGCTATTTTGAGTTGGTCAAATAGGTCGTCTATACGGGGCAAAGGATAATTGTTATTAATGGTAGCCTGATTTATGATTCTATAGTGTATGCACATACAGAGTGATATATCCTTCTTCTTCATGAAGAGGATCGATGATCCCTATGGGGAAGTTCTAGGTCGTATGATGCCTTTATCTAGAAATTCCTACATTTG
Organism: Alisma plantago-aquatica; assembly: GCA_963693085.1. Classification (NCBI taxonomy): domain Eukaryota; kingdom Viridiplantae; phylum Streptophyta; class Magnoliopsida; order Alismatales; family Alismataceae; genus Alisma; species Alisma plantago-aquatica. The sequence goes on from OY856409.1 coordinate 62,222,847, forward strand.
CTTTTTCAACTCAAGTAACTCAGCAGGGGTCATCCTGTAAGGTGTCCTAGAAATGGGATTTGTCCTGGGAGCTAATTCTATTAATAAGTCCACTTCTCTCTCCTAAGGTATGCCAGGAAAATCATCCAGGAACACGTCTTCACAATCCCTGACTACCTCTATTACATTTAAGGGTTTCACCTTAGGCTCTGACTAAGTAACTACTACTAGGAATTCCTAACAGCCCTTAGCTATCATGTTCTCTTCCTTCATGGTCGGTGCATATAGGCTAGTGGTAGCATCCTTCCTACCTCTAATAGTAAAGGGTGGGCGACTTGGTCTCTCTATTCTCATTTTCTTTTCCCTATAGTCTATTTTTTCATTATAAGTATAAATCCAATCCATGCCAATTATTACATTAAAGTCATTCATATCAAGGAGGATAAAATCTAAAAGGAGTTCATTATTCATATTTTTAATAGGTATAACTGGTTTCCTTGAAAGAGATGAAAATATTTGACCACTTGGAGTAATCACTTCTGAAACATATCCTAAGTCCTTGAAGTTTAGACAAATCATAGTTGTGAGATTTCTCAAAATAAAAATATTTGCAGAACTAGAGTCAAATAAAGTTTTTACATTTTATCCCATGATATCAAGCATGCGTACATTGGATTCATTATAGTCAAACTACAATGCATTTCATATTAAGGGATAGTAATAGAGGTCTAGGGATGGTTACCCTCTATCAGACAATTGGAATTCCCTTGAGCCTCTTCATTTTAATGGAGAAAACTTAGGCTTTCTTATGCTCTCCTACAGTTGGAGCCATTCTGGGTGAAACAACAGTCACTGGTTGTGCTTCTGCCAGTGGTTGGGCCGCCACTAGATATGTCGTCATTGATTCTTGAACTAGTGGAGGAGGGAGGGGAAAGTTGTCCACAAAGTGTCCCTCCTGATGACAGAGAAAGCACACTCAATTCTCATATCGACACTTGCCAAAGATTCTCTTCTTTTAGGTACGTCACTCAGGATGATGATTCTCTTGACAGGCTTTCCCTTTCCTCCATTCATTCCCTTGCCATTGTTGCATCCTTGTCCTTTTTTGTTATCATTCCTTGAGGAATACACACCTTTAGTGAACCCTATGTATCCTTTGGGTGAGTCCTATGCAGGTACGACCATCTTCTCCATGTCTAGGGATAAGTTAAGGGACTTGGTGAAGCTTGCAGGTTTACTTGCCATCAAATGAGGCTTGATCAAAGGGTGCATGTGCTCCATGAAATGTTCCACTTGGCGCTCTTTAGTCATCATGTATCTGAAATGTTCCAGGAGGCGGAACTTCTAAGAAACATCCATAACTGACAGGTTGCCTTGGTAAAGGAACATGAATTTCTTTTCCTTCTCTTTCTTGGCAGAGGTGGGTATGAATCTTGTAGAGAAGATAGTACAAACGTTTGTCCAGGCCATTGGCTCCTCATTTATATTTTGGCCCATGATATGATTCTCCCACCATATCTTTGTTTCTCCTTCAAGAAGGTGAGTGGTGAAGAGAACCTTTCTATTCGGCTGCACCTCCAGATTGTGGAAGACATTTTCCACTACCATGAGCTAGCGTCCGCTTTATCAACCACCTTGGTCTTGTATTCACCCAACTTTTCTATATTCAGGTTGATGAAATATCGAATGGTGGACCCAAGACAAGGGTAGATAGGTAGAGGTTCACCAATCTCATCTTTGTCATTATCCTTGAGGGCCAAGGCACTAATGGCCTTAGTGATCTTCTTTTGTTGCTCCATCCATGCTGCACTGGGGGTGTGAAGAACCACTTGCCCAACAGTGAGTCCAGGATAAGAAGTAGGCTCCTCCTTGGTTTTGGACTCGTCTTCGGACATAGGTTCACCTTTTTGGTCATTCTCAAGGTTTAGGATGTCAAAGGGGACATGCTTAGGCTCCACGCCTTTCTATTTAGAGGCCTCTTCTGACCTCTTTCACTTCTTATAGGACTCTTCCTCCATAGCCTTCCTCTTCTTCCCTAAGGACCTCCTCTTCCTGTGGGAGGGCCTACCCTCTAGGTGATCCTAAGGAGTGTCAAAGGGGATGGTGGTGGTCTTTGTACAGTCCATGGTGGTTCACATAAATAGATAATTAACCTTAGTCTAGACTTTAGGGCATTAAAGCATTATGAATTATGTTTGTGACATCTTGATTACATGCATTTTATGATTTGGTAAAGGATTCCTTTATCCTAATAACTGTAACCCTAATTTCTCAAAAAGGGTAGAGGAAATAGCTTTTAGGTCCATAGGGTCTTGTGAGTGAAGTAAGGGGTAGAGAAGGGATGAAATTAGATGATAAGAAATCTTAGAAGTAATTTATATCAAGTAAAATCCTCTAACTTTGGTCAAGTAGGATGCATGGGTCTAGGAGTCCTCGTAAGCTGACTAGCACTGTGAAGGAAAGTTTTTCCAGCCCCCAGATCATGGTCCCTTCGCAATAATTCCCTTGCGCTTGGGAATTTATGAAATTAATTAACTATTAAAAGTTAAATGGTAATCTCTGGCCCTGATACCAAATTTTGTGGCCTCCTCCCCCTTTCATCCCCTAGAAAGGATGAATGAGAGGGAAAGGGCCATAATCATACTTTTAAGATCCAACATTAATAAGTAACCAATAAAAAATCATTATATGGAAAAGAGTTTGATAACAATATAATCTCTCCTCAAGGGAGTTACATGGAATGTGAATCTAATGTTTGCAACAGGAAGAAATTCTAACTAACTATAATCATCCATTTATGATTTAAGTTTCCTTTCTTCTTGATGTAATCTTCTTGCAAGTCCATCTTTTGAGTTAACATCAGTTTAACCTAAAACGTCATGGAACAAAACAATGATAAGTATATTTCTCTACTAGTATGTGGGGGAAACACAATATGCACATGTATGAGTAACAACATAATCAGCCATATTTGGAATTAATAAAATAATCAATACACCATTTTGATTTCTTAACTTCTCAACCCTTAACCTATGTGGCATACCCACTCACTTGGGACACCCAATGTTATCATACTCACTCTTTGGGGGTATTACTTTGATCTACCCACTGACTGGGGGTGATTTCCATCCATACCCACTCACTAGGGGGTATTTATGATATCATACTCACTCTCTTGCGTTATTTATTATCCAACCCACTCTCTAGGGGTGTTTTCATTAATTTCCTTGCATGCATTTAATCATAGGTAATATCATGGGCTTGAGCAAGTTATTTCTATATATTATGATACTTATATGGGCTTTACAGATTGTAGAAAGTAAATAAACAAGAAATGCATTTAATTTTCTATCCATTCGAGAAAAGCCTCAAGAAAACCACAGAAATCAGTTCAGTCAAGTAGTCATAGGTGTAACCACATACCTTTTGCAAAAGTAACTTGATGTCCAAGAAAAAGACAACAAAAGCAACCAATCAAGCAACTATCTTGAAAAAAAAAGAATAATACCCATGTATTGTTATTATTTTATTCATAAATTTACATTAATACTAACTTGGGGTCCAAGTTAGGGTTTTGGGGTCAAATTATGGTTTCATTAGGGTTTTGGCTTCCTAAACCCTAATTATCACTTTTAATGTCTTTTTGGTGTAGAAACCCTAATTTTATCAACACGTGCATTTTTAAGTCAAGAAAACCCTAATTTGCCAACTTATGACTTATTACCCTCAAATGAGATCTAAGATGCCCTTTTATCCAAAAAGATCAATCTTTGACTATTAAGATCAATTAAATATATTATGATCACAAAATCTAGAAGTTAGGGTTTGTATGCATTAATAACATTAAAGTGGGTAACTTTAGGTACTTTTAGAATTATAAATAGAAATATGTATTTAAATTATTTTTATTGTATTCCTTGCATTTTTATGATCAATTTTCATATATAACTTGTCATCATCGGACAATTCTAAGATTTACTATCATTTTTGCAAAATTAAACATATCCAACCAATCGCAAGCCACCACCTAGGCAGTAAGCCCGGGTCCCAGCCTTGCCAACTAGGTTGGGCTGACCAATGGAGTCACGCCACCTCGGGGGTTCGCGCTTGCATGGATATACACTGGTCAGAGTGAAAATAGGGGAGAAAAGACTGGTCTAGCCCTACCTATAAAGAAGAGAACTCGGGGGCAGAGGAGACTTTTTTCCCTGACTCGTCTTCAACCTCAACTTGGTCACAAGCAATCTCTAGCGGTCAATGAGTGAATCAACTCTGAGCCTAGGGCTCTCTCAGCAATCAATGAAGGCACCACCATGTCCTCCATGCTTTACCAGACTTGAAGGTGGTGACCAGTTTCCTAGAGGTGGTCTGAGTCGACGGGACGAGAAGAAGGCTTCTTTGGCTTGCTAGCAGGGAGAGGTAGTGGTCAAGGAAGGGGTTGGTAGAGAAATTGGAGGTAGAGGCACATTCCAAGAGTCGAGTGCAATCTTTGTGAATGCTTGGCGAGCTTGTAGATGGATCACACCTCTATATATAGTCTTGGGTTGGGTATCACCTACTTTGTAATTTGAGCAAACCCCAGATAGCCTTCCATAGGTGGCAAATCCAAGACAATGGATGCTAGTTTAGGACTTGTACTTGAAAAGGGTGGTCTATATGTTGTTACTCTTATAATGGAATTTAAGAAGTGTGACATGGTTGAAAATCCTAGAGATTGACCCCTATCAGTAGTGGATGTAAATCTTCTATTTTGGAGGTTGGAACCACTACAAATCTTAGTCTTATCCTTCTTATGAATCATAGGAATGAAAGAGTCAGAAAAGAGAGTAGTTTGTAATAAGTTGTAATTGATGTATATTAATGAAAAATCTTTCTTATATGTAAAAGTCAAACTCTGTTGTTATAGTCAATGGTAGTGATATTTGATGTTGTCAGTTCAAATGCATACATGCTTTCGCAAGTTTTTTTATGATTTATAAATGGAAGAAGTTAAGGCAGTTTATATCATATGATAGAATAGTTGGTTAGTGTTAATCTCTTCTTGACAGTCCCTGACCCTGGTTAGTGGGTTTGGTTCGCATCAACTATGAACAAAGGCGACACAACTGAAAACCCAAGATGGAAAAGGGAATGGTGTGGTATGAGGAAAAACAATGGAAAAAGGTGTGTGTTTCCAGAGAACAGAGGAAGGTTGGTGATTGATAAGAAAGCAAGCAGAGAGGACCACATTAAACCAAAAAAGCTTAGCTGAGTTGGCATGAAATAGAAGAGAGAATGTAATGTCAAGTAAAGGAGGGTTTGGTATGCTCAGGAATGACATTTTTTGTGAACACTAAGCCTGCAAGCATTGATCAATCCTCCCTAAGTCATGGAAAAAGGAGGTGAAATCCTTTTGGGTATATTCAAGGGTGTTTTCATTTTGAAGAATCTTAATAGATGTTGAAAATTGAGCTGAAACCAACTTGTAAAACTCATGAATTAATGTACAAAACTTCATCACAAGTCCAAAGTAAGTAAATCCAATTCATTCTAGAAAAATCATCCAAAATGTAAGAAAATGTCTATAATCATTGTAACTAGTAGTCCTGAATGGACCACACACATTAGTATGAACTAAATCAAACATACAAGATGATTATTTGTTAATACAATCCAAGAAGGACACACAATGGTGTTTCCCTAGTTGAAAGGCATTACAAGGAATGGAAGAACATGAAATTAAAGAACTATTTAATAGTTTAAGCTTGTCTTAAGGTAAATGTCCATGATGTAGATATAGATGAAGTGGCATGAAGGCAATTAGGGCTTGTAGTAGGTTGGAGGGTGGGGAAGAGAAGTAGTAGAGATCACCAGAGCGTACTCCTTTCCCAATCATTGTCAAATTCCTCCAACCCTATAACATAAAATCAAGAACCAAAACATACAAAAACATATCAGATAATCAATAATTTTCACTACATATACTAAATTGTATGGAAAGTTTTGAACAAAGTAGAGAATAATTAACTTGATTTCAAAAGATATAGGAACACTACCACACCAAGTAACTCATTTAACTAACCCATATACCATGGTGATAGAGGAGTGAGGAATAAATGAATAGGATATGGTTAGAAGATGGGTCATACTGGTCATATGTTGTGACGCATCAGAATTCATAATCCACTTACAACTAGAAACAAGAATGGATACTCCAAAGTTACCTTCAAAAGCATTAGATAGGTGGGCATAAGAATCGATGGTAGGTAAGTCCCTGACTTGCTAATCAGAAGAGGCAGATATGATCATGCTATGTGAAGGGGAAAATCTTCATAATAATTGGCAGCTTAGTGAAGGCATTCATACTCCTCATGGGATAATGAGACATAAGAAGTTTGTGAAGATGCTTGTGGTGAAGGATGTTCACTACCAATTGTTAGGGACAAATGCTTGAACAATGTTGGTAGGTTCTTGAGCAACAAGGGTAGAACCCCTACCACATCCTCTCCCATACTATGTTGGATAGCCATGCTTCGAGTGGAAAATGTCCATAGTGTGGCCCAACTTGCCACAATAAGTGCACTTTGGGTGTTGGCCTCATCCACGACCACGGCCTATGGCCTCTGTGGCCATTGTTGATGGAATTTCATATTTAGTAGTAGGAGAGGTGAGGAGCAAGCATTTTAAACTGGGTCAGCCGTGCATATGCTTGGTCCATTGATGGAAGGGTTGCGCCAACTAGGCATAGCTATCGAAGAATAGTAAAATGAGGATGAAGCATGTTGAGGAAGCACCTAGTGAGGAGAGTTTCTCTTATTGACATAACAATTATACATTATCCATATTTTGATGATGACTTAACCATTCCATTCATGTGTATCTAATATGTCTATTGGAAATCAATACATGTGTGGGTACATGAAGAGGATGAAATTAGCAAACCCTAGTTTATCGAAAATCAACTCAAAATCAATGTAAATGTAAGTTTTCAAGATTAAATAGTATCTCTATTAGAATCATATTGTGAATCGTTTGTATTAAATCTATGACTTGTAACTAAGATTAGGGCTTGTTTGGTTGTACTTAGATGAAACACATTGTCATAGTTACAAAATTGGAAATTATTCTGCTTGGGTTGGAAATACAATCCTGACGTTTGGTTGAGTGTCCTTCATATGTGTAATTTTCATTTGTTTTTGTTTGATACTAGGTGATTAGTTTCTCTTGCAAACACCAGCAGGTGGCTTCAAGAAGCACCTATAGGCAAGAAAAACCCTTGATTCACCAGTCAGTTGTAGACGCAGGTGAAAATGTCCCCATAATTAATGAGTTGTTATACGACAGTGTGGATGACATAGCCAAGAAAATGAACCACACACTTATTGTATGTGATTCATTTTCAATAACTATGTACATGTCTAAAGTATCTGAATGAGTTGGTTTTACAGGATAGGTTAGAGTTGCATTGTCACGGAACCGTTCTTACCTCAATCCCAATCTCACTGCCTAGACAGTAGTAAAGGGATTGAAGTGTCCATCCCTGAGTGGCCCAATAGGATCTAACACACTGACATATACAATAAGAAATAATAACTCAAAAATTGGATATTTAAAGAACAACTAACCCAATATGGATATTTTTCTAATATATATCCTTGTCATCAGAGTATGTAGAGTGCGGAAGCGATCTTAATCACTGTTCCATTTGTATTGCCTAAAATCAAGAAAATTGAGACACAATCATGCAATTGCATGGTACACTATCAAAATCAAGTAAAACAATTTATAAGAAAAAAAATTGTACTTGGCAGGATGTATATGTCAAAAGTATAACAAGCAATTTGCAAGAACCAAAAGTTATTCAACAAGTTTTTGGAATGGTTCGATTTTTATTACGAGTTCCCATTATGTTGTAATTTGAGAAGCATGCTTATATATTTTTGTGTGACTTTATCACCCCAACGTGATGGGGGAAGTCACTGGGCTCCTTCTCTCCATATGAGGTAGGAAGCTAATGTACAAGTCTCACCTCTCAATGAGGGGGGTCGCTTGCACCCAATATCAACATTATCAACATTATCAACATCATCATTATTATCAATATACGGGCAGTCATAATGGACATGCAATTTATGTTTTCATGTTTTTCAAAATATAGTATAGAAAAACGGAAGACTAATCATATGGAACGGTAGCTCATCCAAGTAAGTAGCCAAGTATACAATAAAGAGATACATAAAAGTATCGTTAATACAATCAAGGAGGAGTTATATAATAGTATACCTTTCATCGAAGATTTCAAGCAAGATCTCAAGAGTTAGAGTAGAGTCAAAGTCAAGCCCTGACACATTAATGGGCATTCATGCATTAGTATTCCAGTCTATAATAGGGAGTCACAAGGACCAACATTACAATTCATTAAGCCTGTTGTCCTTAGATGTGGTATCTCATTATGATCAAGATTTCATATTTTTGATATTATCATGAACCATACTTAGTTCATAATAGGACCTTACCCAAAGTCAAGGTCACTAGTTAACTTTTAGGTCAATATTGATATAGATATTTCTATGAATAGTATTTCATGATCTTAGAATGATGAGATCACAAGGTTTGATCTTTATTAGATTCAATAATCACAAGATCAAGAATCATATATAGATAGATATTGTTTTGGCTTAGATCTAGGCCACAAGGAATCAAAAGTTATTAAACATTATGGGTCCATAGATCTAGAATCATAATCTCAAAGTTCGATCAATTAATCATTGTTAAAAGTAGATCGAATAGGATTTAGAGTGTTCATATTCACAATTCTAGGGTTAGAACCCATCATCAAGATTTATCATCATTTAGGGTACATAAATCATATCTAAGAGTAAACATGTCAACAAAGTTATATCTAGATCCTTCATGAAAGTATTAGATGCAAAAAAATTAATATTATTATTTGGATAATACATCCAAAACAGATTCTACAATATTTCATGATATCAAGACAAGATTTTGAAGTTTCAAACTTATTTTGCAAGTCACCATCAAAGATTATTACATAAATTTATTTGGAAAATGATCAAGAATCAGGTGTTAAAAGTATTTCCACTGTGTTCATCTCGTTCTTATGATCGAAATGGACTATAGATTTGCCTACTTTAAGTATCGGATGTAGAAGATATGAACATAATACGATTGTAGAGAGAGAAAGTGAGGGAATATCAATCTGAGGAGAGAGAAGGTCATGAAAATGGAGCTTTCTACAGTAACCGCGGCTGCAAGGTCTTCGGCCTAGATGGGGAAACTTGCCAGGGGCACGAAAGCAAAATCTAAAGATATAGATGTGTTCGTGGGAAAGAAAGGGAACCAAAGAGGATCTTATATAGGTGTGAGGGTCTAGGGTTAGGGCATAATAAGGAGCTGAAGCTCCATGACGGCATCTTTGAAAGAGGCTCGAAGCTTCGTGAAACGGGGCTGGTTTGGAGGGAAAAACATATGAAATAGGAGTGTAATTTGAAGACGAAGAGAATGAGACCAATTCTGTGCAAAACGAGCAAGAAATGAGGGAGATTCAGACTCGGGAAGGGGGAAAAAACCCTAGCCGCCGATGTAGGGGAAGACCTTGCAAGTGGGCCGGCCCAAAAAGGATGAAAACACATAAAAATGTGATTTTAAGTATAAACTTTGAGAATTTTTATAGCGAGCTAGGAAGCTCCATTTGGACTGAAATTTGGACATGAGACTTTTAATATGGTCCACAATATCCACAAATATTTTGGGATCTAAAGGATGAACGTAAATACTGAAATGGGATAAAATATTAGCAAGACTAAGGTTAATAGAAATTCATGTGTTCCAAGTATACATTGCTATCAAAATTCCTCAATTAAGTGGCATCAAAGTCCTCAAATCTCACTATTATCTAAAATTTCTTCCAAATAAGTGTTTGACACCTATTTGATGATAAAGTGGGGTTATTGAATACAAGAAATACAGAACTAGATTTTAGAGTCAAAAGATGAAAAATCCACTTTATCACGTGCATCCAACCAAATGTGTTGAATTGGAACAGACTATGCAGTTGCAACTATGTGGCTTTATTTGCAGCCCAAACAAATTGGCCCTTAATGGAAGTTTACAACACTTAATTCGAACATTGAAGTACTTTTTGGGCATTTTTTAAAAGTTATTATAGGGTTTTTTAGCCGAGTTTGTCCTGGTGGCAACTCAAGTGATAGCCAATCAGTCTCTTGTCAATGCTTAGTATCATCTAAGTTTGTCCTGGTGGCAACTCGACTAACACCTTGCACTAGCAAAGCAAGTTACAACCATTGACTGAGTTTCATCCTAGATAAACTCGACCGTTAATCGCAAATTGTTTTGTCATATAGTGTTGTCAATTGAGTTTTCCAAAAGGTAACTCAGCCAACAACATTGTATGATAAAGTGTGAAAATGTATTTCTAGCCATTAGATTGTTACAAAACTCAAAAATATACCCCTTGGAACATCCAAAATGGCTAGAATTTGATCCTAAGTGTCCCTACTGGCTAGTAGGTAAACTATGAAAAGGGGCCCTTAGACTTCATTCCAATTTTACCATCTATTCTCCCTTGCTATACTTGAGTGCTTTTGCCTCTAAGAGCCCCTAATCTCCCTCAAGATTGTTTACTACTCTACATCCAATTTGAGTGAGATAGGATCCTTATAAGAGAGATTCTCTAATGTACATCTTTTGAAACTCTCCACTCACTTTCCCAACCTCTCTCTATCAACATTGTAACTTGAAGGTGATCTCCTAGAAGAAGGAAAGGTGATCAAAAGCTGATGATCTTCTACAAAAATTGGTAATTCCTTGGCTAAGGCAAAATATTCTTGGTAGGTAGATGGGCAAGTATGTTGTAATGGTTCTTGGCCCTTGACCCTAAAATGGATGCTAGTTTAGGACTTGTGCTTGAAAAGGGTGGTCTATATGTTGTAACTCTTATAATGGAATTTAAGAAGTGTGACATGGTTGAAAATCCTAGAGATTGACCCCTCTCAGTAGTGGATGTACATCTCTTGTTTTAAAGGTTGGAACCACTACAAATCTTAGTCTTATTTTGGTGTTTTCTCAATCTCCTATTTTTTGATAATGCAATATATTTTAGCAATTATCTTGAAGGTTTAATGTTTTTTCTTAAGTGGTTTTAGATTTATTCATCCCCAGAGCCCATAGATCCAAAAATTGGTAGCAGAGCTTGGTCTTCTCCAACTAAGTACTCCAGCGAGTAGAGAATATGGGTGAAAATATGTTGGGATCTCTCAACATTGAGTATGGCTTCTCCATGCATTCACCTATCTTTGGAAGCACAAACTTCCTATATTGGAAGAGGAGAATGCAATTCTACATCCAAGTCATGAGCTATGATATGTGGAAGGTTGTTGGCTTTCCATACAAAGATCTAGAGGGATAAGTTACTACATGGGATAAGGCTACCTTGAAGAAAGTTCAAATCAATGCTAAAGCCATTAGCATCATCTACTCTTCCCTCACTCTAACCAAGCTCAATTGGATTTTTTTCTTAGGATAATTTTTGAGATTTAGAATAAGCTTTTCATCACTTATGAAGGGACTAAGAAAATCAAAGAATCCAAGGTGAATATGCTCAATGGTCTTCTATAAAACTTCAAGATGGACAAGAAGGAAATAGTTGTTGAAATGTATGCAAGACTCAACACTATTGTGAATGGGCTTGTGCTTTGGGTCATCCTATGGATCAAGGAAAGATCAACTCAAAGATCCTTAGATCTCTTCCCAAACAGTGGTAAACAAAGGTGACTAACATTGAAGAAACAAAGTCTCTTGATGAAATTACTATTGAAGAGCTCATAGGAAATCTACAAGCTTTTGAAGTGAGACTTGATAAGCAAGAAGAGATGAAAAGCTAGAAGTGAAAGAATCTAAGAAGATGAATAAGATATCATTCAAGGCTCAAATTGAAGCTATTGTGCATCAACAATTTATTAGCCAAGATTCCCCATCCTATAGCAAAGATGAACCTTGTAGTGATCTTGAAGCTCATTACACAAAGGGAAACCATTTTAAGGGTAAACCCTCCTCCTCTACTCCTAGGTGCTACAAAGTGTGGTAAAAAGGGACACTACAAAAATGAATGTCCAAAATCCAAGAAGTCACACCACAAGAGCAGCCATATGAAGAAGGAGGGATATAACAAAGAGTGTAAATTCAAGAAGAAGGAGAAGAAAGAAAGAAGAGGTAAAGATGTAGCCCATTCCACTTGGGAGGAGTCTTCCTATAGTGATTATAGATCAAATTAAGGAGAATTCCACATAGTATTGATATCTAGAACAAGTGAAGAAGTAAGTGAGGTAAGTGAGGTAAGATTAAATGAATTTTCAAAAGATGCTCTTATCAATATGGTTCATGCTTCCCATTCTTCCTGTTAAAACTACAAATCTAAAAAGCAGAGATTAGGAAAAATCATAGATAATTTATATTCTACAATTGAAGTGCTTAAACAAAATGAGAAAACTAATACTGATAGCATAGATTCTTTTCAAGAGCAATTCTATGATCTAGAACTTCAATATAATGGTGTTAAAACTAAAAATGGTATCCATCTCAATAAAATGAATGATCTCAAAGATGTAAGACAAACTTATGTTGACGAACTTGTCATGCTTAGAACAAAAAAATTTACTCTTCTCGCTAGAGTTAATGATCCTAAATCTAGACCTATCTTGCTTGGTAAAGAAGTAGCTAGCTTAATTATTGGAAATGATTCTTATCTAACTACATCCCTCTATTTGAGGGCTGAATTATTGCATGCTCAAGATGACCTTGATAGTCTTTCTTCTAATATGGTAACTCTTAGTGATGACAACCATATGCTTAGAGAATCCTTGCAAAGATTCCTCCAAGGGAAAAATTCCTAAACGAAGTCCTAGAACATTCTACTCAACAAGTGGTAGTAGTGGTTGGGGATATAAGGGAGGCCCAAAGAGCAAGGTAAAAGGTAAGAAAAAGAGCAAGGAACCTTTATTATACCATGGAGAGACTTTTGTCTCTAAGACATTAATGGTTTGTGTTCATTGGAAGAGTGATGATCATTACTCTACTTTTTATCCTTATACGAAGAAGAGGCCAACCCAAACATGAAATGGGCCCCCAAGCTAGCCCCAGATCCCAAAGTTTGAATTGGGTGTTGGCCACTCCTTTCTTTGTAGGAAAAAAGAAAATGGATTGTTGATAGTGGATTCTCTAAGCATATGACTGGTGATAAAGACCACTTCAACACATTCACAAAAAGAAAAGAAGGCTCAGTGACTTTTGGGGACATCAAGAAAGGTAAATTAGTAGGTGAGGGTGATGTAGGTGATTCACTATGCCTAAAGATCATTCTTGTGGATGTCCTACATAACAATTTAATTAGTGTTAGTCAACTATGTGACAATGGATATCTTGTTCTTTTTACTTCTCATAAATGTTTGCTTCGAGATTCCCTCACTTGCAATGTTATATATAAGTGAACTAGAAGTAGAAATCTCTATATTATTGTTCTTGACTATCTTCAGCCTATTCTTGGTAAATGCTTAGTTGTTGAAAAGAATGATATATATTTGTGGCACCGTAGTCTTGGTTATTTAAGTATGCATCAATTGAAGAAGTTTAGAAGAAAAAAAAGGAATTGGTCAAAGGACATCGTGAGTTGGATTTTGAGAAGGATGAGGAATGCTGACCTTGCACATAAGAAAAGCAAACCAATTCCTCTTTTCAATCCAAAGGAGTCTTTAGCACCAAGAGAGTTCTTGAACTTCTTCACATTGATCTATGTGGACCTACAAGAACTCAAACACTTTGTGGTAGCAAGTATCACCTAGTGATTGTAGATGATTTCTCTCACTTAACCAGGACTTTCTTCTTGATTGAAAAGAGTGATATGCTTGATGTTTTCTCTCTTTTACAAACTAATTAAAAACAAAGCTTCTTGTCAAATTGTCTCTATCTGTAGTGACCATGTGGAGAATTTGAAAATGACATGTTTGAAAGTTTTTGCAAAAACATCAATTACATGCACAAGTTTTCTGTTGGCTTAATTGGACATCGTCAAAATCCCTTTGTTTTGAAAATGACAAACATTTCATTCTTGTGGATCTAACGTGTTACTTGCGTATTTTAGGAATAAGGTGGATGACAAAGCTTTGTAAGATCTATATTCTCAAAATGCTTTAATTTCGTGATTGTAATCAAATGTAAAAACGTGTACAAGTATATAATGTACAAGTACTTAGATATCATGTAAATCAAGCGTTTAGATCTTCCCTAGCCATTCACAACACTTAGATAGGTCATCCCCTATAATAGTGTCACATCGGCACACTCATACACACACTTAGTACTCATCTAGAACCATCAAATTAGAGATACTCTTGGTCGAACTCTTTGTCGACCGAGACAAGCTCGGACGAACAACTTCTCGACCGAGAGTCTCCCGGGTTATTTCTTCTAATAGGTTCTATAGCCGTTAGACACAGCAGACAAGGTAGTTGAGATTTGGAATCGAACGTTATATACACTTGCTCTAGACTGTCCCTCGGTTGACAAAAACTTCATCCGACGGACTCTCGATCGACAAACTTCTTGACCGAGATTATCTCTGTCTGCACTTTTCAGAATTAATAAACTAGTTGTTGCTAAAGCAATTAGTGGACACTTAACGGCTAGTTAAGTACTTAGAACCCCCTAGAAAGTGTCTAGAATGTCCTTAATCACTCATAGGCCATTCCTATAAATAAGATATGCCTTAGGACACCTAAACACACTTGTGCAACACTTGAGCATAGACACTTGCAATTAAAAATCCATTCTTATGAGTAATTGAGAAACTCCAACATTTGCTATTGATTTCCATTGCTCCAATTTCATGTCCTATAGGCTAGCATCTCCTACCCACTGCACTTACACTTTCATACACATTGGTTAGGAGACCAAAACACTTGATATAGGATTCAAGCCTTGTGCCAAAGTGGTAATTGTATTTTCCCTTTTCCTTTCTTGTTCCTTCTTATCTACTTTGTACTCTCCTTGCTACTCCTAGGATGGAGGCTGCTGATTGGAGAGGGTTTATCTTCTCAGGTGGAGAAGGGTCTTCTTAGGAGGAGAAGGTGGACTTTGGACTACTTCTAGAAGGTCTCGATGGGAAGCTACTTCAAGGAGGAAGGCTACTTCAAGGGGGAGCTTGAAGTTACTTCAAGTGAAGGTTGCTTCAAAGTTGGTGAGATGACTTCGGGGTGAAGGTAGTCCAAAGGGTTTGGGAAGGTAGTTGTATTTTATGTAACATCCTTGCGAGGTAATAAAATACAGGTGCTTTCAAAATCCCGGTTGGGAGCAACTGGGTAGTGGACTGACTCGCTTAGTATTTTCTAAGGGTAGAACCACTCTAAACCTTGTGTTTCCTTGTCTAATCTTTTGTGGTTGATTGTTTGAATTATTATTTTTAAAATCTTCATAAAAATCGTGTTCACCCCCCCCCCCTCTAGTGTTTTTTCATTTGGTATCAAAGTGGGCTTCAAGGAACTCTAATCGAGTCTTAAAGAATGGAGGGTGGTGGTGTCTATAACCGCAAGCAAAGGAGAAGCTTGAACCAATCTTCAACAAGCTGTAATTGGTGCTTAGGAACAAGACACATAACACCTAGTTGTCCATGGAGGTTAAAGAAAGAAGATGTGCATAAAGAATGTCTTATTACTACAACAAGTGAAGAAGAAGAAGAGGTAAGCCTTTTTTATTTATCTAAATAAGAGTTAATTGCTAGCCTTCAAGAGACACATGATAAGTATATTGAGTGCAAGAAGAAATTAAAGAAATCTAATAAAGTAAATGATGAGTTACATGCTAAACTTCTTGCTCTCACATCTGAAAATGAAGATATGTATGCTAAATTAAATGATCTTGGATTTGAAAAGGAGAGTATTATTTCTGAAAATAGTACTTTGAAATCATCTCTAAGTGATTGTAATGTGAAGATTTTTACTCTAGAAACAAATTATGATATTCTTTCTCAAGAAAAGGTTGGACTGCTTGCAAAGTTAAATGATTTTTAAACTCAACCTATCCTATGCACTCATCTAGATTATGATACTATTGTGAAAGAAAGAGATTATTTATTATCTAATCTAGATCAAGCAAAGTTAGATATCAAAAAGAGAATGGATGAGATTGTTAACTTACAACAAGAAGTTAGTAGCTTGAGAAACAATGATGTTCTTGATAAGATCTTAAATGATTCTCATGGTCAAATTGGAAGGAGAGGACTAGGTTACAAGCCTAAAGGAAAATCCTATCAAAAACCTAGTGGGGGAAGGACACAAGTGCCAAAGACAATCTATGTATGTACCTAAAGGCAAGTATACATATGTACCCAAGAACAATATAGATCAAACTCATAAAAAGAGAAATGAGACTGATTCTATATGTTGCCATTATTGTTTGTGTCTTGGACATTATTCCTTCTCATGTTCTTACAAGAAAAGGATGTTGAGTTGGTGACGTGATTTTACCATGCGTCGAACGCAAGTGCACGCGTCAATGTAGTATAGGCCCTTGTGAGGCCCGAGTCGAACTCAGGGACACTGAATTATCGGTAGACTACTACTAACTACTCACAATCAGCTAGGCCAATTAAAAGGTTTTGAGAGTTGTTTTAAAAATAAAAGGAAATAAAATAGAACAAGGCAATCGATTAAAGGTTTAGTTTAATCAATTCAAGTGGAGATCTTTAGGATTGCGGTTTCACCGCAGGTTTTCATTGTATGAATTTCCATATAATAATTCAGGTTCATCTCTCAATCCAGGTAGTGGTATGTAGTCAGAATTGCCCACTGTCATGGTACAATTCACTACCTAAGTCTAGGTCGGTTCCACCATCGTAGTAACCTATACCCTAAACTAGGTGCATTAGAATCGACCTCTGGGTTTCCACCATTAACCGTACATCACCTTGTTTAAGGGATTTGATAATTAATGTGAATTTTGTCTCTTTTCAACTGTTAATTCTTCTTTCAAAGCAATTAAAGGCATTAGATTATCATTATGGTGATCAAGAATAACAATATAATTGAGAAAATGAAATCATACCACGGATTTAAGAGGTAAATTATGAATTACTATGATAAAAATGTCACACAATGCATCCCCGGGCTACTCCCGGTCCTAAAGATAAAGGGGATTAGCCCTGCATGTTCATCTCAGATCAAAACATGGTTGAGAAAAGGGGAAACATGGAGAAAAACGTGAATAAGTAATGAAATCCCTGAATGGAGAAGATCCAAGCGTTCCTTGGCGTAGAATACACGATCTATAGCCTTTCGGCGGTGGAAACGTCTTCTTCAGCTTCCGGAATGGATGGGGCGTGCTTCTGGGCTCCGTTCTTCTCTCCACACCTTCTCGGGATGCGTGCAGTGGCTAATGACATGAGAGTCAACTAAAATTGTGAGAGTCAACTAAAGAACAGATCGTCACAACAAACATCACCACATGATCCCCGTCGGACATTCACATACTGGCCCTCACTAACCACGGAATGATAAATACCCTAAAGGTGACAGTAATCATCCATAAAAGATATCTGCCTCAAAAATAATGAACACTATCACATAAGGCAGTTAACAAAATAAAATTCTCCAGTCCAGACTCGGTGCATCTTGTGATCTTCTATTCTACGTTGCTCGCCCTAACTACCATCTACATGGAAGTAGTTCTCCTGGTATTAATGAGTGAGGAGAAAATCATGGTGGCCTACCAATTTGAGAAATGGGTGGATGGAATGGGTGGCTCATGGAAGAAATGGAATCATTATACGAGTTTAACATGCACAAAGCAAAAATGACCTAAATGATGCATATGCAAGTGTAAATGCCCTAATGCCTACATTTGGGTGGAATGATGCATGCACTTTCATTCCATCTCAAGGTGAGATGGAATATCTAAGAGAACTACATCATGTACTTATTCTTCTTAGTATGTAGTGAGAACATGTTCCTTTCTCCCTCTCATTACTACTTACTTCTCAATTCTCTTTTCTTTTTTTTCAAAACTTTTCTTTTTTTTTCAAGTCCTTATTTTAATAGCTGACAATGAAATGTTTCTCGGGCTCGCTTAATGCTGCATAAATTATATATTTGAAGCATTCAGAAGGTATGGAACAAGTTCATCACCTTTTATGTTTCAGAAGACATAAGATGCATGATGTACTATATGCACAAAAATGTGAATGCAGCTACAAAATGATAATTATGCAACTAAATGACACGCACCTAAGGATAATGTGCATGTATAGCTATTCTATCTTTTTTCTTTTTTTTATTCAAAAATATGAGAAAATAGTTGTAATGCAAGACCTATCTACATGGAATGCAATCAAAGAGATTAAAATTGTAATGCACTTCCAGGTCTTAAGGTGGATTATGAAAGCAATGGGGTGGATAGATCACAAGACTAATTGATTGAACCTTTGAAAATTATTATGTGTCCCTCCTTACTGACCTGTGTAGTAATAAAGAGGTTTTTCTCTCTTATTTCAAATTAAAGTCTCATTATCAGTTGGTCAGTTTAGGCTCAAACAACCAATTCTGTCCACTTTTCATGAATCATGGGAATGTATAGTTGTGATTTTCTATTTTAGAGTTGACAAACCCAATTATTTCCTTAAGTTATGTGCTCAAAGTTTAACAACACAAGCTTGCAAAAACACTAAAAATTTTCAAATTTGCCCCTAATTCCCAAGTACAAGCAACGAGATGACACATGACTTAAAACATCCACAATTACACTAGATAGAGTATGAATCCTACAAACAACTAAGAACTACAAGAAATAAATGACAAAAGACAAAACAATAAACTTAAAAACTGAGAAAACTAAAGGATAGAGTTGTTCCAACTCTCCCCCTAAGCTTGAATTCAACTATGGCCTCATAGTAAAAAACAACCTTAAATAGGTGGAACAGAGATACCAATGATTCTTTAGGAGGAGGCGGGTACTGCGGGGCCGTGGGGTTCCAAGATGGGTACTGCCCCTGAAAGCTCGGATCATACTGGGGCATGGGCGGAGGTTGTGGATACCCCCCAAAGTAATTCTGGCTCCAGTAATGATCGTAGAAGGGTTGCTGCTGCATCTCCATCCTATGCAACCTGTCGTGGATGTGTTGTTGGTTGTCGAGGAGGAGGCACTCATTTTCAAAAATGGCCCTCTGATTATCTAACAGCCGGTTCGTCGTATCCTGAATACCGGCGTATGAAGTTGTATGCTGCAGTTGGGTGTGTTGGATCTCTTGCAGCATTGCATACATCCCCTGCATGGAATAGACATCCTCTCCTTGAGGAGAGGGCTGAGGTGGCAGAGGCTGTGAAGATGAAGATGCACCCGGATGCATGTGGGGACGCTTCCTAGGTGCCACTCGTGCACGAAGAGGGGTGAAAGCCTCCTCTTCCTCTTCACGCTCATCGTCGTCATTGTCATTGTCATCATTGTCGCCGTCTTCATCCGAGTCTTCAATGGCTATGACATGCCATCTGAAATGTTGAGCGCCCGCGATGTGGAAGACGGGGTCTGGAAGTGAACACTCTTGATATGCTTGATTGACATGGCAGTGTGCATATGCCAAGCCATCACGAAGCAGGATGAGGTTGGAGCGGTGCAGATGTTGCAAGTTGACCTTGCTCCTGTTGGAGAGGGGAGTAAGCTGGGAGAAATTTAACCCCAGATAGGAGGTCATAAGTGTGATGAGCCCTCCAAAGTGGATTGGAGCCTTCCGCGTACTCCTCTTTACAGCCAACACGCCCGTTAAGAAGAACGCTCCCCAATTACACTCTTCTCGCTTCAGCAACTTGTGCAGGAAAAACAAATCTGTCTCTTGAAACTTGCTGAGAGACAGGTCACCACGAGCGAACAAGGTGGTGCAGAGCATGCGGTGAAGAACCCGCACAAACGAATGCTCAAAATCCGCAACCGTCGCATTATGGTAGCTGACAGATTTGCCCGGTGGCACAGTCACAAGCTGGGCGAAGATGTCATCATAGTCTGTCCTATTATCTGGCCTCCGGTACTTGTCTCTCCCATGATTCCAGTTGTAGATGGAATTAAACTACCTGAGGGTTAGAGTGTAATCGTTGTTGTACATCCGGAAAGAAATGCGGCCCTTGATCTATTCCCGATTAGTGGCGATGACGTCGTTTGGCACGACACATATGTCCAGCGACGCCATGAACTCTGCCACTAGCTCCTTGTATGTCGGCCATTCACTGAAGAATGGTTGGCCATTGGTGTGGAATTCCATCTCATCGGGCCTCCTGTCCGTATGCCTTGCTTGCCCCTTTAGAACGTAGGCAAGATTGGGCTCGAACCCAAGATAATGAACCATGTCCCGATCGATGTATCGGGTCGGCTCTATCTTTCTCTTCATAAGTTCCTCGTAGACCTTCTGGACCTCCGTGGAAGGATGGAAATCTGCAGGCACGGAATAGATGCAGTGGGTGGAGGAATGAACTCAGGGATCTCCATTGGAGCCGCATGTGAAGAAGAAGCACCGGATGTACGCACCATCGTCGCCGAGAAAGAAGGAATATAAGTCGGAGCTCGGGGAAGATCGGAGAAGACAATCTCTGCTCGGTGAAGGCTCGGGGAAGAACTCGCTCCTTGGATGCTCGTAGCTGGGCTCCGATTGCACAATAAGACGCACGGTGCAAGTGGATGAAGTAGTCCTTGAAGGTGTGAATCAAGTTGACAACAACATCTCCCTTTTAGAAACATGGTCGTCATTGTTGTACACCCGTCGATACCTTCGACGCGAGTTGATGGTATCGACTCATGTGGCACAATCCGGTCTTCTGCTAGTATCGACGGTTGTCGATAGCCCGATGTGGGGGCCCGGATCGATGACGTGTCGATACCATCGACGTGGGTCGATGGTATCGACCCATCCCACGGATCGACTCTCTTGATGTAACGATCATCGTTTATTTCCTCTCGCGGATCGGTGACGTGTCGCATCGATATTATCGACGCAAGTCGATAGTATCGACTTCTGCTTAGGGCAAACACCCTTGCGAGGCCCGGCCACCGCTTCCTGTCTGTAATCGGGTCGATACCATCGACAGGCCCGTCGATGGTATCGACTTCACTGAGACACATTTCTAAATATCTCCAGAGATCTCGTGAGTATTGACATCCATGTCGATACTATCGACCTCATTCTGGCGAACAACCTGATGGTGGGTTGATACCATCAATGAGGCCGTCGATAGTATCGACTCAGAGAAATTTTTGTAGCCGCCTACCTGTGCCGATCTCGATACCATCGACACAAGGGTCGGTGGTATCGACCCTGCCTCAGTCCTGCACATTGAACAAACGATCAAGGTATCTTGTTTACACTAAAAATAGAATCGAATCAAACTAATGTACAAAAGTGAAAGAAACTAAACGAAACTATAGATGGCTGGGTTGCCTCCCAACAAGCGCCCTTATTTAACATCTTAGGCTAGACAAAATCAAGCTCCTCATGCATCTGGAAGCGCCATGAGTTTGACCTCATGCACTCTCCTCGTGTAATCTTCACCAAAATACAACTTCAATCACTGTCCATTAACCAAGAATGTTGTCTTGCCATCACACACCATGATTGCGCCATGTGGCCTGACCTCCTCTACGGTGAACGGTCCACTCCATCGGGATTTCAATTTCCCGGGATGCATTTTCAACCTGGAGTTGAATAAGAGTACACGATCTCCCTTCTTGAAAACACGCATCTGAATATGTCGATCGTGAATCATCTTTATTCGCTCCTTGTAGATCCGTGAGCTTTCATAGGCATTCATCCTCAGCTTGTCAAGTTCATTTAGCTCTAACATACATTTCTTTCCTGCTTCATCATAGCTCAAATTCAACTTCCTCAATGCCAAGTGCGCCTTATGCTCCAATTCCACCGGCAAATGGTAGGCCCGACCATAAGCCAACCTAAAAGGAGTAGTGCCTATAGGTGTCTTAAACGTCGTCCTATATGCCCACAAAGCGTCCGGTAGCAAGGTACTCCAGTTTGTTCTCATCGAAGCCACAGTGCACTCCAAGATCTTCTTAATTTCCCTATTGGAGACTTCCACTTGCCCCTGTGTCTGCAGGTGATACGGGGTACCAATGTTGTGCTTTACCCCATACTTTCTTAGCAATGTTGCAAACTTCTGATTTCAGAAATGTGTACCCTCATCACTAATAATCATTCTCAGTACACCAAACCTGCAGAAAATGTATTCTTTGACAAACCTGCACACTACGGCCGCATCATTAGTCCTAGTGGGTATTGCCTCTACCCACTTCGATACATAGTCAACAGCTAATAGAATGTACAAGTTAGAATTGGAGGACACAAAGGGTTCCATAAAATCAATACCTCACAGATTGAACACCTCGACCTCTTGAAATACATTGAGGGGCATCTCCTATCTTTTTGAAATGTTACCTGTCCGTTGGCAGGAATCGCATTGCCACACATAGTCATATGCGTCCCTAAACAAAGTAGGCCAGTAAAGGCCACTCTCAAGTACCTTGGCCGCAGTTCGAGAACTAGCATGGTGGCCACCCATTGGTAGAGTATGGAAATGACGGAGGATACTTTCATATTCCACTTCCGGTACACACCTGCACAACACACCATCCCTGCACTGCTTCAACAGAATAGGGTCATCCCAGAAATAATAACGCAAAGAATGGAAATTTTTCTTTTTCTCCTTGTATGTCCAATCATCCGGGATAATTTTGCAGGAAAGATAATTAACAATGTAAGAAAACCAAGGATCTTTAGATTTCACGGATAGAAGTTGTTCATCAGGAAACATCTCGGTAATGGGTATGTGCACGTCCTTCTCATGTACCCTTTCCAACCTAGACAAGTGGTCCGCAACCACATTTTCTATTCCCGCCTTATCTTTGATTTCAATGTCAAATTCTTGTAATAGTAGGATCCACCTAATCAGTCTAGGTTTGGCATCCTTTTTCTCCATCAAGTACTTAATGGCGGCGTGGTCCGTCCATACCACGACTTTAGATCCTACAAGATATTGCCGGAATTTTTCAAAAGCAAAAACAATAGTGAGAAGTTCTTTTTCGGTTGTTGTGTGATTCATTTGTGTTTCATTTAAGGTTTTGGACGCATAGAAAATCACAGCGGGTTTATTGTCCACACGTTGTCCCAAAACTGCCCCCACTGTGAAATCTGATGCATTACACATCAGTTCGAATGGCTTTGTCCAATTCGGTGTTTGCATGACCGGAGCAGAAATCAATTTTTCTTTAAGCACATTAAATGCATTTAAACACTTTGCATTAAAATCAAACACAGCATCCTTTTCCAACAACTCAGATAATGGTTTGGCGATTTTTGAGAAATCTTTTATAAAGCGGCGATAAAAACTGGCGTGACCTAGAAAACTTCATACCCCTTTAATCGAATTTGGTGGGGGCAATTTGGAAATAACTTCGATATTCACCGGGTCTATCTCCCACCCTTTGCTAGACACTTTGTGTCCAAGCACGATCCCTTCGCTGACCATCATGTGGCATTTCTCCCAATTGAGGACCAAATGTGTGTCCTCACATCGTTGCAAAACCTTGTCCAAATTGTATAAACATTCGTCAAAGGATGCACCATAGATGGAGAAATCGTCCATAAAAACCTCCAAACAGCATTCAACCATATCGGAGAAAATGGCAAGCATGCAACGCTAAAAGGTTGCTGGTGCGTTACACAAACCTAATGGCATACGGCGGTATGCAAATGTTCTGTAAGGACAAGTGAAGGTGGACTTCTCTTGGTCCTTAGGATCAATGGAAATCTGATTGTACCCTGAATAACCATCGAGAAAACAAAAATGAGATCGACCTGCTAATCGCTCTAAAATCCGATCAATGAATGGGAGAGGGAAATGATCCTTAAGTGTAGCAGCATTCAATCTATGGTAGTCTATACATACACGCCACCCGGTTACCAAGCGGGTTGTGACAGGTTCATTTAAAAAATTATGTGTAACAGTAATTCCCCCCTTTTTAGGGACTACCTGTGTCGGACTCACCCACGTCGAGTCAGATATAGCATAGATTATACATGCAGAAAGGAGCTTGATTACCTCCTTCTTGACGACCTCCATCATGCTAGGATTTATTCAACGATGTGGTTGAATTACCGGTTTGGCTCCCTCCTCGAGCCGGATCTTGTACTGGCACAATGTAGGGGAGATCCCCTTGATGTCTGCGACCGACCACCTGAATGCACCTCAGTGGTTCTTCAACACAATCAGCAATTGATCTTCCTCCTCGGCACTTAGATATGCCGAAATAATCACTGGAAGCTTCTCACCCTCAGCTAGAAATGCATATTTCAAGTGCGGTTGCAATGGCTTAAATTCCAAATCTGGCGGGCTGATTAAGGATGACTGAAGTGGTGGTGGGAGTTCTCCAAGGTCTTCATAGTACCTAGCGTAGAAACACAGCAGCACCTGAAGCATCTTGGCACACTCTTATAGTGACTTGCTTCTCATCCAATCATGTGTTATGTTAACCATGCAGGCTTCAAGAGGCAGTTCTGGATATTCATTAAAGACAGAACTTACTATGGCCTCATCTTCAGTAGAAGGCGGAATGTCCTCCTCTTCATCATTGGGAAAACCCACATCCTTGCTAAGAGACACAACCTTGGTCTTCTCCATGATGTCTACAGCCAGTGTCCCTTTTTCTACTTTAGTCATTACATGAGCCATGTCTAGAAATGGCTTCCCTAGACAAATAGAAATATTCTGATCAAAGTGCTTCATCATGTGGCATTGCTCCTTTACTTTATATTGTGTAGTACTTGAGGGCATGACCATTTCAAACCGATCATCTGTGATACCCAAGGTCAAACGACCTCTCCCCATCTCCAGTATCATGTCAGCTGTGGCTTGGAAAGGTTGTCCAAGGAGTAACTCATTACCCTGTTCATCCTACATTTCCATTACAACAAAGTCTGCTAGGAAAACAAACCAATCCACTTTCACCAACACGTCCTCACATATGCCGTATGGCTTCCCCACGGAATTATCCGCCAACTGTATTGTCATATTGCTCGGCCTTGATTCTTTTAATCCCAATTTCTTGAACGTAGAGAGAGGCATCATGTTTATACTTGCCCCTGAATCACATAGTGCTTCACCCAATTTCACTTTACCAATATAGCATGAAATGTTGAAGCAGCCCGGATCTTGCCTCTTAGGTGGCAATGTGCCCATGATGAAAGCACTCACCTGCTCCTTGAGAACCACAACCTCAGTATCAGGGATTTTCCTTTTCTTTGTGATGATGTCTTTCAAAAACTTCCCGTAAGAGGGGATTTGATCTATTGCTTCTAAAAGAGGAATGTTGACAGACAGCTTTCTAAAGCTATCTAGAAATTTCTTGAACTGAGCGTCCACTTTCTTGGCCTTCATGCTATTTGGGTATGGGATCGGGACAGTCTATGCCCTTTGATGTGGTGGCACATATGGCATCCTCTTCTGTGTCTCCTCCTCAGCAACTGATTCGGATGTGACTTTCTCCACTACATCCTCTACCGGCTCGGTGATTGGAATTTGAACCTCCTCAGTGGCCTCGCATGTGGATTCTGGTTGGTGTATGCTCGGTTCATCGGCCCTGGGGTTTAAAATCTTCTTACCGCTCCTTAGTAAGATTGCCTTAGCCTGTTGGTTTCCTCCTAGAATGTTTGTATTATCCAGAAAACCTTGTTGTGTTGGCTTCTTCAGATTTGCTATCTCAGCTGCCATATGCACCAAGGATGTCTCTATAGTCCTCATCTGAGCCCCGTGACTTTGTAGGGTCTACCCAAATTGGTTCATGAATTCACCTTGTTACTTGATCTGCTGGCCAAAAGTGTTCATTAGTTCTTGATTTTGCTTGATCACTTGGTTGAGTAACTCAATGCTCTTATCCTCTACCACCGGTTGGGGTTTTGCGTCGGGGTCCTGCAAGAAATTATTTGGATCCTTCCAGGAAAATTTCTTATCTTTCCTCCATGAATAATCGTTGTTTCTGTACCCCTACTGCTGGCGCATGAACTTTACTTGAGCCTCATCATCTGATTTTTTGTCTTCTTTTGCAAGCAGTTTCTTTGCTAGAACGTCCATCTTCTTATTTAGTTCTTTGATGGCCTTTGTCTCCCCTGCAGCCTGAACATGCTCTACGACGTCTCTATCACCCCAAAATTGCTTCTTAGCCATGTTCTTCAAAATTTCCCAACACCTCGTGTCTGTGTTGTTTAAGAAGAACCCTGAACCTGCGGAATCTAGGTTACTTCTATCATGCTCGGAAAGAGCAAAATAAAAGATTTTGACCTGCATCTCCTTATCAAGTCCATGATGTGGGCACCTCTTTAGCATGATCTAGAATCGTTCCCAGGTCTCGGAGTAAGTCTTTCCTGCCTTCTGACTAAAATTATGAATTTTTCTAATCATATCATTTGTCTTCTCGTGCAGAAAGAACCTTTCAAAGAACACTTCCACCATGTGTTTCCATGATTCTACATACTCATCATCAAGATTATGTATCCATTCTTGTGCATTTCCCACCAGAGATCTAGGAAACAACTTCAAGTGCAATGTCTCCTGTGGAAACCTATCTATCTTGATCATGTCGCAGTTCTCCATGAACTGGCTAATGTGAGTCACCGGGTCTTTGTTTTTGAGCCCATGAAATGCATTTGATTTGACCATTTTTATTAATGCATGATCAATCTTGTAAGTCAGAATGTTAACCGCCTACTTCTTTATTGGCCCCTTTGAAGCGGATGAGGAAGAAGCCTTTATCTTCTCCCATATCGTCTGCTCTTCTGCCATGGCTTCTGGTTCTGAATCGGAATCTATTTCGTCTGGTTGGTCTTGAATAGAGTTATGCTCATCGTCTGGTCCTGGCAGTGGAATCTCTGGTGATTGATGCGTGTAGTCGGTGCACCAGTACCTGTAAGAAGAAAATCGCAGTTCAGTACCTTTGGTAGACGATTTCTAAATACGAATGATAAACTATGAATTTTAAAAATGAGAATAAAATAATAAAATAAAAATGTGGCCTAGAATGGTCACTTGCAGCACTCGTAGTGCCGAAAATTGTCGTGTCCCCGGCAACGGCGCCAAAAACTTGACACGATTTTACCGTGCATCGAACGCAAGTGCACGCGTCAATGTAGTATAGGCCCTTGTGAGGCTCGAGTCGAACTCAGGGACACTGAATTATCGGTAGACTACTACTAACAACTCACAATCAGCTAGGCCAATTAAAAGGTTCTGAGAGTTGTTTTAAAATAAAAGGAAATAAAATAGAACAAGGCAATCAATTAAAGGTTTAGTTTAATCAATTCAAGTGGAGATCTTTAGGATTGTGGTTTCACTGTGGGTTTTCATTGTATGAATTTCCATATAATAATTCAAGTTCATCTCTCAATCCAGGTAGTGGCTTGTAGTTAGAATTGCCCACTGTCGTGGTACAACTCACTACCTAAGTCTAGGTCGGTTCCACCGTCATAGTAACATATACCCTAAACTAGGTGCATTAGAATCGACCTCTGGGTTTCCACCATTAACCGTACATCACCTTGTTCAAGGGATTTGTTAATTAATGTGAATTTCATATCTTTTCAACCGTTAATTCTTCTTTCAAAGTAATTAAAGGCATTAAATTATCATTATGGTGATCAAGCATAACAATATAATTGAGAAAATGAAATCATACCACGGATTTCAGAGGTAAATTATGAATTATTGTGATAAAAATGTCATACAATGCATCCCCGGGCTACTCACGGTCCTAAAGATAAAGGGGATTAGCCCTGCATGTTCATCTTAGAGCAAAACATGATTGAGAAAAGGGGAAATATGGAGAAAAATGTGAATAAGTAATGAAACCCCTGAATGGAGAAGATCCAAGCGTTCCTTGGCGTAGAATTGTGTGATAAAGTGAATTTTCTAATCCTTTTATACTTTGTTCCTTAATCTTCAGTATATCTTAAAACCCTATTTTTCCTAAAAGTTAATTAGTCATTCAATGATAAGAATCTCAACCCCAAACTTTACCAACATGTGGGGTATGCTATGATGAGGCTATGGTCCAAATTTCATGTCATTTGGACATTCCTAGCTCCCTCTATGATTTTTACAAGTTTGATTAAGGTTTACCTAATAAATTGTCACAATTCAGATCAATTACCCTATGAATTTCTTTGTCACGCGGTGCTGACGTCAGCGATCCGCGGACTTCTCCTCGCGAGCCATCTCGACCGCCCGATGGCGCGCCCAGAGATCGGACGGCCATTGGGTCATCCCTAACCTCCGGTCAATCCGCGAGATCGTGGATGCAGCCACCTCGAGCAAGGGGCGACCCACTCCCCGCCTCTACGCGCCACCTCGCGCCAAACGAACCGAGGCACTGCCTCCACCTCACCTCCACGAACTCGCTGATCCCTCACACGACCTCCAGAAACGAGAACATCGCCTCGCACGACCTCACCAGTGAGTCCCCGTCTCCAACCGCAGCTGAGCCCAATTGGGCATACACTCCTCAACCAACCTCACGCCTACTTAAACCCCCCTCGAAGCTCCTCTGACGCCTCTTTAGCTCACCCCTGCCTCCAATTTGCCCAAAGCAATCCGGCATCGCTCCATCCTCAAACTCTTCCCCTCCAGTCTGTCCGCCACCGTCGAGTTGCTGGACGAGGCTCCTATCGGCCTGCTCGTCCCCAATTGGGTACACCCGAAGCTCCGAGGCACCTCCACCTACCTTGGCGGCCCCTCACCGCGAAGATTCATCGCCTGCTCCTCCCTCTTCCTTCACCCTCCGCCGCGAGCTCTACACCTCGCCGGACTCCTAGTCGACCCGCCACCTCGCGGGGAGCCACGGTCCCCAAGCAAGCTGTCTGAGCTCGGCTCATCCCCGCGAAGGTGCTCCTGGTCTTGAACTCTCGCGAGAAGCAACGCAGCCGTCGCCCGAGCTCGCCGGAGTTCCTCTCCCCTACCTGCTGCTCGTGAGTGGAGCAAGAAGGAAGGGGACCCGCTTGGCTTAGCTGGGCCAATCGCGCGAGTCCACGTTGGGCTGACTCGGATCCAAGTGGGCGAACCACGGTCCGCCAAGTAAGCCGCCCGTGACCCGCCTCAGCCGGCTTGGTTTTAGACGCGCGCGATCTCGACCGTTGGATCTGAACATCCAACGGTCCGCGTTTTTCCTTTCTTTTCTTTTATTAACTTGAATTTCAGTTTTTGACCTAATCTTGGGAAATTCGTAGAAATTAGTAGGAGTGTCAGAAAAATATGAATAAATACTCCTTTTTGATCAGAAAAATACGAGGATCACGATTATGGCATCAGCTGACCCTAATTATGACTCGAGTAAACTCTCATTTTTTTATTATGTTCATATCTTGTTTAATTAATTAGAAAATGCTCGAATCTGTTTAAATCACCAAAAATCTGTGATAATCATCTTTTTGCACCCTTATCATCTTAGGACAATCAGATCCTTTTATTATGACTCAATTACCAGTAAAACCTATTTACTTCCTCTTTTCCCTACTCTGACCTATCAAAATGTGCATAAATAGTTATTATGATCTTTAAACCCTGATTCTGACTTTATGATCCTACTCTGATGAGACAATGATAGTCTTGGACTCAACCCCATACTCTCTGACCCATACTCTAATCTCATGACTCCAAATCTATAAAGGGCCTTTTTATATACTCTTTAGAATATGTGTAATTCAAATAATATATCTAATAAATACCAAATCTCCAATGATTTCAGGAAATCAAAGGTATCAGTGAGGAGCATCTCTGGACTCCCCACTTCTGAGTAGAAGGTACGCCATTACCCTCATTTGGCTTATATTAGTGATTGGGTGTACTATACTTAGTAAAGTCTGGGCATATGATGATGTTGTATTGGATCTTGATGTATGATTGTTTTGGAATGATATTTTATTTGTATATGGTATATTACCACACATGAACATAAAGGGCTTGTTCCATTATATTGTAAGCACTATATCTCTTTGGTAAGCATAGTGCTTAAAGGTGACCTATCTCTTTGGTAAGCGGATCACCATATGAAATGATCTATCTCTTTGGTAAGTGGATCATGAGGCCATAAAGCATCTATCCCATTGGTAGGCGGATGCATAAGTATATAATGGAAAAATAAACCTAAAACATGTCTTTGAATTTCTATGCAAACTTTATGATTAAGGAATATGTCTATTTTCTTACTAAACTGTGCTAAAGTCCTAATTTATTTCTCCTGCCATGTTTATTATTATTCTTCTGCCTTGCCAAGATATGATGAGTGGTTTTTAAGACACGTAGGCGTACTCAGTACAATATATTTATATATTGTGCTGACATGTACCCATTGCAAATGCTTTTCTATAGGTACCTTCTACTCATGATGCTTATGATGAAAGAAGATGATGTTGCTACTCTATATGCTGGCTTACAACTCAGATCTGTCATGGGGATGCTAAAGCTAAATGGGACTCCTAGATTATGTTTCTTTTTCTTCTGTACTTAGTTTCTCATGTATTAAGTTCCTTCTGTAGAACTCCTATGCCTTCGGGCCCCTATGTAATGAACTATTTGGTTTATGTATGGAAGCTTCTTATTCGGTGCATTTATATATTCATGTGTTTGATCCACTCAGGGACGGGCAACTTTAACTCTATTGTACCCCTTATGTTGGCGCCTGAGGTGTACAGTGGAGTTAGGTTGTTAACCCGTGACAA
Organism: Alisma plantago-aquatica; assembly: GCA_963693085.1. Taxonomy (NCBI): domain Eukaryota; kingdom Viridiplantae; phylum Streptophyta; class Magnoliopsida; order Alismatales; family Alismataceae; genus Alisma; species Alisma plantago-aquatica. The sequence goes on from OY856409.1 coordinate 62,253,640, forward strand.
ATTGAGTGTGGCTGAGGTCATGAGATGGTGGAGGTGGAATTTGAGTGTAGTTTTAGGATGGGTTATAGGGGTAGAGCATGCCAGGATTAAGTGAATAAGGATATGCGTCAGGTGTATCAGGAGAAAGAGCTTTCATCCTTTGATTCAAGTAAGACATGGCATGATGATTATAGTCTAATTGCCTACTTAAATGATATTGAGAACCGACAATGTATGTTAATGTATTTATGATAGGATCATAAGGTAGGCTAGGAGGAGGAGGTGGTGGAGGTGTATCTTGGGTGGATGGCTCCCCTTTAGTCCTAGCCCTCTTGTGTCCAAAATCAATCCCCATCTTCTCTACTGTATTTCTAGTGATCTTTTGGGGTTTCCTATCACATTTGAAACCTAGGTCCTCAATCCTTTTCTTAAGACGATGTTGCGTAATTTGGAAAAAAAATCAACATAGGGTGGATTGCCAGAAAACTCAACCATGTTCTTAAGAATAAGACGAATAAAATTGATGGGTATGCTATTTAGGATGACATAAATAAGATACATGCGAAAGGTGGGTACTTCGGATTTGCTTTCTCTAGGATAGATATTTGTGGTAACAATTAGATTGACTATCCTAGCTTTGGGTTTTAAATTGATGGCATAATGGGTACCCCTTTCTTCATGGCAAGTTGTATTGGATAGAAAAATGGCTTTCTTGATATCACTCAAACTAGTGGTAGCGTCATCTTGGGATAGCTTATTGAGAGGATTACCAGTGGTGAGATCAATAAACCCCTTATATTCATCTACATTAATGTTGATCATAGTAAGAACATCCTCCTCGGAAAAGTGAAATCCATACCCACTAACCATAGAAGAAAAAGAATAATCATGGTCAGGATGTGTGGCTAGATTGGCATAGAATTCATTGAAGGCTTGGGAGGAGTAGGAACGGAAGGATGGATTTAGAAATTCAGAAAGATGTTGCACCTTAAAGAGTTCTTCAAGATCAACAATGTTGATGAATTCCATGATGTCCATTGGTCGTCGAGGAAGAGGAGTCTTTGAGGACAGCCTGAGGTAGAGATCTCTGATAGCTACGTCATTGAATGGAATGTCGTTGATGATCGCCAACGCCGGGGAGACTGTCCTTCCCTTCCTAGCCACAACCTACTTCTTTCCATGCAAGGATGAGGAAGCCATCTTGAAGATTTGAGGTGAAGAAGAAGCAAAACAAGATTGGGGTGGAGAAGAGCTAAAAATTTGCGCAAGAAGGCACTTGAGAAGAGCTAGAGAAGTTAGAATGTGAATTGGTGAAGAATGGGGCCATTTTGGGCTCTATTTATAGCAAAATAGAATCTTGCTCGGTCGATAATTTGTCGAATGAGAACCGTAGCGGTCGTTTCTGCAGACACCCCCTCGGTCGTCCAACGATCGATTCGGTCGGGGTTTTGAAAAATAGCCGTTGTGATATTTTTTTAAAATGTTTTTTAAATCATTCAAATGGGGGGGTCCACCAAGATGGTCTCGATCGAACATTTTGTTGACCGAAGCTATTTCTGGGTTTGAATATTCAACATGTACTTGGTGAGTGTCGGTTGAGAAAGGTGACCAACCGAGTGACTCTCAGTTGACAAACTTATCGACTGAGGTTGTCTCGGTTGAGATTTTTGCAGACCGACGAGACTGCTGTGAGTGATTATTGTGAATGATATTTGAGCTTGTTTTTAATAACAGTTATGAAAAGCAAGTAAGAGACTGTAAAATTTTAAGAGTGTGGAGCACATTATTTTAAGAGTATTTTCCAAAATATAATTTCCATATTTAGGGGAGTATATTTTGGGGAGTAGCATGTAATTTCATTCATACTATAGTATTAACCATTAGAAATAATAGAATTTATTCAATGATTGACTTTCATATATTTCTCATTCATTTATGAGTAATGTTAATCCTAAAAATGATATGAGATCTTTTAAGAACACATTAGAATCAAGAAAGATATGTCAATCAATGATGAGCAAGTTTATACTAATACTGAGTGCAAAGAAATGATTTTCAATTAAGTATTTTGTCAAGCTTATTTTAGATCGACCTTGACTTTGACCTTGGCGCCCCTTGGTCAAACAAGGAAATCAATTAAAGGTTTAGTTTAATCAATTCAAGTGGAGATCTTTAGGATTGCGGTTTCACTGCGGGTTTTCATTGTATGAATTTCCATATAATAATTCAAGTTCATCTCTCAATCCAGGTAGTGGCTTGTAGTTAGAATTGCCCACTGTCATGGTACAATTCACTACCTAAGTCTAGGTCGGTTCCACCGTCATAGTAACCTATACCCTAAACTAGGTGCATTAGAATCAACCTCTGGGTTTCCACCATTAACCGTACATCACCTTGTTCAAGGGATTTGTTAATTAATGTGAATTTCGTCTCTTTTCAACCGTTAATTCTTCTTTCAAAGTAATTAAAGGCATTAAATTATCATTATGGTGATCAAGCATAACAATATAATTGAGAAAATGAAATCATACCACGGATTTCAGAGGTAAATTATGAATTACTGTGATAAAAATGTCATAAAATGCATCCCCGGGCTACTCCCGGTCCTAAAGATAAAGGGGATTAGCCCCGCATGTTCATCTTAGAGCAAAACATGATTGAGAAAAGGGGAAACATGGAGAAAAATGTGAATAAGTAATGAAACCCCTGAATGGAGAAGATCCAAGCGTTCCTTGGCGTAGAATACGCGATCTACAGCCTTTCGGCGGTGGAAACGTCTTCTTCAGCTTCCGGAACGGCTGGGGGATGCTTCTGGGCTCCGTTGAATTATTATATGGAAATTCATACAATGAAAACCCGCAGTGAAACCGCAATCCTAAAGATCTCCACTTGAATTGATTAAACTAAACCTTTAATTGATTGCCTTGTTTGACCAAGGGGCGCCAAGGTCAAAGTCAAGGTCGATCTAAAATAAGCTTGACAAAATACTTAATTGAAAATCATTTCTTTGCACTCAGTATTAGTATAAACTTGCTCATCATTGATTGACATATCTTTCTTGATTCTAATGTGTTCTTAAAAGATCTCATATCATTTTTAGGATTAACATTACTCATAAATGAATGAGAAATATATGAAAGTCAATCATTGAATAAATTCTATTATTTCTAATGGTTAATACTATAGTATGAATGAAATTACATGCTACTCCCCAAAATATACTCCCCTAAATATGGAAATTATATTTTGGAAAATACTCTTAAAATAATGTGCTCCACACTCTTAAAATTTTATAGTCTCTTACTTGCTTTTCATAACTGTTATTAAAAACAAGCTCAAATATCATTCACAATAATCACTCACAGCAGTCTCGTCAGTCTGCAAAAATCTCAACCGAGACAACCTCAGTCGATAAGTTTGTCAACTGAGAGTCACTCGGTTGGTCACCTTTCTCAACCGACACTCACCAAGTACATGTTGAATATTCAAACCCAGAAATAGCTTCGGTCGACAAAATGTTCGATCAAGACCATCTTGGTGGACCCCCCCCCCATTTGAATGATTTAAAAAACATTTTAAAAAAAATATCACAACGGCTATTTTTCAAAACCCCGACCGAATCGATCGTTGGACGACCGAGGGGGTGTCTGCAGAAACGACCGCTGCGGTTCTCATTCGACAAATTATCGACCGAGCAAGATTCTGTTTTGCTATAAATAGAGCCCAAAACGGCCCCATTCTTCACCAATTCACATTCTAACTTCTCTAGCTCTTCTCAAGTGTTGGTATGTATGCCCTGAGAGCCAATCATGTGATGATTGGTGGGATACAATAAGATTGATTTGATAAACATAAAAGGCAAGCTTCCAATTCTTTCTGGTTCAGTCATATGAGATAGTGATAGAACAGATTGAATGTCTAGAGAATGACAGTACTCAATGATGTATGCCTTCAGGTTCATGACCTGAACGATGAGATCATACGGATGCTAAGAGTTTGTACATTCTTGTTATGTCCCTAGTCGGATGTCATTGTGGAAGGTAGATAGACAACAATGACACACAAGACTAGATTGTGGTGTTGGTTGATGACAGAATCTCATTAGTCATGATATAGAGATATCAAACCAAACACATAGGTACTTGTTAGAGAACAAGGTACCGGACAGACCCACCGTGAGTTTGACACATGGAACCATGAGATGGTAGTCACAGTCAGTACTCACAGTGATGGTGGTGAGTGTGATTCTTAGACCTGAAATCACTGCACTCAACACATGTCGTTGGGCACACTTTGACATCATCAAACGCAGTCCTGAAACATGGGTTGTTATAAAGGTGATGATTGGGTGGCTTTGACACATGGGGCTTTTGAGGGGTGAGTGATAGATATGGGATTTGTCCCTCCCGAGGGAGTTTGATATCCATGGCCACTTGATGAGTAGGATTCAGAAAGGCATGCACGCATGTGTGAATCAGTATATGATACTGATGTCATACATATCTCTTCCAGTCTACTCTGAGATCAAGGAAGTGAATGAACATTGACAGGATGATTGTTCCATGCCTCGAGTTCATTCGGGATATCAGTGACAAAGGAATTATACATTCGCTGTAACACCATTCACGGATTGTAGGATGAAAGTTGTTCTCCAACTTTCTACTTTCACTTGGGTAGCACTGATGTGTGACTAGGCACCGCTCTTTGCTTGTGAAGTCATAAGTGTTATGGACTTTCACTGCCAACGTGAAATGGACCTGCAGGGTCACACACATAGGATTTAACCTGGAAGAGGAGTTTTGTCCACAAAGCAATGTTTAGATTGATTACTAAAGGAGTTTAGTAGTTCAATTAAACACTCAATCAGTCGATGGCTCAATATCGTATGGTTCAAGGTGTTGGATGCATTGATTGGAGTATCGGATTGATTGAAATCACAATTGACTGATTTTTCCCAAACTGTGCTCCCAACTGATCAGTTCATGCGATGAACCGGTCGGCTGAGGTTGCTGAACCGGTCGGCTGGAGTGTCCAGGCCGATCGGCTCATGCCCAGGTTGAAACGACCGGTTCAAGAGTTGAACCGATCGGCTCAACTGGTGCAACCGACCAGTTGGGAAAGTCATGTCGGCAAGGATTTTCCTTTCATTTCAAATTGCCCAATTCGATTGGGAATAATATTGGTATTCGATACTAATTGGGAAAGAAACAAGGAAAGTCTTTTTGAGCCGGATTAGGACCATGAACCGATCGGTTCAGGGCACCAACCGATCGATTGGAGTGCTCCAAACGATCGGCTCAGGTCCAACCGATCGGCTCAATGGCCGAACCGATCGGTTCAGTTGTGAACCGATCATTTCAAGTTGCGAACCGGTTGCTTTTTGTGGAAAATTCTCGAAAACCCTTCTACTCCTGCTTTAGTCCCGCATTGCCCGGGATGGAGAACCATGTCCCATGACTCTCCTATATATATAGGGGTATTGGGGGCTTCTCAAAGTACAGCTCAGTGCAACCAGTTGCTCTGCAAGTTGTCGTTCTCTCTGGTTTTGGTAACCGTGAGAGAGCCCGAGCAAGTGCTTCCCGCAAAAGGGAGGTGCAGCAAGGGAAGGACAACTGCAGTTGCAACAGGAGGCAGGAGAGCGTGTTGGCGACTAGTACGTCAACAGGAGGGTGCGACTCCTTCCACTTCCTTGTGGGACAAGGAGAGTGGAGTTCCAGGTGGTCTGTGTGGACTACTACAGAGGCGGGAGGACACTGCCGCTTAGGAGGACAACTGTCATCCGACAGTCCGGTTCGAGTAGGAGTTGTCAGTCCCGGTGCGACCAGGAGCTGCACAGACACCGTCGAAGTCCGGAGTTGAAGACAGCGCATTGTGCGAGGTATTATCTCCGAGAAAGCCTCGGGACAAGGTATGATTCCGCAAACCATCCTTTCCTATTATATAGACGTTGACGTGTTTCCTCTGTATGGGTTTGGGAGAATTTTTTTTTGTTTCCGCTGCCTTCTCTGTCTCCCCTAAAACCCAACAGTGGTATCAGAGCCACGTCAGCTGTTCTATATTTTAGGAATATCGATATGATCGATTTTGGTTTGTCGCCTTTATTTATTGCATACGATGCGAATAATATCGGTTTTATGCATGTCCAATCCTAAATCCACAAATCCCTAATTACATATATGATATGTATTATTAATGCACTCGATACGCGTCACCCTTAAACGAGTTTTGTGGTGGATGTGTGTAGCGTGATTATGGCCTATAAACCCCTATCTGTGTGTAGTTGTTTGTGGTTGCTTGCATCTCGGTCTGCGCACCGATCTTCCCTCTTTTATTCCTGATATAACTCGAAATAATTCGAGATTCTTTCCTACCTTTGCTCCCCCCAAATGTAACTCGGGGTTTCTTTTTAAAGCAATGTAATAAATAGAATAGGATTTTATTTCCTGTTATGTCAAAGACCGGCGGACATCAAGACGACTGCTCAGACGGTCGGTTCAAGGAGTGAACCGATCGGTTGACCTTCCAGACGGTCGGTTCAAGGAGTGAACCGATCGGTTGATGACCGGTTCGAGGAGCGAGACGAGCGGGTGGCGGACATGACGAGATGCACGATGACCAGGCGAACCAATCGGTTGGAGGAGTCAACCGATCGGCTGGTGGCACCCAGACGACCGGCTGGAGAGTACAGATCTTTCATGTGATGAGTTGATCAACTCGGAAGGCAAGGCACAGATGTTCATCTTGTACAGGTTGCATGTGATGTAGACCTAGATGATCGTGATTCCTCTTGGCTCGAGGAATCACATTAGGATGGCCATAATCATCGCTTTTATCGTTTGTGCATGTTTTCTGTGGGATATAGCATGTATGTGATACGTACTATGTATTGTGGTGATTGGATATGTATATGTATATAGAACCAAATCCCTCATTAAAATATTAAGTTTTAGATGCCTTCCAAATGCGACACACGTGAAAAGCTTGTTCGACCAAGTGTGGGCACGCCCTAGCGTGGTGCACCGTCTACCTCGTGGAAGCGTGAAGGATGAATGTGTGGGTCTGCCCTAGCAGGGTGCATGTTCATCGTGTTTGCTTTGGGTCGGACTTAACAAGGTGATATAGATGGGATCTAGTACCTTGAGGCATGGAGATGATCATTGCAAGGAGTTGTATATGACATCTTATCAAGAGTTGCATATGATGCAATTGGCAAAAGTTGCCTACCTGAGAGATCTATGTTGTGGGTGACAGCCCTAGCTGGTCCATGACTTAGAGGATTTCAGGATCTTGCCCACTAGAAGGTTGTACGCTGCAATCTTCCGAATTGATGGTGAGGGCTATCAATTTGAAGTAAAATAGTGGGAGCGATAATTAATTAAAGGCCTAATTATATCGTCAAATTTTCAAATCAATCAAATAAGTCAAAAATGAGTTTTGGACTAAAATTGCATATTTTCCTTTTGTAGTTCAAATGGCAACAAACAACAACAACTTTTCTTTGCGATCGGTCCTTGACAAGGACAAGCTAAATGGGACAAACTTCCATGACTGGTATCGGACATTGAGAATTGTTCTCACTCAAGAGCGTAAGCTCTATGTCCTGGATATTCCAATTCCAGAGGAACCCGCTCCCAATGCACCAAGGACAGAAAGGGATGCTTACAAGAAGCATTCTGATGATGCCATTGATGCAAAGTGCTTGATGCTATGTTCAATGAACCATGAGTTGCAGAGGCAACATGAGAACATGGGTGTCATAGAGATGATTCTGCATCTCAGGAACATGTATGAAGATCAGGCACGGAAAGAGAGGTACAATGTTTCTAGGGCGTTGTTCAAGTGCGTCATGACAGAAGGAGATCCAGTTGGTCCTCACACACTCAAGATGATTGGGTATGTGGAGAACCTGCAGAGACTGGGATTTCCACTGAGCCAAGAGTTGGCTACTGACGTGATACTGCAATCGTTGCCAGAATCTTACAGTCAGTTTGTGATGAACTACAACATGAACAACTTTGATAGGCCACTGTCAGAGTTGTTGGGCATGTTGAGGACAGCCGAGTTACATATGAAGAAGGACAAGCCTAAGTCCGTGATGGTGATCACGAGCAAGAAAGGCAAGTCCAAGCGCAAGGGCAAGGGCAAAGCTAAGAAAGGTTCTGAAGCTAGCCAGGAGTCCAAGCCATCTTCAGCTCTCAAGGCCAAGGGAGGCGTGATCAAGAAAGGAAATTGCCACCATTGTCAAAAGCCAGGACATTGGAAAAGGAATTGTCCTCTCTATCTGGAAGAACAAAAGAAGAAGGAGGCGACTGAAACCTCTACTTAAAGGTGTCATGAAAGTAAACTTGTAACACTTTTGAGATATATGATATCAAGATGTAAAGTGTAAAGCATTCTCACTTGGGGCAAGTGTTGCCTTTATAGAAAGGAATACTTTAGTTTATTTTCAGCAAATAAGGCATGTAATACAGTTATGAACTGCTATTTCATACTTGCCAATAGATAGAAACACTTTATTTTGCAGATTGTATGACAATGATGGCAATTAATAAAGAGATGTTTCAATTTATAAAGATATGATCTTTGTGGCAATGCCTTATTTATCTTGTGATATTTGATATGCATAAGATAACACGATACCTAAAAGTTATAGATAACTCAAACAATTTAATTAGCATTAATCATGAGAAATTCATTTCTAGTTTCCATGTGATGGATAAAACTAGACTCTTTTGGTTAGAGAACCAGTAAGGGACATGAATATCTTGGACATGATTTATCAATCTTCACTAAAGTAGTGGAAGAGTGATTATCCTATTAGGTATAATAAATGTGATGTATTTACATACCCATTGGAATAAATGCTAATACTTCAAATGGTGTTTAGAGAAATACCAATATGAATGTCTTGAAGTGTTCAAGATTATCATAAATGAAGTACAAATTTGGTAAAGTATTAATTCTTGATGAGATCAATGAATGAAATACTTGGACCAAATGTTTGAGATCCTTATGAGTGATTATGATAGTGTATCATAGTGAACTCATGATTAAGGCATGGTGATGTCTGAATCAAGAAGGAATCATACTCTAAGGAGTTAGAGAATGATTATCAAATAACTGAATTCTTCTTAATAAAAGAATACCCTACACTAATAAAAGAAATCAAGAATCACAAGGGTTGTGGGTTCTTATATCTTTAACAGATACACCTCAATTATCTATGTGATGAGTTGTTCATGTGATGAGTCAACTATCAAGATGAATATGAGGAACTGAATCTTGAGTTATGGTTTAAAACCATTACATTCTAAATGACTTCCATGTGAACCATAAGGTATGACCTTGATGGTAGCACTCATTGGATCATATCCATAAGTGCAAATAAGTCTTAAGTGTTAAGACACATGGATAACATTTTGACAAGGATGATGCTTGTTGATTGCAACTTAATGACTAAGACATTTGGCATATGGATACTAAAACCGCATTCCTACGAGGAATAAAACCAGGATGTGTACATGACACAGCCTATAAGGTTTATGAATCCACTAATGCAAATGAAGTCTATAATTTACAATGGACTAATCAATGTGATTGATTGAGTACAAGCAACTCAAAATTGGATCTTTATTTTGATAATATAGTCAAAAGGTTTGACTGATATGTCAAAGATAAAGAAGGGATCTGTGATTTAGTGGGAGCGTGTTCACATTCCACATATTGATGTGAAATGAAATTGTTCTAAAATGGAAATCCGAATGTGGAAATTATCTTTAAGGAAGACAGAGATGTTTCCTATGTGATAGGAATAGAGATCTATAGAGATAGTTCTCGAAAATCTCTTGACCTGGAAAGAGAAAGCATACATTGGCAATTTGTACTGAAGTGTTCAGTATGCACAGATTCAGTGGGAGAAAACTTGTCCATGTTACATGGAGTTAGTATCCCAAGGGCCAAGTGTCCAATTCTTATGAAGAATGGAACACTAAGAATAGATATGGATCTATCATGTATGTAATCATCCCATTATCTTGCATGTATGACATAGCAAGAATAAAATGCATTCATCATCTTGTATGTAGGACATGGCAATATGATGTGCTCATCCTGATAACTCATATGTGTGACATGACGAGTGGATGTCTGTCTATTTCCAGTAAGAGTTACTGGAATACCATGAGAACTTGATAAGTGCTTGTGAAGTACTAGTTCTATGGAGATAAGGAAGAGTTCGATGTAAAGAGTTACATTGATGTGAACTTCCGAAATGACAGAAAATTAATCGCAATATATATACATGAGATGTATAAAAGTGAATGTTTGTTGATAATTGGAAGTGTTCCAATAAAGCCATTTAAAAGGGAAAAGCCAAGTATCTATGTGTTAGTGAACAGCAGTGGATACTATATGGATCTGAAAGTTCATGAGATGAACTTATATTCCACTCATTGATGACAAGTCTGGAATCCTTGATCATGCAATGTGGCTAAAGGTTAGCAAATGGAATACAAGATCGCATATTACGGCAACTCCATCTCATACGTGTGACGTACAGCGAAGAGATGAGAGACATGCAATTTATATAGACTTTGGCAAGGTGTTGCCATTACTCACTATGTTGGCACTAGAGCACAGTAACATGTGAAGATCACTATGAATATGATTCAAGGGTGATTGGCTTGCAGTGCAAGTGGGAGTCTGTTGGTATGTATGCCCTGAGAGCCAATCATGTGATGATTGGTGGGATACAATAAGATTGATTTGATAAACATAAAAGGCGAGCTTCCAATTATTTCTGGTTCACTCATATGAGATAGTGATAGAACAGATTGAATGTCTAGAGAATGACAGTACTCAATGACGTATGCCTTCAGGTTCATGACATGAATGATGAGATCATACGGATGCTAAGAGTTTGTACATTCTTGTTATGTCCCTAGTCGGATGTCATTGTGGAAGGTAGATAGACAACAATGACACACAAGACTAGATTGTGGTGTTGGTTGATGACAGAATCTCATTAGTCATGATATAGAGATATCAAACCAAACACATAGGTACTTGTTAGAGAACAAGGTACCGGACAGACCCACCGTGAGTTTGACACATGGAACCATGAGATGGTAGTCACAGTCAGTACTCACAGTGATGGTGGTGAGTGTTATTCTTAGACCTGAAATCACTGCACTCAACACATGTCATTGGGCACACTTTGACATCATCAAACGCAGTCCTGAAACATGGGTTGTTATAAAGGTGATGATTGGGTGGCTTTGACACATGGGGCTTTTGAGGGGTGAGTGATAGATATGGGATTTGTCCCTCTCGAGGGAGTTTGATATCCATGGCCACTTGATGAGTAGGATTGAGAAAGGCGTGCATGCATGTGTGAATCAGTATATGATACTGATGTCATACATATCTCTTCCAGTCTACTCTGAGATCAAGGAAGTGAATGAACGTTGACAGGATGACTGTTCCATGCCTCGAGTTCATTCGGGATATCAGTGACAAAGGAATTATACATTCGCTGTAACACCATTCACGGATTGTAGGATGAAAGTTGTTCTCCAACTTTCTACTTTCACTTGGGTAGCACTGATGTGTGACTAGGCACCGCTCTTTGCTTGTGAAGTCATAAGTGTTATGGACTTTCACTGCCAACGTGAAATGGACCTGCAGGGTCACACACATAGGATTTAACCTGGAAGAGGAGTTTTGTCCACAAAGCAATGTTTAGATTGATTACTAAAGGAGTTTAGTAGTTCAATTAAACACTCAATCAGTCGATGGCTCAATATCGTATGGTTCAAGGTGTTGGATGCATTGATTGGAGTATCGGATTGATTGAAATCGCAATTGACTGATTTTGCCCAAACTGTGCTCCCAACCGATCGGTTCATGCGATGAACCGGTCGGCTGAGGTTGCTGAACCGGTCGGCTGGAGTGTCCAGGCCGATCGGCTCATGCCCAGGTTGAAACGACCGGTTCAAGAGTTGAACCGATCGGCTCAACTGGTGCAACCGACCAGTTGGGAAAGTCATGTCGGCAAGGATTTTCCTTTCGTTTCAAATTGCCCAATTCGATTGGGAATAATATTGGTATTCGATACTAATTGGGAAAGAAACAAGGAAAGTCTTTTTGAGCCGGATTAGGACCATGAACCGATCGGTTCAGGGCACCAACCGATCGATTGGAGTGCTCCAAACGATCGGCTCAGGTCCAACCGATCGGCTCAATGGCCGAACCGATCGGTTCAGTTGTGAACCGATCATTTCAAGTTGCGAACCGGTTGCTTTTTGTGGAAAATTATCGAACCCTTCTACTCCTGCTTTAGTCCCGCATTGCCCGGGATGGAGAACCCTGTCCCATGACTCTCCTATATATATAGGGGTATTGGGGGCTTCTCAAAGTACAGCTCAGTGCAACCAGTTGCTCTGCAAGTTGTCGTTCTCTCTGGTTTTGGTAACCGTGAGAGAGCCCGAGCAAGTGCTTCCCGCAAAAGGGAGGTGCAGCAAGGGAAGGACAACTACAGTTGCAACAGGAGGCAGGATAGCGTGTTGGGGACTAGTACGTCAACAGGAGGGTGCGACTCCTTCCACTTCCTTTTGGGACAAGGAGTGTGGAGTTCCAGGTGGTCCGTGTGGACTACTACAGAGGCGGGAGGACACTGCCGCTTAGGAGGACAACTGTCATCCGACAGTCCAGTTCGAGTAGGAGTTGTCAGTCCTGGTGCGACCAGGAGCTGCACAGACACTGTCGAAGTCCGGAGTTGAAGACATCGCATTGCGTGAGGTATTGTCGCCGAGCAAGCCTCGGGACAAGGTATGATTCCGCAAACCATCCTTTCCTATTATATAGACGTTGACGCGTTTCCTCGGTATGGGTTTGGGGAGAATTTTTTTTGTTTCCGCTGCCTTCTCTGTCTCCCCTAAAACCCAACATCAAGTGCCTTCTTGCACAAATTTTTATCTCTTCTCCACCCCAATCTTGTTTTGCTTCTTCTTCACCTCAAATCTTCAAGATGGATTCCTCATCCTTGCATGGAAAGAAGTAGGTTGTGGCTAGGAAGGGAAGGACAGTCTCCCCGGCGCTGGCGATCATCAACGACATTCCATTCAATGACGTAGCTATCAGAGATCTCTACCTTAGGCTGTCCTCAAAGACTCCTCTTCCTCGATGACCAGTGGACATCATGGAATTCATCAACATTGTTGATCTTGAAGAACTCTTTAAGGTGCAACATCTTTCTGAATTTCTAAATCCATCCTTCCGTTCCTACTCCTCCCAAGCCTTCAATGAATTCTATGCCAATCTAGCCACACATCCTGACCATGATTATTCTTTTTCTTCTATGGTTAGTGGGTATGGATTTCACTTTTCCGAGGAGGATGTTCTTACTATGATCAACATTAATGTAGATGAATATAAGGGGTTTATTGATCTCACCACTGGTAATCCTCTCAATAAGCTATCCCAAGATGACACTACCACTAGTTTGAGTGATATCAAGAAAGCCATTTTTCTATCCAATACAACTTGCCATGAAGAAAGGGGTACCCATTATGCCATCAATTTAAAACCCAAAGCTAGGATAGTCAATCTAATTGTTGCCACAAATATCTATCCTAGAGCAAGCAAATCCGAAGTACCCACCTTTCGCATGTATCTTATTTATGTCATCCTAAATAGCATACCCATCAATTTTATTCGTCTTATTCTTAAGAACATGGTTGAGTTTTCTGGAAATCCACCCTATGTTGATTTTTTTCCAAATTACGCAACATCGTCTTAAGAAAAGGATTGAGGACCTAGGTTTCAAATGTGATAGGAAACCCCAAAAGATCACTAGAAATACAGTAGAGAAGATGGGGATTGATTTTGGACACAAGAGGGCTAGGACTAAAGGGGATCCATCCACCCAAGATACACCTCCACCACCTCCTCCTCCTAGCCTACCTTATGATCCTATCATAAATACATTAACATACATTGTTGATTCTCAATATCATTTAAGTAGGCAATTAGACTATAATTATCATGCCATGTCTTACTTGAATCAAAGGATGAAAGCTCTTTCTCCTGATACACCTGACGCATATCCTTATTCACTTAATCTTGGCATGCTCTACCCCTACAACCCATCCTACAACTACACTCAAATTCCATCTCCACCATCTCATGATCTCAGCCACACTCAATTTTCCCCAATCCAACTCCAAGACATTTCTGCCCACTTTCGATTCGATCATGTTCCCACCTTCTTGGAGGCTTATGCTTTGACCAAGACAGGTGCCTTGGAGTGGCAGACGCTGGTCAAATACTATGGAGTTGAGCCTTTTCTTGGGAAAGACCCAAAAATTGATGTAATTCTTAAGTCTTTTCAGTGAGATCATGTGATGGTTATCTCTATGATGAATGTAATGGTTATCTTTATGAAATGCATGTAATGGATATCTCTTATGAGCTTGTATGAGTATTGAGCTATCATGAATAAAAGTGTTTCCTATGGCTTCAATTGGACATATCCTTGTTAAATAAGAGTATTATATTAAGGGGGATCCTAAAAATCATATAATTAAGTGGGATTAATATATGTCATGTTTAAATTGGTTATCTTTTTGAAATGACAAAGGGAGGGAAACAAATATAAATAATAAGGAACTAATAAAAAGTCATTGTTAATATGTCCAACAAGCAAGGGCATATATATAAAGGTAAATTCAGGTATGAAATTTACATTGTTTAAATTGCATTTATTTATATTTTGGAAATGTTTGTCATCTTCAAAAAGAGGGAGATTGTTGGCTTAATTGGAAATTGTCAAAATCCCTTTGTTTTGAAAATGGCAAACATTTCATTCTTGTGGATCTAACATGTTACTTGAGTATTTTAGGAATAAGGTGGATGACAAAACTTTGGAAGATGTATATGCTCAAAATGCTTTAATTTCATGATTGTAATCAAATGTAAAAACTTGTACAAGTATATAATGTACAAGTACTTAGATATCATATAAATTAAGCATTTAGATCTTCCCTATCCATTCACAACACTTAGATAGGTCATCCCCTATAATAGTGTCACATCAGCACACTCATACACACACTTAGTATTCATCTAGAACCACCAAATCAGAGATACTCTCGATCGAACTCTTTGTCGACCGAGACAAGCTCGGTCGAACAACTTCTCGACCTAGAGTCTCTCGGATTATTTCTTCTAATAGGTTCTATAGTTGTTAGACACAGCAGAAAAGGTAGTTGGGAGTTGGAATCGAACGGTATATACACTTACTCCAGACCATCCCTCGGTCGACAAAAACTTCGACCGACGGACTCTCAGTCGACAAACTTCTCGACCAAGATTATCTCTGTCTGCACTTTTCAGAATTAATAAACTAGCCATTGCTAAAGCAATTAGTGGACACATAATGGCTAGTTAAGCACTTAGAACCCCCTAGAAAGTGTCTAGAACATCCTTAAGAACTCATAGGCCATTCCTATAAATAGGACATGCCTTAGGACACCTAAACACACTTGTGCAACACTTGAGCATACACACTTGCAATTGAAAATCCATTCTTGTGAGCAATTGAGCAACTCCAACATTTGCTATTGATTTCCATTGCTCCAATTTCGTGTCCTATAGGATACCATCTCCTACCCACTGTAGTTACACTTCCATACACATTGGTTAAGAGATTAAAAGGCTTGATATAGGATTCAAGCCTTATGCCAAAGTGGTAATTGTACTTTCCTTTTTCCTTTCTTATTCCTTCTTATCTGCTTTGTACTCTCCTTGCTACTCTTAGGTTGGAGGTTGTGGATTGGAGAGGGTTTATCTTCTCAGGTGGAGAAGGGTCTTCTTAGGAGGAGAAGGTGGACTTTGGACTACTTCTAGAAGGTCTCAACGGGAAGCTACTTCAAGGAGGAAGGCTACTTCAAGAGGGAGCTTGAAGTTACTTCAAGTGAAGGTTGCTTCAAAGTTGGTGAGATGACTTTGGGAGAAGGATGTCCAAAGGGTTTGGGAAGGTAGTTGTATTTTATGTAACATCCTAGTGAGGTAATAAAATACAGGTGCTTTCAAAATCCCAGTTGGGAGCAACCGGGTAGTGGATTGATTCCCTTAGTATTTGCTAAGGGTGTAACCACTCTAAACCATGTGTCTCCTTGTCTAATCTTCTGTGTTTGATTGTTTGAATTATTATTTTTAAAATCTTCATAAAAACCCTATTCACCCCCCCTCTAGAGTTTTTTCATTTTCTACCCCCTTACACCTCAACAAATTTGTTTAATAGACAGGAAGAATATATCATTGAAGAGATGGCTAGGACAATGCTCTTGGAGTATTACACTCCCAAGAAGTTTTGGGCCAAAACCATTAGCACCACTTGTTTTGTGCAAAATTGGGGTTTCACACATCCTTTTCTTAAGTAAAACCCTATCAGTTATGTTGTGGGAGAAAGACTTCTATCAAATTCTTTCATATCTTTGGTTGTCCATGTTTTGTTTTGAATATCAAAGATTCTCTTGATAAGTTTAATGTAAAATCTTACAAGGCATTCTTTCTTGGCTATAGCACTACTAGTAGATCTTTTAGAGTGTTTAACATTGAACTGACTAAAATAGAAGAATATATTGATGTTAAATTTATTGAAACTAACCCCTCTATTTCCAATAATGCTATGAATGATGATGTTGTAGATGAAGTGATTCCTAGATTAAAATAACTAGACATAAACAACAAAGGAAAAGAGGTGGATGAATTTGTAGGCTTAAAAGAATATGAAAAGAAGCAAAAGATCACCCTAAAGAGCATCATCATAGGCAACCCAATTGAAAAGTTGAAGATGCAGACAACTTTCAAAAAAGAACATGAAGGCAACACCTTCATCTCTCAACTTGATCCAAAGAATGTCAAATAAGATCTTGAGGACAATGAGTGGATCCTATCCATGCAAGAAGAGCTTGAGCAATTCAAAAATAACAAGGTTTGGAATCTAGTGCCAAGACCAAGAGATAGAAAGATCACTGGCACAAAGTGCGTCTACATGAACAAGCTTGATGAAAGTGGTAAGTTGGTAAGGAACAAGGCAAGGTTAGTAGCACACGGTTAGAACCAACATGATGGTATTTGTTTTTATGAAACTTATGCATCTATTGTTGGACTAGAATCCATGAGAATTCTACTTGCCATTGCTAGTCATAACAACTTTTTGTTTTATCAAATGAATGTTAAAAGTGTGTTTGAATGGATAAATAGAGGAGGAAGTTCTATGTGGCTCAACCTCATGGCTTTCAACATGACAAGCATGCTAACCATGTTTATCTATTATAAAAGGCTCTTTATGGACTCAAACAAACCCCTAGAGGTTGGTATGAGAAATCAAGAAATTTTTTAGTTGTTAATGTCTATTCATGGGAAAAGTTGTCTCTCCTCTCTTTATGAAACACAATGCTAACAATTTCTTAATCATTCACATTTGTGTTGATGATATCATTTTAGCAGAACTAATTTTGATCTTTGCAAGGAGTTTACCTCTCTCATGCATAGTGAATTTGAAATGAGCACAATGGGGAGATCACATTCTTCCTTGACTTCCAATTCAAGCAAATAAAAGATGGAAACGTCATCAACCAAAGCAAGTACACAAATGAACTCTTGAAGTGCTTTGGTATGGAGAACACAAAGCCAATGGATACTCCTATATACAACACCTACAAATTTGACAAGAACGAAGAAGTTCAAAATGTGGATGAGAATCTATATACACATATGATTGGTAGCTTACTATATCTAACTGCCTCTAAACCGGATATAATGTTTAGTGTTGGCTTGTGTGAGAGATATTAATCAAGCCCTAGAAAATCTCATCTTGTAGTTTCTAAGAGGGTTTTAAGGCAACCCTAGTTTTATTTGGGGTGGTTTGTTGTTGTTTCTCCTAGTTGAGAGTTTCACTTCTCTTTCTCTGTCTTCTCATCTCCCATGGTGAACAATAGGAGAAAACAAAGTTGCTCATCTAGGAACACCTCAACTCCTTCCACATCTCCAGTCACACACATCCTTGGGTATGATGGCGCCTTCTTTATACGTACAAAAGTTGTAAATTTATATAAAGAGTTACTTCCTTGTGCCCCTTTCCCTTTTAGACCTTTGGCTGAGACTAAGGAAGAGTGTATCAGAAATATCTAATTTGGAAAAGGTCTTGGTATTCTTTGTGTCAAATAATATTACTCTTTAAATTCATATGCTATCACTAAGGTTGTCAATGAGTTCTATGCCAATCTAGCATGGAACTACACCACCCTTGTACCTCCACGTAGGTGTCTGGATCACTTTGTATCCTTGGTAGCAGGAACTCTTCTTACTATCACTAAGGAGAACCTTAATACCTACTTGATTGGAACCTTGTCCACTACCAATTAGATGTTTACCTATGTCAATCACCTTGACTTTTCTTATTCGAAGGACTTATGAAGAGCTTTGATCCTAAATTATTTATGTCAGATATTCATAGAATCTTGAAGAAGCCCGACCTACCCTATAGGAAGAAAGCCATCCTACCATTTTTTCCCTAGATCTCAAAACATGTATCATTGATCTAAGTGTGAACTTGAATATCCATCTCAACAAAAATCAAACAGACATTGCATAGAACTCCATAGTGTCTATGTATTGTTTCCTTAAGGGTATTCGAGTCAAATACATCACATTATTTATCATATAACCTATTTTGACTCAAAAAAGAACACCCAAGACTCCCATCCTCCTTACCCTAATCTTAGTTGTGGTTTGTTTCAATTCCTTACTAAGAAATCCCTTTTCAAAGACTTGAAACCCTTGAAATAGGAAATTCGTTTGGATTAGTGATACCACAGTAAAGAAGTCATCCCACTCCTCTAGATCCTCTACCCATTGTGCCTCCTCCACCACCTAGACTTAATAGGGATTATTGTTTTGTGTCCAATGATACCCCCATGGGTTACATGATGTACTAGACTGCCTATCATAAGTAGGTTCATGACCATCTTCACCAGGATCTTGTTCACATCATGTCAAACATGAACTTATCCTACCCTTACCCCTATCCCTAATACCAACCATCTTTATCGGCTATTGACTATGCTACTAATGTGTATGATCAATTCTATCTAGCACACCAATTTGCTTTTTTGTTTCAACTCCATGCTTCTACTGATGGACCTACACCTAATTCATCTCATCCATAACTAAGTGTGACTCAATTGTTTGACCTCCCACTTTACCCTACCTTTGTTTTGCTTGTTGACTTTGATGGGGTTTCTACACCTACTTTTGAGTTAGCTAAGGCATTTCTTGCTTCTGGCATGTCCTGGCATGAGCAACATCTCAGGTGGCCAGCTACTCGCTCTTTTTCTCCTACCAAGGATATGGATATAGTCAAACAAGTTAATGAAGAGGTTGATGATGATGATGATGATGATGATGATGATGATGATGATGATGATGATGATGATGATGATGATGATGATGATGATGATGATGATGATGATGATGATGATGATGATGATGATGATGATGATGATGATGATGATGATGATGATGATGATGATGATGATGATGATGATGATGATGATGATGATGATGATGATGATGATGATGATGATGATGATGATGATGATGATGATGATGATGATGATGATGATGATGATGATGATGATGATGATGATGATGATGATGATGATGATGATGATGATGATGATGATGATGATGATGATGATGATGATGATGATGATGATGATGATGATGATGATGATGATGATGATGATGATGATGATGATGATGATGATGATGATGATGATGATGATGATGATGATGATGATGATGATGATGATGATGATGATGATGATGATGATGATGATGATGATGATGATGATGATGATGATGATGACGATGATGATGATGATGATGATATTGTTGGTATGTGTGGCCTGAGTTCCAGTAATATGATGACTTTAATGGCATATCTTGTAATGGATTTGATTAATAATAAAGGCAATTCCACCTATATGTTTGTTCAATTATGAGATGATGATATAACATGATAGATGTCTATATAATGATATTGCTCAATGACATATGTCTTTAATTTGAGGACCTGATTGATGAGATCATATGTATGATAAGAATGTATATATATATTCTTGTTATGTCCCTACTCAAATATCATTATGGAAGCCAATACACAACAATGATACATAAAATTGGAATGTGTTTTGGTTGATGAAAAAATCTCATTATCAAACCAAACACATAGGTACTTGTTAGAGAATAGTGTACCAGATAGACCCGCCCTGAGAAGTGATACATGGATAATAGTCATAATCACATCTCAATGTGATATGGTGAAAGTGATTCTTAGACTTGAAGTTACTACACTCATCACATGTCGTTTAAATGTATTTTAACATCATCCAATCTTGAATAAGGGTTGCCATAAAGGTGATACTTGGGTACATTGTAATGCATGAGGATTGATTATGAGTTATGTAGATGGGATTTGTCCCTCCTAGTAGAGTTCATATTTTGGCCACTTGATAATCAAGACTGAGAAAATGTATGGACATACGCATATGAGTCAATATATGATATTGAGATCAAAGTATCTATATAGGAACATGGATTCAATTATTGAGAGGATGATATTTCCATTCCTTGAGTTTAATCTGGATATCTAAGACAAAGGAATTATAGAATCATAGTAACATTGATCACAAATATAGGTTGAAGTTGTTCTCCAACTTTCCAACTACTCTGGTAGAAATGACGTGTTGCTAGATACCACTCATTTCTTGTGATGTCATAATTTTTTTATGAACATTCACTGCCAACGTAATATGGGATCTATAGGTCACATGCATAGGATGCATCAGGAATAGGAATTTATTCATGCCTTAGGGTTACCTTGGTTACGAAAGTGTTTAGGTAATCAAATGAAACATTACTGGTAAATGAGTCAACTAGTTGGAGCGTCCAGTCAATCGAATGATGTTCCAGTCAATTGATAGGAGAGTCTAGTCGACCAACTGAGATGGACAAACACGACTGATGGAAATAATCAGTTAACTGATTGGAGTGTCTAATTGGGCAAGTAGACTAGTGTGATTTTCCACTCATGTGTGATATTTCAAATTTATAAGGCCCCAAACAAGGTTCACTGACAATACTAAAATATGCTCCCGCAAGCGCACGGGGTAATGTTGTACTATAGATGAGAGGCAAGCAAAGGGGGTCGATCCACAGGGAGAGAGGGGACACTAGAGCTAGGTTAATGTAGCTATGTTCCTAAAGTGGATTCTAGGGTTTGAGGGTTTAAAGTTGGTTTTGATTGATTATACTACGATTGCAAGCAATTTGAGAACAAGAAAGAAACTAGATTACCAACAATCCTAGATTACACTAAGAGAGGTTAAGGCTAAGAAACTAATCCAAGAAAGCAACTAAGCAAGATCAAGGAGTTATACTACACTAGAAATACCAAATATCAACTAAGAAGAAAGTAAAGCAATAAAACAAATAAGAGCCTAAGTTATCACTAGCTAACAAGAATAACACAAAGAAGCTCAAAGGAGTCCTAACTACCTAAACATGAACTAACTAACAAGGACTAAGCAATTAGATAAGAAGTTATAAAGGAAATTAAACTAGCATTAACAAGCTAAGAAGGAAAGAGTGGATTTTAAAAAATAAGATGGATAGGTGGGCCGTTTGGGAAGGAAACTTGGTATTAGTTTAGGGAAGTTAACATAGCATGCAATTCTCATATTTCAATCTAGATTACCAAACCAAACAACCATGAAAGTGCTATTGGAATGTACCACTATGCTACTAGTCGGAGAACTAGGGCTAGGTGTAATTCTAATAGGACTTGGCAAGTCTAGGTTTCTAGGGTAAGTGGTATTAGGGAAATTGAGAGCCAAGGGTAGGAATGGGAGTAGAGATTAGGGTGTTTCACCTCATGTTACTTTCCATCTATCCTTAAGGAAACTCTAGGAAATTAGACTAATCACACTTACACTAGCTACTTAGATTTCACACCTACTTGTAGAAGAAGGGAGATGTATGTAGGAACAAAGGGGGCTAGCTAGGGATCCACTAATTGGACCTAGGAGCATTCCTAAGATTGCCACATACATTCCATTTTCCCTAGAAGCTAAGTGTCATCAAGCATCATGCAACAAGCAATCCATGTTTAAAAGCACAAACCACATGCAAAATAATGGGAAATGAGATAGAAGCAAGAGGTAATCATCATAGAATGAAAATATGTTCAATAAAAGTTATTTTCCCCAAATATAGTATCAAAGTAACATTTTAACCCCAAACAGCCCAACACTAGGGGCTTAGCTAGACATGCTCATACAAAAGAGAAAAGAAAGGAGAAGAAAGGGTTAAGAATCCATGGAGATTGTGGAAGCTTCTTCTCCTTCACCTCCTAGTTGTTGTAGAACGGCCTCCCTCCTCGTCCCTCCTCCAAGGTGGGTAAAGGGCTTGGAAATGAAGGGGATTATGGTAGAAAACCTAGAAAACTAGGTTTATATGGTGGAAATGGGGTGGACATGGTAGGTGGACGTATTGAATGCAAGGGAGATGGCAATGAATGCTCTATAGTAGGTAGGACAGTGCTAAGGAAGCTAACCTAGTATTATGGCCGCCACCCATGTATATAGGTGGTGGTGGAAGCCCTAGGGTAAGTAGGGGAATAGTTGGAAAATTAGTGTTGAAATAGGTAGGTTTTGGGTGGTAGCACGGCCGTTTTAGGTAGAACAGCCCCGGTGGCTGATGGTTGGAATAGTCATGGTGGGAGAGAACGGTCGTGGTGGGAAATGGAAAATGTTAGAGTGAAAATGGTGAAATGAAGGTTGGTTGCACGGTCATTTTGGGCAGCATGACTGTGGTGGGGGCTAGGTAGTATGGCCGTGCTGGCCAGCACGACTGTGGTGGGCAAGGTGAAGTGGAGGTCGTTCTAGCCAGCATGCTCATTTTGATCCTTGGCAGTACGGCCATGCTGGTTGGCACGGCCGTTTGGGGGCTTCTTAGCATGACCGTGCCAGGTAGCATGGCTATTTTGGCAATGTTGTTGTATCTTGACAAAATGAAGATCATCCCTGTAACTTTGGCATTTGTGAGCACAGTTGTTCCTTGGCACCACAACCATGTTGGGGGTTTTTAGTAGCTTTCTGAACTTGAAACTTCATGATCAATGGACTTCTTTGCTTGAACTTGACTCTTGTCCACTAGGGGTAGGTTGAGGGAGCTTTGGATCCTTCTTTGGACCTCTCCACATGTGGAGAAATCCTAGAACTCCATTCTTCTCTCTCATCCATCCAAGACATGATCCAAGTACCTAAAAAACATGCAAAGAACATCCATAAGTGCTTTTGACAATAATATGTATATTGAGGGATTTAACTTGCATTTTACTATGTTTAGATTTGATTGAGATACAAAAAGACATAAGATGAAGCCCTAAAATAGGGTTGCATCACCACCCCAAGCTTAAAACATGCTTATCTTCAAGTATGCTCCAACTTCATCTCTCTCTTCAATTTCTTTCAATCAAACAAGAATGATAGAATGCATTGCAGAAGATGATTACTGACTAAATGGTCTTAGAAGTGACTAAGTGCATTTGTTCTACCTCTCTCCTTCCCACTTTTGCAAACCAATCATGAAAAGAGCACTGAGCATACAAGCTTTGAATATAGAGAATAGAATACACAAGCTTTCCATATGTCCTTCATGTAATTCTGGGTAAAACATTTCATGATGGCGTTAATCAATGATGACTAGAAGTGTTGTTTCACTTTCATGCATTCAATCGTATGCTTCAAACTGCACCAAATGACCCACATGGCCGTAGAAAAGGGTAGATTGAGCTAGGATTGATGTTTTTTATCTCAATGGGTATGAAAAAGGAAGAAAGGATTGCGGTAAGAAATTAGAGTGTTTTAACACTCATAATTTATTTAGATGCTCTTAAACATGAGTATCTTTTATTTTGCTTTTTTGCTTTTCCTTTTCTTCTTTTTATTTTTTATTTTTCCCTTAGTGTAGATAGGGAATATGGTGGATAGAGTGAAAAAGTGAGATGTAGATATGGCCACTGCAAGCTTTTAGAGGTGGCCAAGGCTAAATATGTCCACTAAGGCATCCTTTCATGAGGCGGAGAGGTATGAAGATGGTGAAAGAAGAGTCGAGTCAAAGAGGTGTCATTATTGTAGTCCTCAACATAAAATCTCCTGTATGAAAACTAATCTAACACTTCATCAAATGATATCACACCACATGAATCAACAATATGAGATTCACATTTATATCATGCAATTCCATAGGCTCTAAGCATTCATAGCTTGCTCAATTCACAATTCAACCAAAACATTCACAACCTTGAGAGAGGTGATGCGCATGTAAAAAGTCAACAATCAAGACCATATAGAAATAAACTCTAAAACATTTGCATGCATTTGCCAAAGATCATCATTTTCAGTTCAAAAAGGGGAGGTTAAGTTAAAACATGCTTTTAGGCAAGAACATTCAAATTTGGGAAAAATTGGTCAAAATGGTTCCAATTTGCATTCAATCACATCTAAGCCTACATTTTGGAAAATTTAAAACATAAATAAAAAAATCCTAGTTAAAACACACAAAAATTATCAAATTCTACGTGGAAATGCAATGCATGTGGTGGAAGAGCAAACAGAGCAAAAGTTTTGAAAAATTACACAAAAATGCATGAAACAGAAATGCATGTATGCATGAATGCTAATAGGAAGAAATCTACACTAGAAAGAGCAATGTCAAACAATAAGTCTCTCATGTGCATTTAAGCACATCTCTTCATCAAGTTGGTGTTCCTCAACTAACATCACAAAATCAAAGCTTTAATTGTCTTTATCTGGACCTCCTTCGACAACTGCTTTCAATATTTGTCTGTTGACGGTAAACTCTCTTGCTCCATCCTTCTCACGTATCACAACATCTCAGGATCAATATACATTCTTGATTAGATAAGGTCCTTCCCATCTAGACTGAAGTTTTTTGGGAAAGAACTTCATGCTAGAGTTGTACAGCCATACCCATTGTTCGGACTCAAAGTTCTTCTTCTTGATCAGCTTATCATATAGAAGCTTTGTTATTTCCTTGTAGATTTCAGACAATTCATAGGCCTCATGTCTCATCTCCTCAAGTTCATGCAGTTGTAACTTTCTTTTCAACCCTACAGTGTCTCCATCCATATCCATAGCTTTCAATGCCCACAAAGCCTTGTGTTGCATTTCCACAGGTAGATGGCAGCTTTTTCCATTAACAAGTTTGAATGGTGTGGTACCAATCGGGGCTTTAAATTCAGCCATATATGCCCACAAAGCTTCATTGAGACATAAAGACCAATCCTTGTGGTCCGACCTCACCATCTTCTCAAGAATGAGCTTTAACTCCCAATTAGCTAACTTGACTTGACCACTCATTTGAGGATGGTAAGGAGTAGCCACATGATGATTTACTTTGTGTCTTTTTAGCAATCCTTCAAAGGTACGATGGATGAAATGGCTTCCGCCATCACTAATCATTGCTCTTGGCACACCGAATCGGCTGAAGATGTTTGACTTCACAAAATCATAAACTACTTTATGATCATTTATTCTAGTAGCAATTGCTTTGATCCACTTTGATACATAATCAACGACCACTAAGATGTACACATACCCAAAGGAGGGAGGAAACAAACCCATGAAATCAATTACCCAGACATCAAACACCTCAACCACAAGAATGGGTGATAGAGGCATCATGTCCCTCTTGGAGATAATGCCCACCTTTTGGCACTTCAAATAGAATTTGCAATAGTCATGAGCATCCTTGAACAATGTTGGCCAATAAAATCCATTTTGAAGAATCTTAATGGTTGTAGACTTTCTGCCAAAATGACCTCCACATACACCGGAGTGGCACATGGCTAGGATCTCTTACTACTCAATTTTCAGAACACACATTCTAATGAGTTGGTTGGGACAATATTTGAAAAGATGTGGGTCATCCCAAGCATAGTTCTTCACCATAGAAAACAGTCTCTTTCTCTCCTCCCTTATCCAAGTACTCGGTGTCCTCCCACTAGCTAAGAAGTTAGCTATCTGCTTGTACCACGGTCTTTGAGTGGATGAAAGTAAGAAGAGTTTCTCATGTGGCATCGTTTCTTTGATTCGGTTCCTGTCATCATACGGTCCTTCAATGTGGGAGAGATGGTTGGTTGTAGAATTTTCTACTCCCTTTTTGTCAACAATCTCTAGATCAAACTCTTGGAGTAATAGAATCCATCAGATCAATCTTGGCTTAGAATCTTTCTTCATAATGATATATTTCAAGGGTATATGATCCGTGTACACCACCACCTTGTTTTGTAAGAGATAAGAGTGAAACTTGTCAACAGCAAAAATCACGGCGAGTAACTCTTTTTTCATGATGGTGTAGTTCCTTTGAACTTCGTCAAGAGTCTTGCTTGAATAATATATGGCTTGTGCTTCAAGTCGTTGAAAGCTTCAACACACTTGTCATCAAAGTTGAATTATACATCTTTTTCAAGCAAGGTACAAAGCAGACTCGAGATTTTGCTAAAGTCTTTAATGAAACGTCAATAGAAAACCACATTCCCCAAGAAAGATTGGATATGTCTTACGGTGGAAGGAATAATGAGAGTGGAAATCAGGCCCACTTTGTCCTTATCAACCTCAATGCCTGCCTTGGAAACTTTGTGGCCCAAAACAATGCCTTCGGGCACCATGAAGGGACTTTTCTCCCAAGATAGCCCCAGACGGACCTTGACACACCTTTCTGGCATGGCTGGTAGGTGGACAAAACACTCATCAAACGTCTTACCAAACACAGAAAAATCATCTGTGAAAACTTCAAACGATGAATCAAGCATATCAGCAAAGATGGATGTCACACATCTTTGAAAAGTAGAAGGGGCATTACATAGCCCAAATGACATCCTCATGTAAGCAAAAGTACTACTTGGACAAGTGAGCATTGTCTTCTCTTAATCAACAGCGTGAACAACTATTTGGAAGTAAGTGGAGTACCCATCAAGAAAACAGTAGAAACTCTATCCAACTAATCTCTCTAAGATCTGATCAATGAATGGGAGAGGGTTATGGTCTTTCTTGGTCTTCTCATTCAATTTTCCATAATCCACACACATCCTCCACTTGGATTTCTCTCTCATGGGTGTCAATTACCCATCTTCATTCTCGACGTCTTTGATCCCACCCTTCTTGGGTAAAACTTGGATGGGACTCACCCATGGGCTATATTCCAGCATCAAGTAGCTTCATGACCTCTTTTGCTACAACTTCTTTCAATTTTGGATTCAACCATCTTTGCATTTGACGGTTCAGTCTAGCATCATCCTCAAGGTAGATTTTGTGGACAAAGATAGAGGGGTCAATGCCCCTCAAATTAGCAATGGACCATCTGATGGCCTAAATGTTCTTCCTCAAACCTACCATCAAAGAATCTTCTTGCTCCAGAGAAAGGATGGAGGAACTTATCACCAAAAGGGTGTCATTGAAGCCTAAGAAAGCATATTTTAGCCCTTCGGGGAGAGACTTGATCTCAAGAATGGGAAGCTCTTCAAGGGAATTCTTTAATGGTTCAAAAATAGAAGGGGGGTCCTCACTTGCGGTCACTAAGGTCAGCTCTCATTCCTCATCCTCCTCCTCATCATCATCGGGAACTTCCACAATAGGTTCTAATCCTCTACCTTGTTTGGTAGTTTGAATCCATGAAGGTATGCATTCTTCTACAATCCCATCAAGACACTCAATAAGATAACAATTCTCTTCTATAGCACCTATCACCTCAGCCTTAGCACAAGACTTGAAAATGTTTAACCGGATCTTCATGCGCATGAAAGTCACATTGTAAGGAGTGGGATCCTGTAGGGATCCACTCCCCACTAAAATAAAAAAGGCAACATCCACCAACAAAAACTTTTTCTCAAAAGGGGATGAAACCAAATTTATTTAACATGATTGTATCATAACACAAAGTAGCAGCGGAATTTAAAATATATCTAACCATTACAAAGCTTCATATAATACTAAACTTTCACCACATAAGGTGACATAAAGGAAAAACTAACTACATATATAGGACTAGCTGAGGATCACCTAACAACTTCAAGAAAAGTCTCCCACAAAGTTAGCTACACTTGTTGTGGTCTAGGTCCTCCTAGATCTCCTTCTCCTTGTCCAACACATGGGGTTGGAAGTGTACCCCATAAAAGGAAAAGAAAAGAGGATATCAACAAAAAGATGGTATGAGCGTGCTACAAAGGAATTGAGCATTATATATTAGGAAAAAGGTACATCAAGTATAGAAGGCTTCCCATGCAAAAAGATAAGAACTACTCGAACGGGCATAAAATGAATGAATCACAAACATATGGTAAAAGGAATACTTTCCATTAAAACAATAATAAAAGTGGTGCCACAAAAGCACTCATAAAGTTTTTAGGGCACAAAACCCATAACATCATGCATGTAGGTGAGATAAACATAGAACTAGAACAACATAAGTAGCAAAGGCAGCCAAGCCACATAACTTGAACCTGATAGAGATTGGCACATAACCAAACTTTCAATTTCTAAAAAGTTGGACCAGACCTCATAAATTTGAAACCTGGGTATGGGGCACATAACCACCATCCCAAAATAATATTAGTAAGGGCACATAACCCAAAACCAATGCAAATTATATTACTCTAGGGCTACTGAGTCACACAACATGCTTAATAGGGAGGTGAGTAAAAAGGTATAGTTCGATTTTACACATTAATCACCACATAAGTGATCATCATTATCATCCACGTCAAAGTGGGCATATAACAACAAATTGAGTTCCATAATGAACAAGGCATAATAAAGATTCCAAAAGAATGTCAAGAAGATATTATGATCACAAGATTAGTAACAAGTAGGGTACTTCACATGAAGCAAAATTTTCAAAAGGAAAAGATATGGTTTTTAGGTTATTGACCATAGGACCAAGAGAAAGACAATTTTGGTTATTTCTCAATAATGAAGAATAGGAGATGCAAACATACCTCTCACAGAGTCTTAATCAAAATAAGATTACTTCTAGAACAAAATCTAGGTTTTCAAAGCACCTAATATCATATATGTGAAATTAGGGTTAGAACTACATTGATTATTCAAAATCCTAAAAATCACGTTTTTATTATTAATGAATTAGGTTATAAAAACTATGCCATATTTTAGGTTATATCTTTCTGAGTTCAAACATTTTATTATATTTTTTGACTTATAAATATTTAGTTATGAATTATACACGTTATTAACTTATTAATTAGATCCATTAAAATATCCTCTTTAAAACATGAGAGTCAGGTGACAAAACCAATACCATTAGCAAGCTTACATTTTTCTAAATCCAATGAGTATTTATTTGTAATTTTTGGACAACCATAGAAAAAGATATGAATTTTATAAAATCGGCCAATCAAAATCACCAAAAAGCCAAATAGATAATTTGAGAGAGAGAGTGGGGCCACCATGCTGACTTGGCCCAATCAGACCCGGCCAAGTCAGGGGTCAAAGACATGGCCTTGACTCAGCCAAACAAAAGAAAAAGAAGGTAAAATGACTAAATTGCCCATGGTAAGAAAAATCAGGAAAGAGCGACGAAGTGAGGGTAGAAGCGTAAAAATACAAGGGATGTTGCCCCCTACCTCGCGCGTCTGCCATGGCTGCCTGGAGTAGCTCAAGCTGCTCGGTGAGAAATTGGGAAAAACCCTTTTTCATGATGGATCTCCAAAGTGAGAACATCGAGAGGAAGGGTGAGAGGTACCAAACTCACATGGGGGTTTAATTTTGTTGTTGGTGTCGTCGAGGCCCGGGGAAAGAGCTAGTAAATAGCAA
Source organism: Alisma plantago-aquatica (assembly GCA_963693085.1). Lineage (NCBI taxonomy): Eukaryota > Viridiplantae > Streptophyta > Magnoliopsida > Alismatales > Alismataceae > Alisma > Alisma plantago-aquatica. The sequence goes on from OY856409.1 coordinate 62,283,603, forward strand.
AGCAGCTTCCAGTCATCGACTGCCATAATAACTATGGGAGAAGAAAGTGAGAGGGTAGAATAATGGAGTGAGGGACAAAGAACACCAATGTACCATTTATATAGGTGAATGGGCAAGAAGTAGGGAGGAAGGGAGTGTCGCCGAGCCAAGAATCCCACAAATTTGGGGTTTTCCCATACACTTTCCAAATCGATACAAGTAGAGGGTCCTTGTCTGTGGAATCACACAAGGAATCTAACAAAAAAAGAATCGAGAAATATCGTGGACCACACACGGAGAAATTGGCTCCCGAAAATCCACAGCAGTCAGTGCATGTTTCCAAAACCAAGGTGAGCTGGGAGACAACTCACGGATCGTTGGATCAAAGATTTGATGGTTGAGATCACATGGAAACAAAGTAAGGGCGTGTGACATAAATAAAATAGGAAACCTTATCCAAATAGAATTTCAAGTAAAGTGTAAAACACAAATATTTAATGTTTTCTCTCTCTTTATTTGAGGGTGCAAACTGACCCCAACTTGGATAAAATTTTGCATAGAGGCTAATTTTGATATTTAGAATCCGAATATATAATTATATTTGCCTTTTGAGCAATTTTAATGTATTAAATATTTCAATTACTATTTTCTTTTTCCTCCTTCATTAATGGTGATGATATTGCCCAAATTTTATGAAACTTCACCTACAAGTCATATTTAATGTGTTGAATATGAATTTGCCATCAATTGTACATGTTGGAGTTATTTGTTCACTTATTTAATATTTTGAAGGTTCTACGCACTTTCTCTCTCCTAATTTCACCTTTTAATCAAACTTTCTCTAAATTGAGTGAAAATTCATCCAAATGCATATTTTAATATGTAGATTATGAATCTAAGATTATTTTCCACTTTTGGAGTCATTAAATATTTTATTTACTATTTTAAAGGAAAAAACACATTTTCTTTTCTAAATAAAATAGGTATGATTATTATTATCTTAAATTGGTGAAACTTGGCCTCCAGGCCAAAGCATATCCAAAGAAAATGAATATGAGGTTATTCTTATCAAATAAGTTTTCCTTTTAACATATTTTCCATTATTTCTATTATTTCTCTCATCATTAATCCAGTATCTCGTTAATCATGTTTTAAGCATTATTTTTTATTCCTTTTTCTCTTCCTTGCACCATAAGGCAAAGGAATGATCTAGAACGAATCTACATCATCATTATCCCACATAAGTTTATTTATTTCATATTTTGTGGAATTATAACTCATTATTTTCAATTATGGACACTTTGTTTTTTATGCACAAATCTTAGGTACCTTTCATTGATTTTATGATTAATTCGAAGGTATTAGGTAACATTGATTTATATACTACATTTTAATGTGATTTATTCATGCATTAATATATTTAAGGTCTCTAAAGAGCATACTCTTATCCTTATTTGGCTAAACCTCAAAGTCTAAGGTTTCTAACCTCCTAATCCTGGAATAGGATTAAGTTCTAGGTTTCGGTATGTTACAGCATACCATCCCTTAAAGAGATTTCACCCTCGAAATCTAAACAACTGTCTACCACCCCTTAAAAAGATTCATCCTAATAAGACAAGAAAAACTATAGGTCAAAAGGTAACTTTTATATATATATATATATATATATATATATATATATATATATATATTCACAAGGTACCATGCAAAAGAAAACATAACTTGAAAGTCTAACTATGGGACTAAGGGTTACCTTCAACTTGATCGTCATCATGGACTTCTTGACCATCCAAAGCAAAAACTCTTCCGGCTCGCCTTTCCACATGTCTCTTACCATTGTTGTTACCATTATTCTGATGAGGCACTTGAGGTCACTGTTGTTGAGCCGATACATGTCCATTATGAAGCTAAGGGAACCTAGGGCGTATATGTCCAGGGTCATTGCAATGATGGCACACAACTCAAAAGTCAGGTTGATACTTTGCTTGATTCCTATCTTGAGAGCACTTTCCTAGAGGATGGTAACCATTGCACTTAGCACACTTATCTCTTCTCTGCTCATCTCTTAAAGGTTTCCTCTTCTTATCAAACTCCCAAGGTTGAAACCCTGGGTATGACTCCACGGCCAAAGCTTTATCAACCATCTGTTGAAAGGTCAAGGGCAGTTGTGGGATAAGAGCATGACCCACATTATAGTTGAGTCCTTGAAGGAATAAGTCAGCCCTATGTTCCTCACCCAAACCTACAGCATAACATTCCAACAGTAGAAATTTTTTTACAAAAGAAAATATGGATAAGGAACCTTGCTTCAAGCTATAGAACTCTACTTCTTTCTTCTTTAGGGCAGCAGTGCAGATATACTTCCCATAAAAAAGCACCAAGAATTGCTCCCATGTCGTGGTAGAGATATCATGTGTCCTTCTTATCCCATTCCACCATACTCGAGTGGGTCCATCCAAAATGTATGAAGCAAACCTAACCTTCTGGTCTGGAGGGCATTCCATACCATCAAAAGTCCTCTCTATGGCTAACACCCAATCATCAACTTTGTTGACCATCTCTATTTAACCTTCATCCTTAAAGGAGGGTGGTTGCATCTTCATGAACTCCATGATCGACAACTCCTTAGGCTTTTCAGGTACATACGGGTCTTTCATCTTTCCTGCCATGGTAGTTGCAAAAAGTTGTCAAAACATAGCCAACTCTTGCTCTGGAGAGATGGTTACACCCAAACCAGCAAAAGTTGAGGTCTCATGACCAAACCTAGGGTTTTGGGGTGTCTCATAACTGTACTGGTTGTCAACTATCGAGTTATCTCCCACCATAAGGGTTTTTCCTACACAAGGTAAGGTAATAGGTATAAGAAACCTATAGAAAAAGGTAAACATCCTAAGGGAGACATGGTTGAAATAGTTAGATAATCAACAGATACAGGCTCTGGTACCATGTTGTAAGGAGTGGGATCTCAACTAAACTTTTTCTCAAAAGGGGATGAAACCAAATTTATTTAACATGATTGTATCATAACACAAAGTAGCAGCAGAATTTAAGATATATCTAACCATTACAAAGCTTCATATCATACTAAACTTTCACCATGCATGGTGACATAAAGGAAAAACTAACTACATATATAGGACTAGCTGAGGATCACCTAAAAACTTCAAGAATAGTCTCCCACAAAGTTAGATACACTTGTTGTGGTCTAGATCCTCCTAGATCTCCTTCTCCTTGTCCAACACCTGGGGTTGGAAGCGTACCCCACAAAAGGAAAAGAAAAGAGGATATCAGCAAAAAGCTAGTATGAGCATGCTAAAAAGGAATTGAGCATTATATATTAGGAAAAAGGTACATCAAGTATAGAAGGCTTCCCATGAAACAAGATAAGAACTACCCAAACAGACATAAAAGGAAATAATCACAAACATATGGTAAAAGGAATACTTGCCATGAAAACAATAATAAAAATGGTGCCACAAAAGCACTCATAATATTTTTAGGGCACAAAACCCATAACATCTTGCATGTAGGTGAGATAAATGTAGCACTAGAACAACATAAGTAACAAAGGCCGCCAAGCCACATAAACTTGAACCTGATAGAGATTGGCACATAACCAAACTCCCAATTTCCAAAAAATGGGCCAAACCTCATAAATTTGAAACTCGGGTATGGGGCACATAACCACCATCCCAAAATAATATTAATAAGGGCACATAACCCAAAACAAATGCAAATTATATTACTCTAGGGCTACTGAGTCACACAACATGCTTAATAGGGAGGCAAGTAAAAAGGTATAGTTGGATTTTACACATTAATCACCACATAAGTGATCGTCATTATCATCCACCTCAAAGTGGGCATATAACAACAAATTGAGTCCCATAATGAACTAGGCATAATAAAGATTTCAAAAGAATTTCAAGAAGATATTATGATCACAAGATCAGTAACAAGTCGGGTACTTCACATGAAGCAAAATTTTCAAAAGGAAAAGATATGGTTTTTAGGTTATTGTCCATAGGACCCAGAGAAAGACAATTTAGGTTATTGCTTAATAACGAAGAATATGAGATGAAAACATACCTCTCACAGAGTCTTGATCAAAACAAGATTACTTCTAGATCCAAATCTAGGTTTCCAAAGCACCTAATATCATATATGTGAAATTAGGGTTAGAACTACATTGATTACTCAAAACCCTAAAAATTGCATTTTTATAATTAATGAATTAGGTCATAAAAAACCATGTCATATTTTAGGTTATATTTTTCTGAGTTCAAAACATATTTTATTATATTTTTCTGACTTATAAATATTTATTTATAAATTATACATGTTATTAACTTATTAATTTGATCCATTAAAATTTCCTCTTTAAAACATGATATTCAGGAAACAAAACCAATATCATTAGAAAGCTTACATTTTTCTGAATCCAAAGAGTATTTATTTGTAATTTTTGGATAACCACAGCAAAAGATATGAATTGTATAAAATCAGCTAATCAAAATCACCAAAAAGCCAAATAGATAATCCGAGAGAGAGTGTGGGGGGGGGCCCACCACACTGACTTGGCCCAATCAAATCCGACCAAGTCAGGGGTCAAATACATGGCCTTGCCTCTCCCAAATAAAAGAAAAAGAAGGTTAAATGACCAAACTACCCATGACAAGAAAAACAAGGAAGGGTAGAAGCGTCAAAATACAAGGGACATTGTCCCCTACCTTACGCGCCTGCCATGGCTACCTAGAGAAGCTCAAGCTGCTCTGTGAAAAATTGGGCAAAACCCTTGTTCACGATGGATCTCCAAAGCAAGAACACAAAGAGGAAGGGTGAGAGGTACCAAACTCATGTGGGGGTTTAATTTGGTTGTCGGTGTCGTCGAGGCCCAGGGAAAGAGGTCATAAAAAACAAAGCAACTTCTACTCATCGACCACCAAAATAACTATGGGAGAAGAAATTGAGAGGGTAGAATGATGGAGTGAGAGACAAAGAACACAAATGTACCCTTTATATAGGAGAAGGGGTGAGAAGTAGGAAGGAAGAGAGTGGTTGTCGAGCCAAGAAGCCCACAAATTTGGGGTTTTCCCACACACTTGTCAAATCGATACAAGTACAGGGTCCTTGTGTGTGAAATCACATGAGGAATTGGATGGAAAAGGAATTGAGAAATATTGTGGACCACACACAGAGAAATCGGCTCCCCAAAATCCACACCAGTCAGTGCATGTTTTCAAAACCTACGCGAGCTGGAAGATAAATCATGGACCGTTGGATCAAAGATCCAACAGTTGAGATTATATGAAAACAAAATATGGGTGTGTGACATAAATAAAATACGAAACCTTATCCAAATAGAATTCCGAGTAAAGTGCAAAACTCAAATATTTAATGTTTTCCCTCTCTTCATTTAAGGGTGCAAATGAACCCCAAATTGGATAAAATTTTACACAGAGGCTAATTTTGATATGTAGAATCCGAATATAAAATTATATTTGCCTTTTGAGAACATTTAATGTGTTAAATAATTCAATTACTATTTTTTCTTTCCTCCTTCATTAATGGTGATAATATTGCCCAAATTTTATGAAACTTCAACCACAAGTCATATTTAATGTTTTGAATATAAATTTGCCATCAGTTTTACATATTGGAGTTATTTGTTTACTTATTTAATATTTTGAAGGTTCTACACACTTTCTCTCTCCTAATTTCCACTTTTAATCAAACTTTCTCCAAATTGAGTGAAAATTCATCGAAAGGCATATTTTAATATGTAGATTATCAATCTAAGATTATTTTCCACTTTTGGAGTTATTAAATATTTTATTTCATATTTTAAAGGAAAACACATTTTCTTTTATAAATAAAATATGTATAATTATTATTATCTTAAATTGGTGAAACTTGGCCTCCAAGCAAAAGCATATCCAAAGAAAATGAATATGAGGTTATTCTTATCCAATAAGTTTTCCTTTTAACACATTTTCCATTATTTCTATTATTTCTCTCATCATTAATCCAATATCACATTAATCATGTTTTAAGCATTAATTTTTATTCATTTTTCTCTTCCTTGCACCATAAGGCAAAGGAATGATCTAGAATGAATCTACACCATCATTATCCCACATAAGTTTATTTATTTCGTATTTTGTGGAATTATAACTCATTAATCTCAATTATGGACACTTTTTTAATGCACAAATCTTATGTACCTTTCATTAATTTTATGATTAATTTGAAGGTATTAGGTAACATTGATTTATATTCTACATTTTAATGTAATTTATTCATGCATTAATATATTTAAGGTCTCTAAAGAGCATACTCTTATCCTTGTTTGGCTAAACCTCAAAGTCTAAGGTTTCTAACCACCTAATCTTGGAATAGGATTAAGTTCTAAGTTTCGGTATGTTACACACATACATGGCACCTGTCCTCACATGGATCACTACATTAGTTGTAGCCAAGAAGAGTCTCCCCAAGATAATAGGCACTTTCCTTGAGTTTTTTCTATGTCCAAAATAATGAAATCTGCAGGGAAGAATGTGGAGGTCTCGTCATCAAGCCTGACCAGAACATCATCAATACGCCCTCTAGGCATTTTCACAGATCGATTGGCCAAATACAAAATGTAGTGAGATGGACTCAGTTGTCCCATTTGCAGTTCAGCAAACACATCATACGGCATCAGATTTACACTAGAACCCAAGTCAAGAAGAGCTTGGTCTATGCGATGTGCTCCAATGTAGCATGAGATGATGGGAGCACCAAGATCTTTTCTCTTCCTTGGCATGGTGTGTTGTAGAATTGAGCTCACTTGCTCAATGAGCTTGACCTTCCTCGGTGTCCTTCCTATTGTCTTCCTCTTGAATGTGTACAAGTCTTTCAAGAACTTAGCATAAGATGGGATTTTCTTGATTGCATCAAGAAAGGAAATGTTGATCTTGACCTGCTTAAAGGTCTCCATGATGTCCTCAGTGTGCTTCTTCTTCCTTCTTTTAGTGGATGGCTCTTCAAGTGCATCGAGGAATGAGGGGATTTGTGCTCCCAACTGACTCAAGTCAATGGTATCATCAAGAAGTATCATGGGAATCATGGTATCATCTCTTAGTATCATGATATCTACTTGGGTGCCTGTCATAGTATCCTCAGTATCTCAGTATCAACATTCATGATCACAGTATCAACCATGTCATTACTGGTTGCACCATCAACAGAAGTACCCTATGGCTGCTCCAAGGTCTTACCACTCCTCAATATTGTCACTACCTTCATATGTTCATGGGTAGTGGAAGAGGAAGCCTATAGAGGTGGTTGTGGTTGTTGCGGTGGTGGTGGCCTTGGGTGTGGTGAATTCAAGTTTTAGAGAATGAATTATGGTTGTGATGGTTGTGATGGATGGGGGTGATATTGTAAAGGGGGTTTTTGGTATGAGTGAGGTGGAGGGTATTGGTATTTGTAAGGGGGTTGTTGATGTGGAGGAGCATAAGGATTTGGTGGCCCTTGGTACCATACTTGGCCTTGTGGTGGGACATAAGCACCTTGAGTAGTTCTTACATAACCACCATCATTGTTTGTGTGGGCCATAGATTGATACGGGAGTCTTCCTTATTCACAGCGGGAAAGTGAAAGGGAAATTTGATCAAGCCTTTATTCAAGACAGATAATGTTTTTCCCTTGAGATGACACATCTTTCTTCACTTCATCATGGCTCCTTATCCTTCCTAAAACTTCTTCCTCAAACTTGGAGTTCTACTTGGGCCCTTGATGTTGCCTTGGATGCCCTTTCCCCTCCTCATTTTGTTGTTTCCATGAAAAGTGTGGATGATTACTCCACTCGGGAGTATAGGGGTTGGACATCGGGCCTTGGTTGTTGTGGTTTTCAAAAGCATGCAAAGTGTGCACTTCTTCTTCCTCAACATCAAGTGTCATAGTAGATTGGCTAGAAGAACCACCATCTTGGTTCTTCATCATGTTCATCATATCCACCATCATCTTCATCATTTGAGGGTTGGCTTTATTTTTTACTGGAGCTACAGGAGGGGGTGGAGGTATGTAGTTCTAGTCACAATTCTCCCCTTTAGTTGAATCTTGATGGAGAGAATTCTCAGCATTATGCTCAAACAAGGGCCAAGACTCCTCTGGTGGCTTTGCCATGAAGGTGCCTCCATATGAGTAATCAACATTGTTTTGGCTCAACTCAACTAGCCTCATGTAGAATGCTTGAACAAGCTTCCACAAAGGTACTTCATGATGAGGGCAGTCGTGTAGGAGCTTTTAGAACCTTTCCCATGCCTCGTGGAAGGGTTCATTTTATTTTTGTAAAAAGGCAGTGATGCATCTCTACATCTGGGTCAACTTAGCAATTGGATAGAACTTCTTAAGGAACTCATTCTTCACCGTGTTCCATATCAACAACTCAGTCTTAGAGATGTACCACTCCTTGGCTTTTTCTTTCAGAGAGAAGGGAAAAAGAGTTCTTTAGATTGAGTCATCGGTGGTGGTGGGTGTGCCGAAAGTGGAGCAAGTTTCCAAGAAAGTGTCAATGTGGTGGTATGGGTTCTCATTCTCCATTCCATAGTAAGTAGGAAGGAGTCTAAGGAGGTCTCCTAGAATGGAGAATTATTGACCTAACATTTGATCAACAAGGGTGGCGATTGGGGAGTTGTAGTTCCCTAGGGTGAAATACTCATGGAGAGGGTGGTTGGGTTGTGGTGGACCACTCCCGGGTGGGATTTGATCTTCACCATGAGGACCATTGTCTTCCATTTTGGCTGATTGGTGTTGTTTGCGATGGCTTTGGCATCTACTTCTACCTATCTTGGGGTCGTATTGCACCAAGTTGGTACAAGTCGAACGCATACTGCTCATGTACAATTGTCACCTACACAATACACAAACAAGCAACAAGAGCCAAGTTAGAAAGATAGTATGTAAAAGTAAACAAAGAATAAAGAATAGCAATGGTAGGGCAGTAGGAAAATCCAAGCTGCACTAACTAGCTAGGCCGAGTGCCTCTATCCCCGACAACGGTGCCAAAAAGCTTGGTGTGGTTTTCCACGCATGTATGATCTTTCAAATTTATAAGGCCCCAAACAAGGTTCACTCACAATACTAAAATATGCTCCCGCAAGCATATGGGGTGATGTTGTAGTATAGGTGAGAGGCAAGAAAAAGGGGTCAATCCATAGGGAGAGAGAGGGTACTAGATCTAGGTTAATGTAGATATGTACCTAAAGCGGAGTCTAGGGATTGAGGGTTTAAAGTTGATTTTGATTTGTTATACTACAATTGTAAGCAATTTAAGAGCAAGAAAGAAACTAGATTACCAACAATCCTACATTACACTAAGCAAGTTAAGGCTAAGAAACTAAGCTAAGCAAGCAACTAAGCAAGATCAAGGAGTTACGATATCATTTATCAACTAAGAAGCAAGTAAAGAAATAAAGCAAACCAGAGCCTAAGTTACCACTAGCTAGCCATACTAATACAAACAAGCTCAAAGGAGCCCTAACTACCTAAACAAGAACTAACTAACAAGGACTAAGCAATTAGCTAAGAAGTAACAAAGCAAATCAACTAAACTAGCATTAACAAGCTAAGAAGACAAGAGTGGATTTTAAGCAATAAGATGGATAGGTGGGCCATTTGGGAATGAAACTTGATATTAGTTGGGTGAAAGTTAACATAGCATGCAATTCTCATATTTTTATCTAGATTACCAAACCAAACAACCAAGTAAGTGCTATTGGAATATATCCTATGATAATAGTTGGAGAACTAGGGCTAGGTGTAATTCTAATAGGATTTGGCAAGTCTAGGTTTCTAGGGTAAGTGGTATTCGGACAATTGAGAGCCAAGGGTAGGAATGGGAGTACAGATGATGGTGTTTCACCTCATGTTACTTGCCATCTATCCTTTAGGAAACTCTAGGCAATTATACTAATCACACTTACACTTGCTACTTAGATCTCACACCTACTTATAGAAGAAGGGAGATGTATGTAGGAACAAAGGGGGCTAGCTAGGGATCCACTAATTGGACCTAGGATCCATTCCTAAGATTGCCACATACATTCTATTTTTCCCGAGAAGCTAAGTGTCATCAAGCATCATAAAATAAGCAATCCATGTTTAAAAGAACAAACCACATGCAAAATAATGGGAAATTAGATAGAAGCAAGAGGCAATCATCTTCGAATGAAAATATGTTCAATACAAGTTATTTTCTCCCAACATGGTATCAAAGTAACATTTTAACCCCAAACAACCCACCACTAGGGGCTTAGATAGACATGATCATACAAAAGAGAAAAGAAAGGAGAAGAAAGGGGTAAGAATCCCTGGAGCTCGTAGAAGCTTCTTCTCCTTCACCTCCTGGTTGTTGTATAATGACCTCCTTCATCAAAGGTTGGTGAAGAGCATGGAAATGAAGTGGATTATGGTAGAAAACCTAGAAAACTAGGTTTCTATGGTGGAAATGGGGTGGAAATGGTAGATGGATGTCTTGAATGCAAAGGATATGGCAACGAATGCTCTAGAGTAGATAGGAGGGTGCTAAGGCAGCTAACCTAGTGTTGTGACTACCACCCATGTATATATAGGTGATGGTGGAAGCACTAGGGTAATTAAGGGTATAGTTGGAAAATCAGTGCTAAAAAAGGTAGGTTTTGGGTAGTAGCACGACTGTTCTGGGCAGAACGGTTGTGGTGGTTGATGGTTGGAATGGTCGTGGTAGGAGAAAATGCCATGGTGGGAAATAGAAAATGTCAGAGTGAAAGTCGTGAAATGAAGGTTGGTAGAACGGCCGTGCTGGGCACAGCACGACCATGGTGGGGGTTGGGTAGAACGGCCATACTGGACAGCACGACCATTGTGTGCCAGGTGAAATGGAGGTCGTTCTAGCCAACATGCCCATTTTGATCCTTGGCAGCACGGCAGTGCTGATTGGCACGGCCGTTTTGGGGGCTTCTTAGCACGACTGTGCTTGGTAGCACGGACATTTTGGCAATGTTGTTGTATCTTGACAAAATGAAGATCATCCCCGTAAATTTGACATTTGTGAGCATGACCATTCCTTGGCACCACGGCCGTCTTGGGGTCTTCAGTCATTTCTAAACTTGAAACTTCATGATCAATGAGTTTCTTTGCTTGAACTTGACTCTTGGCCACTAGGGATAGGTTGAGGGAGCTTTGGGTCCTTCTTTGGACCTCTCCATAGGTGGATAAATCCTAGAACTCCTTCCTTCTCTCTCATCCATCCAAGCATGGTCCAACTACCTGAAAAATATGCAAAGAATGTCCACAAGTGCATTTGACAATAATATGCATACTGAGGGCTTTAACTTGCATTTTACTATGTTTAGATGTGATTGAGATACAAAAACACAAGATGAAGCCCTAAAATAGGCTTGCATCATAGAAATATTCCCAATCGGATTGTCAAAAGAAACCAATTCACTAATTGGAATGTCCGATTGACCGACTGGTCAAGTGATGATGTTGATGCAATGACATGTATTGAACATCACATCAAAAAACAGTACTTTTGCAAATAGGAAATTATTTTGAACGACTGAATAGAATGTCCAGTAAACCGAGTGGAGTACCAGTAGACTAATAGGAAGTTCCAAACGGTCGATTGGAAATTCACACAATAATTAAATTGTTAAAATTTGTCTCTTCAACTCCCAGTGATCTGGAAATCTTGGCCCTGACCATCTTATAAATAGGGGGTAATCAAGACTTTTAGAAGAAACAACTAATGCTAATAAACGTTGTCCTCTCATAGTTTTGGTAACATGAGAGACCAAGCAAGTCTTACCCATAAAATGGAGAGATAATAAGGGAGAACATGCCAGCTCTATAATGTCGACGTCGAAAGGACAAACTCCTTCTTGTGGGCTCTAGAAAGCACGACAAGGAGCTCATGGTGGTCCGCATAGACTATGATAGAGGTGTGGTGTAACATCCCAGGATTTGAGGCCTCAGATGAAAAAATCTTATAAGGAATGATTGGACTACCCATATCACCAAGGTGCATCTCCTTTTCAGGGAGCACATCACTAAAGAACTCCATAATTAAGCGTGCTCAGCTTGGAGTAGTATTAGGATGGGTGACCAGTCGGGAAGTTGACCCCGGCTTGTGCGTGAGTGAGGAAAATGTGCGCAGATAAGGCTAGTGGTGGTATGTGGGGCTAGTCATCATTCCTAAAACTCTATTAGAGCCTTGGGCAGTGGGCCCAGGTGTTACAAATGGTATCAGAGCCATAACCCCTCCAGTAGGTGGGGCCTACATGGGCCAGTGACATGCCATTATTTGAGTCATGCGGTCCAGGCATGTTGCAAAGGGCTATCTGTGGTGATGGAGCCACCCTTGTGTTGGTAGTCGTGGTTGGGAGTTGGGTGTACGTCATCATGTTGGGTCTGCACTGAAATGGGGAAATGTTATGAGGCCACATAGTTGAGCCTTAATGAGGACGTCAAGAGTCTAAGTGGGGGAGATTGTAACATCCCAAGATTTGAGGCCTCAGATAAAAAGACCTTATAAGGAATGATTGGACTACCCATATCAATAATGTGCATCTCCTTTTCAGGGAGCCCATCACTAAAGAACTCCATAGTTAAGCGTGCTCATCTTGGAGTAGCACTGTGGTATGAGGATTGTCATTGGACTTGCTCCAGTATCCGGTATATGCCTCACAAACCCTCTTTCCTAAATACATTGGTGTTGATCTGATCTGCTGGTTTGGGATACAGGTGGAAATTTTTTGTTTCTGCTGCCCGATTTCCTACAGATATTGATGGTGATATAGAAGGATTTGATGATGATAGAGTTGATGATGGTGATGAGGCGGATACTGCTCCTGCATCTTCTATGAGACCTGAGCCAGCCAACGATGAAGATTACAACCCTTCTCAGGACAACATGGACATAGATGATCTAGATGTTTAGTTCTTAGGTCGTATAGTTCTCATGAATCTATCATTTTGTGAGCTTAGCATGTATTTGCATAGGGCACCTATAGCTGAGGCTACTATTTTCTACCTTCATGTCGTTCTTTGTTGTCTTTTTTCATCATGAACTAATTTCCTTTTATTGTAATCATTATCTTCTGTACCCTTAACTCTTTGCTCTATTACTATGAGTTTTATCGTATTTTCTCTTATATTTTGATTATGACTTAATGTTCTTATTTCTCTCAAGCTATTTTTGTGCTTGGTGCTTGTATATGGTGTTTGTGAATTGGATGAAACCAAACCTAGTTCTTTCACCCCTTTCCTTTTAGATATGACAAAGGGGGAGAAATAGCTTGGCTCCATATTGAAATTGATCTAAAATTGCATATCTCTTGCTTATGAAAAATTGCATAAAACACACACACACATATATATGGTGGTTGTGTTATTCGAGGAACTAACCATATAGGTAAAAGTAAGCATAAATTGAGGGGGATAAATTACTATCATACATTCATGTACGGCCCTACACATCAAAGGTAAAAATGATTAAACTTTACAGTCCTTTCCAATATGATTAAGGAGTGGTTTGTCATCTTCAAAAAGGGGGAGAATGTTGACCTAACAATTTTACATTGTCCATATTTTGATTATGACTTAGCCATTCCATTCATGTGTATATAATATGTCTATTTGAGATCAATTTCTGGTATTAGGTACATGAAGAGGATGACATTAGCAAACCCTAGTTTGCCAAAAATCAAGTCAAAATCAAAGCAAATGCAAGTTTTGAAGATTAATAATAATCTCTATTAGAATCATGTTGTAAATACATATTGAATATATGACTTGTAACTAAGCTTAATGAAAATTTAGAGCACTTAATTTGAACATTTAAGCAATTTTTGGCATTTGTTATAAGTGATTACAGGGTTTTTTGTTGGCTAAGTTTGTCCTAGTGGTAACTCAACCGATAGCCAATCTGTCTCTTGGCAATGCCTAGGGTTGGCCCAATTTGTCTTAGTGGCAACTCGACAGACATTCTACTCTAGCAAAACATATTATAGTCGTCGACCGAGCTTCATCCCGGAAAAACTCGACCGACAACTGCAAATTGTTTTGTCATATGATGTTGTAGGTCGAGTTTCCCGAAGGGTAAATTAGTCGACAACATTGTACGATAAAGTACAGAAAAATGGTTCTAGTCATTGGAGTGTTGCAAAACTAGAAAATATATTAGTTGGAACACCCAAAACGGCTAGAATTCAATCCTAAGTGTCTCTACTAAGTAGTAGGCAACTATAAAAGGGGCCCTTGGACTTCATTCCAACCTTTTCTTCTATGATCCCTTACTATAGTTGAGTGTTTCTTCCTCCAAGAGCCCCTAATATCCCTCAAGTTTGTTTACTACTCTACATCCAATTTGAGTGAGATAGAATCCTTCTAAGAGAGTTGCTCTGATATACATTTTGTGAAGCTATCCACTCTATTTCTCAGGCTCTCTCTTGCGACGTGGTGACTTAAAGGTGATCTCCTTGAAGAAGGAGGTGGACTTCCTTAAAGAAGGAAGGGTGATTGAAGGTTGAAGATCTTCTACAAGAATGGGTAAGTCCTTGGCGAAGGCGGAAGATTCTTGGTAGGTAGATAAGTAAGTCCTTTGTGATCATTATTGGCTCCTTGACCCTAAAAGGAATGCTAGTTTATCTGTTGTGTTTGAAAAGAGTGGCATATATGTTGTAACTCTTATAATGGAATGTAAGAAGTGTGACAGGGTTGAAAATCCTAGAGGTTGACCCCTCTAGGAAGTGGATGCACATCTATTAGTTTGGAGGTTGGAACCACTATACATCTTAGTCTTCTTTTGGTGTTTGCTTAATCTCTATATCCTTTGCTTCTCAACATTGCAATATCTTTTAGAAAATATCTCGGAGGTCTAATGTACTTTATTTAAGTGGTTTTAGCTCTATTCATCCCCATTCTAGAGTCCATAGATCTAACATCTTTCACTTTACTTACCTCAACAAAAGTCGTCGGGGAGAAAAAGTCCAGTTGGTTGGATAGGGCCTTCATCGCATCATAGTAATTGGATAGGGGTCGATTCCCTTGTTGTTCAGAGAAGATTTTGTCCATGACATTGTAGATGTACAAGCAATTATAGTCCTGAGTGAACAACTACTTCATTTTGTCCCACCTTGTTTTGGTACACTTTGCCACATATACTTGACTCCAATGTTAGGATCCATGCACCCCAGATCCAGGAAAGAACCTGGTTGTTGCATTTAGTCTAGGAAATATCTAGTACGATAGGGGTATCCACAGTGATACACTTGAGTTTACCTCTTGATTTTAGAAATGTCTGAACATCATTCATCGAATGCAGTTGTTATCATTAAGTTTAATGACATATATATGGTGTATCATTGTAAACTATAGTCATTTCAGCAGCATCACCCATCATGAGGTGAGTAAGATATCGGATAATAGTATGGTATATATAGAAAGGAAAGTACTAGAATGTATCATGATACAAATAGAAAGTTAAATTACCAAATGTAACACAATACAAAATAAAGTAAAAGTACGGGGATGTAGCACGGTATAAAAGAATAATATAGAAATACTAGCGGAATGGAAAACCTATAAAAGGAGGAGTAACACTACTAGAATGGAACTCGGTAAGAAGAACGAAGTACTACCAAAATAAAACTCGATAGAAAGATGACTAGCACTAACAGAATGGTTCTCAGTAAGAAAACAAAAAACGCAGTCAGATTAATGGCACGATAGGATGAAGAACATAAAATCCCCATTTTTTTTTAAAAGAGCCTAGCTATGTGGATTAAGAGAACTACATGAAGAGGAAAAAAGTAAAGTTTTACCTCTTTTTATTTTGATGCTTTATAAACCAGGACGCGGTCTTTTGAATATGTTATTTTATATGCATATATAACTTTCTAAAACTAGAACATGAGCCAGAACATAGGGGGGAGAGGAGGGAGCCTTTCAAATCATCCGACGAGATATGGTTGTGGCTTGCGGTGGCCCGGACTAGTGCCGGTGTTGCTTGAAGGCCGACCCTTGATGATCGCGCATACAGCCGTTGAACAATCGTGTTGCGGCTGGCTGGGCGGCGGGTGAAGGGAGGGGTGGGAGGGTGATGGTGGCGGGCGGAGGAGGGGTGGTGCTAGCAACGGGCAATGGTGATGAGGAGGGGAGGCGGTCGTCAGGTGGGAGAGGGGGGGAAGATAAGAAAATGAGAAGAAAGAGCAGGGTTAGAACCACGCTTTTGATACCATGTAAAATCAGTTACTTTTAATACGTAAAATAAGAATATTGGGTCATCTATATATAGCAGTCAAGGAATACATAAGCTAAATAAAAATAAGAGAAAATACAATGGGCCTAAACCCAATATACCAACACTCTGCAAACCGAGTAGATGTCAAAAGATAATATTTCAACAAAAGGTAAAAATTAACCACCCGCCCAACTTCTGCCAACCTTAAAGACAGTTGCGTCAAGGTAACAATATTTACCCTTTGTTGTTTGCAAAGGTGCGATGCAGTAGTATTATACCACGATCCTAACTACATTGTGTAAGATTCGATTTCAATTGAAATTTCACCACTGTTGCAATTTTTTTGTTCTATAGCACTTCGCACCAGCGGAGCACTGCTCAGCCATTGATTAGCTACCCCAGTACTAGCTTCGGCTGGTTTTTGTGCATTTTGCACAAGCAGACCGTTGAGCCTGGCCCATGATTTGGCTACTCCTTTGGACTTCTATGTAATAGTTATACTAGCCATGCATTGGGCTTTGATTTGTCAATTTAAAAGCTTCTGACGGGCTGTATAATTGCATTTAGTCAATGAAAACACTAGACGTCCTGCTGGACCTAATTCTACAGCATGAAGATGGAAGTCAATGCCATCGCTGATTTTTTAGTTCTGATTGAACTTATCTTGAGAGAAAAAAAATTGGCGAACGTGTCTCTACTTTTGTACACGAGTTCCTGTAGAAGTTGGTTTGAGCTGCGCCACATGAAATGAAGCCAGCGCAAGTCAAATTGTATGGTTGTCTGAAGTATGTAACCTGACAACTGGCTGAAAATGATTACACATGATAAACTGGATTTGGGGACCAGATCAAGGATTCCTGACTCCTAGTGAGATGAGCTAATCTCACTTCTAATAATGGCACGAGTTGGGGCCATGACAACGAGGACACATGACCGCCATGACTGGTTCGATAATAAAATGATGAGGCCGATAATATTGATGGATGCCTAGGCTGCCTGGGTTAATGGTGATCCGACTGACAGCTGTCAATGGTCCTCGTGAGGTGTGGCTGTTAGAACCCAGAACAGACTGGACACTTGTTCTGGCCCTTCTGTTCTGGGGTGGACCTGATCGAGCGTCAAGATCTTCAATACCATAAAAAGCAAAAGAAAATAAGAAAATGCATCATTAGATGGACCTCCACTTCAAGAGCATAAAGCTAAGATTACCCTATATTGAACCCTGCTGCAGCAACTCAACAATTATTCCAGGAAACACCTTCGAATCATACGCAGGAACTAACAGCACGGAACTCCTCTTTGCGTTCTTAGTGATCAATGAGTTCTTTTGTTGGACTCAAAAGGGAAACTGTGCATTGCGTACAATAACATTAAAAGTTAACCTTATATCCTCTATTCTCGATATATATATTCACACGGAAAAAAATATCAGAATTCAACAATTAAGAGGACAAATCATCAATGAAAGAGCTTTCTCCTGTAACTGTATATCCTAGACGCTCTAGCGACTAAGGTTGGGACAGAGAGAGTTCCCCTCTCCTCGTCTACCTCTCTTTCTTGCATATTCAAGGCTCACCTTGGATCTCTGATATCTGACATAGTTCTGAGGATGACAAAAGACATTGTTGACAGATGCCCACAACTAATCACACAAGAGGAGGAAAACATAGTTGATCTCGTAGGAGGAGAAGAATATGATGCGGAGGTTAGCCTTGCATTGGTAATAACCGAAAGACTTATCAGTGGTTGCCTCTATGACTTTGGGAAATGAAAAGAACCCTAACACAAGTATGGACTCTATCAAATAAGGTGTTCTTCAAGTCTATTGAGGCAACTATGTATATTACACGATTCTTTCATTAGATGGACAGGCCAAAACTATGCAACGACGCTCCATGTAATCTTTGCAATATTATATTATTGATGAAGGAATTGATGGAAATAAAGATTAACATTGGTCATTGCCTTTTTGTGGGGAGCTTATATGGAATACGGTGGGTTGTAGATCAGAGTCTTTCAATCTTTTCTATAATAGGGAATACAAGAATAGTTATATAGGTGGACTGAGATGAATTAGGATGGGAGGAATCCACAATAGTGCGTACCGGACCTAATGTCATGCAACCTCTAAAGAAAACACAGAAGATTAAAGATAAGCATTGTAAGGATATGTTGGATGAAATAAAATACAAATATTTATCAACATTTTGTTTCATATAATGGAAAAATAATGCACATAGACTGAGAGTGCCCAAGGTGATGAAGAAGACGCCTAGTGAATCAAGGGAGCATGGATGATAATGTCACAAAAGAAACTGAGAAATCCATTTAAAGGTGACCTCCATGGGCAAGGTCAAAAAATGCTCCACAATGTTCTTTCGGAAGCCTATAGATGCCAAAATAAAACAAAGTCGACATGGATCTAGTGAAAAAAAAGAAGCATAGACCATAGGAAACAATTAGGGTGTCAGGTAGGGGCGTAGCCAGGGGCTGTCGGGGCTTTACCCCCCCCCCCAACCCTCCAACTTAAATATAAAGTAATGTATATATATACTTCATGCATAAGCACAAATTGTACATATAACAGTTTTGCAGATACTAGACAAGAAACAAAAGTAGCTGAGCTGGCAACTGTAGTGCCCCTGTAGTTGAGTGACATGGGTTCAAACCCCACTCAACACAATTTTTATCATTAAAAAAACTGCATTTATTACACTCAGTCCCCCCCCCATTATAACTAATGGCTAATAAATTTAGTTCAGCCCCCCCCCCTCTAAATTTCTGGTTCTGCCCCTGGTGTCAGGGATAGACATCATACAACCCAGAACCAATAATCAATAAACCAAACTCAAAAAGAAATGGCTCAATAAAAGAAAACCAATAATCAATGAAGAGAGCAAAATTAGTGAAAACATGATAACAAACACATACAAGGAAGATGGTATAGTGGAAGACTACTTGAAGAATATACATCACATGTGAAATACAAAGAGAGCATCTTTTGAGTTTTTATATAAGGAGAAGTACATGAGTGCCACTCAAAATTATATCCCTAAAAACATTATGTTCATATTGACATTTCCTGAAAGAATGAATCTTGGGTAATTCTCTAGACCATTGCAACTCCATACAACACAACAACCCATACACTATCCTAGAACCTTCAAAATATCCCCATGCCACCCCCACAATGCCACCCAAAGTACCTCTTGCCATGATCAATAAACCAAACTCAAGAAACATTCATACCATCTGTCCATGTTTCAAAAATAGGGATATTCCTATAAAAATCTTAACTTATGACTATAGAACAATGAGAGGAAGGTTCAATCAAGGTTGCAAAAGAGAAAAAAGAAGGAAGTTCATGATAAAGATAAATATGTAGGACTGGAAAGGTTATAACTGAAGTAAAAAATACATGTAGAGCTAAATGATATGGAGTTTCAATCCAACATGAGAGTGTGTATTTCTTGTTAGAAAAGAAAATGAAAGAATCTAAAGACCTAAAAAAATGAGGTTGCCTCATTGGGAGTTCTATATGAGAAGAAACATGAAATGTTTATTTCTTATGGGAGTGTCTTATTCCAAGTAGCGGATTTTTGTGTCACCTTCTGAGTTGGAATTGTTAGGGATCACCCAACCCTAACATTGTGAAAGCTCACCATACTTTGTGATGGAGAGATGATGAGATTTAGAATAGTGATTGTTGTACCAAAATATATCTAAGATATCGCTTTGATTGCTAACTCTGCAAGATAATAGTACTTTAGGTTTAAATCCCACAGGGTGCAATTAGTCATTATTTTTTCTTTATGAAATTCTATGGAAGATTAAAGTGAAAGATGATTGATTAACTAACTTAATTATCATAGGGCAACAAACAACTCAGATTCTTTAACTATGGTCAGATATCAGGCTAGAGTTCACCATCATGGAACTTGCAACATGCAATTATATGTTCTTCGTTTAATTCTTACTGAAACAAATAATTAGAACTATGGTGGTAGTTCTACTTCCCCTTTCAAGCCTAGACAAAACATGTCATACAATGAACTAGACCTACTCCCATTATAGACTAAAAAGTTGTAAATATCTTTCATGCAGTCCTACTCGTGAATTCCTCTTCTAGTCTCTTAGAGGAACACACATATAATTTCCTATCTAAATCTAGATATTACTCTTTCTACCAGCTTGACAACTGAATTTAGAGAAAATGGTGATAAACTAGTTATCCTTAATTGAACGTAAGAGAAATTATAAATTCTTTAAACAAAAAAGTGATTACAAGGGAGAATTTCCATAAAAACTAGATCTTGTTCCATGGGTCTACTCCCCATACCTAATTAATGAACCATTTTCTATAACCATATACAATAGGAAAGTCAATCCAAATACAAGAATTCATAAGAAAATAAATAAAATTGAAGGAAGGAAATATGGATTTTATGGTCAATGAGGTGGAAATACATCAATTCTTGATGAATAGTCATTGGAGAAGCAAACTCTATCGAGAAAGCATTTTCCTCACTTCTCTTCTACTCTTACATTGTGCTGTCTAAGTGTTCCCCTTCAACTCTATCATGTGATATGTCCCTATCTAGAAACCAGGGGTGTACACTTATTGTTGGATCCTAGATGGGTGATTGGATGATCTAGAGGGGGTGAATAGAGTTGAATGCACTCAAACAAAATTCATTAGACCTTCAAGTTATATCACAAGATAAGGTTGCTAAATAGGAATTTTGAGTGCAACTAAAACATGCATAGAAAGGGAGAGAGAGATTGAACAAGCACCAAGTGACAAGCTATGTAGAGTGGTTCCACACTCTAAATTAGGAGTATATCAATCCACTACCTAGAGAGGTCAACGTCTAGGATTTCTTAACCATTGCACTCTTATATTCATCCATAAGACTTACAATATATGACCCACTAAAGGACTTACTTATCCAATACAAAGAGTCTTCAACCTTACCAAGGACTTACCCACTTTGCAATGAGTCTTCGGCCTTCTCCAAGGACTTACCCACTCTTGCACAAGTCTTCAACCTTCTAGGAATTACCCACTCTTCTTGGATCTTCAGCCTTTGACTTCACCTTCACTCAAAGAAGCTTCCACCAAGGACTTATCCACTTGAGCAAGGAGCCTTTTGCCTTCACCAAGAGCTTACCCACTCTTGATCTAAGTCTTTAGTCTTGATCATCACCAAGGGAGTCCTTCCTGTGTTCTTCTTCACCTCTATTAGCCAAGAGAGAGAACCTTCATCTTCATGGTTGAAATGAGAGATAGGGAGGTGGTGGAAGTAAGAGCCTCACAAGATATACATGTAGGACGATCTCCTTTGCAAATCTCCTACTCCCTCTAATGGATGTAGCAAGTGATTAAGCTTAGAGAGAGAGGAGGTTGTAGGATCACTCAACTATAGAATAGGGACCTTCACAGTGCTTGGCTAACCATGGGACGAAGCCCAAGGGGTCCTATTTATAGTTGAGGATGCCTAGAAACCTTTGGGAACACTTAAGAACAAAAACTAGCCATTTTGTGGCTTGCAACGGATATATTTTTTCTTGTTACAAATCCACAATGGCTAGAAACACTTTTCTATATTTTTCCATACAGTGCTATCGGTTGAGTTTTTATAAAGGTAACTCAACCGAATGCACTATGTGACAAAGCTAATTTGACCGATCGGTCGAGCTTATCCTGGATGTGACTCGACTGATCAAGTAAATCAATTTTATTCCAGTGTAGGTATCGGTCAAGTTCTGTGAAGTGACAACTTGACCGAACCATGACATTCTCAAAATCCATCAAGGATCGGTCGAGATTGTAACTCGACCTCTAAAGTGCCTATAATGAATTTTTTAAAATGTCATTAAAGTGCTTAAACATTCATTTTAAGTGCTCCTAATTTTTTCTAAGCTTAATTACAAGTCATACAATCATTACAAGTGATTTATAACATGATTCTAATGGATTTACATCATATTCCAAAAATGTGCACTTGTATTGACTTTGACTTGTCTTTTCTCCAAGTTGAGATGCGCAAGTTAGGGCATTTGGAGTGTGGCTATACCTAATCTAAAATCACTCAAGTATAAGCATTAGACACAAATAAGTGGAATGGTTTAGTCATCATCAAAATAAATATTTAGTCAATTTAGACTTTGAGTCAACATTTATAACTATGGGTTGCTAAGATAACCCATCCAAACCCAAAAATATGATTGGGGACCATTTCACCTTTCTTCTTGTAGGTCACTTGCAAATGGATTGACATGAGCCATGAACTTGCAAATTGGTTTCTTAATCAATATAAAAGAAGAAAGGTGAGATGTGTATGGGGTGGAAACAAGTGGAAAAGAAATGCTACGAACAGAGGTAATGTTATCCTTGCTCATATCCAATCATAATGTGTTTTTGCCAAGTTATCATGAAACATACATATGTTTTTGAGTCAAAAGTGACATATTATGCTTCTTTTCACTTCCTTGCTCAAAAACTATTTTTGATGCTTTCATAGTGCATTACTAACTTGCATACACATATTTAGATATGGCTTATTGTTTTAGCATGCCTCTAAATATGTTTTAGAAAATATATGTGCTTCTTGACAATAGTTGTATCAGCCGAGTTTGATCTCATGAAACTTGATTGATAGGCACCGATGGGTGTTTCCAACAAAGGTTATAAATCAAGAAGTCCAAAACACAGAACTCGATCAACAACAATGTGCACAGAATATACAATTGGCTTTTTGGATTAGAATTTCCCTCTCAACAAGACTCGTGAACAAATATTCTTATTTTATGGCACTCCTCTCAATACCTTTATATATGCATATTGACATGCCTTAAATTTCCTATATTGCTGACAACTCTATCTCTCAAATTGCTAAATTGGTATCTTCATATCTTGCAATTTTCTATCTTGAGTTATTTTGCAGGCTTTAATGATGGTCTCTATAGATCTCTTGGTTGTGTCTTAATTTTCTTTCACTCTGCTCCAACTTTCTACATATATGTTACTAGCATACCTTTTGATGCAACCTTGAGGTTCTTAGTGGTAATCTTCTTTTGGTAATGATGCATATTTTCTAGTGAGTAATATCCTTTCATGCATCTAAAAGTGCATATCTTTTTGTTAGAAAATTCCTCTACATCTACTCATAGCTTGTTCTTTAACTTGTGAATCCTTCGCTATGATCTACATAATGCTAGTAGTCCTAACTTGTGATATCATCTACTAGTAGTTCATTTACATGCATTTCTAGCCTTGTTTATCTTGTAGTATCTAATATATCAAGTGATATTCAACTATATGCTATGTTTGTATCTTGTTTTGTACATACTCAAGATTGTTCCTTAACTTGCTTATCTACCATCTTGAGTTACCTTGTTGCATATCTTTCCCTTGATATATGCTAGAATTACATCTAGGGTTGTTCAAATGCATGTTGATTTTCTTTATATTCAATTCTTGGACAAGCCCCTAGTGTTGCTCTTCTACTTCACTCTCCAATAGGTGGTATCTCCTTCTACAAACAAGTTGTGTTTTCAAACTCTCACTTTTTGAAATGACAAAGGGGGCGAAGACATGTCTTATGTAAGGGGAGATGTAAAGGGGAGAAGGCATGTCTTATGTAAGGGGAGATGTAAATAGGAGAAGACATATATGTATAAGATATTTATTAGTAGAAGACATAATTTAGATATTTATTAGTAGAAGACATAATTTCTATAAATGCTACGAAAGATAACCATGAAGGATAAATAGCATCAATTAAGGGGAAGTATGAGAACTCCATGAGAATCAATTGAGGGGGATCATGTGAACTCAATTATATTGAAACCCCTTAGTTTCTCCAAAGGTATAATTTTACTTAAATGCTTTCAATACATTTATGTAATAGTTTTTCATCTTCAAAAAGTGGGAGAATATTGACTCAAGGTCAATTTAGTCAATGTTGACTCAAGGTCAAAATTGACTAAACCCTTGTTTTGATGATGACTAACCATTCCATTCATTTGTGTCTAATGATTCTACTTGAGTTATTTCAGATTAGGTATAAACACAATCCAAATGCCCTAACTTGTGCATCCTAACTTGGCAAAAAGACAAGTCCAAATCAATGCAAGTGTACTTTTGTGGAATATGATGTAAATCCAATAGATTCATGTTGTAAATCACTTGTAATGATTGTATGACTTGTAATTAAGCTTAGAAAAAATCAGGAGCACATACATTGAATATTTAAGCACTTTAATGGCATTTTCCAAAATTCAATACATGCTGATTTTTGGTCAAGTTACAAACTCGACCGATCCCTTGATGGATTTTGAGAATATCCAGGTTCAATCGAGTTACAAACTCGATCAATCCCTATACTGGAGAAAACTGATTTAAGTGATCGGTCGAGTTTTAAAAAGGATAAACTTGATTGATTCTTCAAATCTGCTTTGTCGAATAGTACAATTAGTCGAGTTTCCTACACACAGAACTTGATTGATTGCACTATATGGAAAGTGAAAAAAAGTGTTTTTAGTTGTTGGAGAGTTGCATAACTTGAAAAAATATCAATTGCAACACCCCAAACAGCTAGTACCCATCCCTAAATGTTTCTACTAGCTAGTAGGCATCCCCAACTATAAATAGGACCCCTTGGGCTTCATCTCATGGTTAGCCAAGCACTATGAAGGTCCCTATTCTATAGTTGAGTGCATCCTACAGTCTCCCCTCTCTCTCTAAGCTTAATCACTTGCTACATCCATTAGAGTGAGTAGGAGATTTGTAAGAGATCTAGTCCTACATGCATATCTTGTGAGGCTCTCACTTCCACCACCTCCCAATCTCTCTTTCTACCATGAAGATGAAGATGAAGATCTCACTCTTGGCTAAGAGAGGTGAAGAAGAAGAGGGGGAGGCATCCCTTGGTGAAAGCTTCTCCTTGATGAAGGATATGTCAAAGGCGAAAGATCCAAGAAGAATGGGTAATTCCTCAAAGGTGAAAGACTTATAAAAGAGTGGGTAAGTATTTGGTGAAGGGAGAAGACTCCTTGCAAAGTGGGTAAGTCCTTGGTTAGGTATAAGACTCATGGTTGTATATGTAAGTCCTTTGGTAGGCTGTTGGCTCTTTCCCTCAAAGGGAAATTTGGATATCCTTGTCCCAAGAAAGGAAGGTCATATGTTGTAACTCTTATAAGTGAATATAATGAGTAGACATGGTTAAGAAATACTAGAGGTTGACATCTATAGGTAGTGGACTAAAAATCTCCTAGTTTGGAGATTGAAACCACTCTACATAGCTTGTGTTTTTGTGCTTGTTTCAATCTATCTCATCCTTTCTATGTATGTTTAGTTGCACTCAAATTCCATATCAGCAACTTTATCTTGTTAAATAATTTGAAGATCTAATGAATTTTATTTAAGTACATTTAGATCTACTCACCCCCTCTAGATCCCATCCTAGATCCAAAATTTGTCATGTGTTTAAATAGTTTGAGTTTACATAAACATTGAGGTACCTACCAACCATTTGAAACCAATTAAATTATCGTAACAAGGCCCTACATTTTCTCATGTGTCATTTGTAGACAATATAATTCTATTTGCAAAAGATGATACTCAACACATATTGTAATTTTTTGATGTCTATGGTAAAGTCTCTAGTCAATTAGTATCTATTGAGATAAGTGTGATCTACTTCTCACCTTCAGTTCCTTCTAACACTCAACAAGAAATTTTTCAAATAGTTGGTTTGACTGCAATTGTAGATTTAAGGCACTTCCTGTGTGGACCTATAATACATGGTAAAGTCACCAAAGATACCCATGCTCAGATACATAATAAAATACTTGCAAGAGTCACAATGTGAACTGCTCGTACTCTTTCTATGGTAGGTAGAATATGCATGGCAAAAACAATGCTTCAAACTATTCCAACATAATGCATGCATACATATTTTGTTCCGGTATCACTTTGTCATAGGATCGATTCTATGTTTTGTAAATCTTTTAGTCCTACTCCCAATCAGATCAAGAGATCGAGATCTCCCCTCTCTTTTGTTTATGAAAGGCTAACAACCAACATTGCAAGCAAATAGAGAGCCTCTGCCCTTTGAGTCCCTGCGTGCTGGAAAGAAAGTGTAATCTAGTCATATGGGAGCAAATTATTGCCTCTAAAGAAAATGGTGGATTGTGTTTCTTATTTATGTGAATGGAATCAAGCCCTTCTCATGAATTCTATGTGGGGTCTTTTCATTGGTCATAATATAACATGGGTAAAGGGCATAAAACATGAATATAGGTCTTTCAGACAACACATTGCTTATCAAAGCACTTCTTTTTGGAGGACAGTCTACTCTATGTAAGAAATTGTCTTGTAAAATAATCATCACACACTTGGTAATGGAGAGACTGTCTAAGTTTGGTTTGATACATAGATACCTCAAGTTCATGACCAACATTCTCAAGTTCTTCATGATATACCACCTGATTTGTTGATTCTGAAAATGGCAACTATGGTTAACACAAAAGAAAGTTGGGATACTAACTTCATTCAATTTTATTTTCCTATTGGCATTTCTTATAGAATTCTCTTTTTATTGCCTCCACATGATAAGATTGATAACTAGTTTTGGATTCATACCTCTATGGGAAGGTTAAGTTCTTGATTGATAAAACAAGAACTAGACTAGAACCATGGAGAAAGATGTGGAAGTTACAGTTACCAACAAAGTATAAAGTTCTCTTATGTCTGCTTTGATGACTAATACTAGAAGAGCACAATGTCATTTCACCAAGGATTTCAATTGCAATATATAGGGAGAAACAATTTAAACTATACTACTTGTTCTTCATGGCTTTAGTGTTGCTACCTTAGTTTGGTAGAAACTAAGAACTGAACTAGCTATGCTAAACTTTTTCAGTCTACCTCTTGTTCCATTGATAATGAGTACTATGAATACTCTTACTGAAGCTTTATACATCTTTTTATGTGGTTGGTACACATTATGGTTGTCAAGAAATGAAATGATCTTCAGTCAATGTTGTTCAAAATATTGATCAATTAACAACTAGCATCCTTAGTATGGCTATGTCTATTCCTATTAAATTCCAACTTCAGCAGGTCCAAGTGCCCATCAATATTGTTGTGCATTCAAATTTATGGATTAATCCACCACAAGACTAGATTAAAATTAATATAAACACTTCAATTTTAACTATAAAAGCACGTGTTGTGGCTATTTCTAGATCACATCTAGGTCTTTGGTTATTTGGATGCTCAAAGATAATCTTTAGTTATTCAATTTTGGAGGCTGAGATATCAACTATTCATATGGCCTTATCTGTTGCTAAGGATAGAGACTGGCAGAGAGTAATGAATGAATCTGACAATGAATCTCTATCACCTTGATTGACACCAAAGATTACAAAAATTCCTCATTTTACTTCATGATTATGCTCATTACAATAGTTGTTGATAGTACAATGGGAGGTGGTCTTAATGAAGATTAGTGGATTACAAAATGGGGAAGCAGTTTCCTTAGCAAAGCTACATCACTCCTTTAGTGATTCAATACGTGTGTATCAATCGCCACATGTAGGGCTTCAACATGTAGTTTCCATGTAATAAATTTGTAACTTGTGTCCATGCTAATTTATATCATGATCAAATAATGAGACTAAGTGTCTTGAAAAAATAAAGGTAGAATCAACATGCATTATCAACAAAAACACAATTACAATATTCGAGTGATGAAACCCTAATTCATATCGAAAAGGCTTATACATAACCACATTTCCCAAATTCTGCCAAAAAAAGTCATACTTCAATTAGGAATTAAAAGCCACTTTTAACATCTAGAAAATCATCTTACAACAATAAGAAACCATCATGAAAAGTTTCATCAAAAAACTTCATCTTAAGTGTTCAATACGACGAAGGTATTAAAAGCAACCTATATTGACAAATTAGGGCAAGATACATGCAAATTTCAAGGTTGTTCATGCCATATAAGTAAAATATGATATTTTAATCATATATCATAAATTAGTTAGAAAGAATGAGATACACACAATATTTCCAAAGTCTTATCCACCTCTAATAAAAGCCATGTTTATTTTATTTAACATGTAATTAGTGAGGTTCAATAGTTTCATGTAAGAATTGCATCTCAAATATTGCTAAATAGAGGACAAATCACTCGTTGTATGCTGAAGTATTTACTTCTCGCCAAGTGTATGCATGAATACTACATGCAAGCTTCACCAAATAGCCCCAAAACTCCACCTTCACAATCTCTAGCCCCTACTAGGCCAAAAAAGGTGAAAATGATAGATTTTTAGGTAAGGAGTAAGGTTTCCATATTGGAGCATTTAGAATCTCATCTTAAAGGTAGAAGAGAGAGGAAATAACAACAAAGATAAGAAGAAATGAGATAACTTACATGGATTCATGCTAAATAGCTTAGGAGTGTGATTCTTAAGCTTCATCTTCAAGAAACTTGAGACATCGCCAACATGCATAACAACCTCCTCCATGATTACCCGCCTCTATTTCTAGTAGCATTTTCCTAACTCCAAAAGATCTAACAGAGCCCTATGATCAAAGTGATCTCATATATATGGTTTGGGTTGATGAAAATTATATTTCAATCCAAAATATGCCCCTTTAACCTCTTGTAGGTCGCATTGGACCCAAAAATGGCTCATAGAACCCACTTCAACCTCCAAACAACACACATCAATCCGCTTTAGTGTGTTTTGACTACCAAACCTAATCCTCGTCGACTCAAAGCAACCATATGGACACATGCACATCTGCATCGACCAGACGTGGGATGAATTGACCATGTGGGGTGGTTGAATGGGCCCGTCTAACACGTTTTGACCAAATAAAGCTATAGGGCCCCTAACCTAGCTTAGTGATTTGATATGTTTTATTTTCTTAATGATGATGATTATAACCTTTCTCTAATCCTTCCAAGATATTTTTAGAGCTTGTGGAAAGTTTAAGTTTCCAGTTTAAGCTGGTTTGGATGATGTTTGTGCTTATTTTGGGTCAAATTGCAATTTACCCATTTGTGAGGGTTATATTGCAATTTTCCATCTCTAGAGTGCTCTTTCTCTCTCTTAGATTCATGAGAGAGAGTGTGGTGCTTTGGGGCACCTCAGTTGAGTCTTGGTTGAGTGATGGCACCCTTAGTGGTGATTAAGGTTTTCTAGGGTTTAGTGCGTCTTGACCTGTGTACCTTGTGGGTTGTCTCAACCTAGGTCACGATGTAGGGCATGTTTTGTGGGTGCCACAGTTGAGACACATTCCCCAGGTGTTTTAGTCATGACTAAGATAGTCTTGGGTTGAGACAAGTTATTTTTGTGCAGAGTGTCTCGACCTAGGGTGTGTGTGGTGGTCCTTTGTCTCGACCACGTGATGTCTTGGTGTTGTTGTCGAGACCATGGATGGTGATCCTTGGTGAGTCGCGACTGTGACCATGTTGGGTTACCTAGGTGTCCAAGACCCAACATAGAGTCTATCACCATCTCACGCATGTGTACATTAAGTGGTTGCATGTTCGTTGCTTGGGCGGACAAGTGTCCCTTTGGAGCCATATCTTGTTGACACCTCATCTTTCACCCTACCCTTCTCTTCTTTTGCCACATAAACCATCTTTCCTTGATGCGAGCAATTGGTTTTAGTCATCTTATTTCTCCTCCCTTTCTCGGTCATCCTTGGATCCTTCAGGAATAAGAAGATCTGATTTTGGAGCTCCTGGTGGCTGAACGTCTCTTGCATGTGGTGATCTTTGCTCATCTTCAACCTTAGTAAGTATATGCCTTTCTTTTATAATGTTTTCTTTGGATTTCCTGACCCATCTCCATCTCCTACCTTGGCCTTAGACTATGTTCTGACATGGTGGCCATTCTTAAGAATAGATCTACTCATCACAAGGATAATAACCCATGTTTAAACCAAGCGACACCCAATTGAGAGGGAGTTTCTCCTCTCTCCTCTCCTTTCTTTAGTTCAGCCTACGGTGCTTCCATGAACTTTTTCTTGAGAAATCTTTGGCCATGATGTCTTCTGCTTCTTGAGGTGCTTTTTGGCTGAGAGTGGAGCTTCTTTTCCCTTGGTGATTGTGTTCTTGAAGCTTGCAATCCTTGGAGCGATCTTTCTGAAGGCAGGTGATATAACCCTTAACCCTATCTATTATTGCACATTTCATACTTGCATTTTTCTGTTTACCCTCTCTAAACATGCCCCTTATGTGCTAGAAGATAATACCATGCTCTTGAACTTGACTAGTGGTAGTTATCATGCTTGGGGTGCTTGAAATCAAAAACCCTAATTTCTATGAAATCAATTTTTGTAATGATGGTAATATGGTGACTTTCTCCTATCCTTTGACTTCGGTTTTGCATGCACAATGATGGTAATATGGTGACTTTCTCCTATCCTTTGACTTCAGTTTTTCTCACATGCATGATGGTTGAATGTCTTGATGTGCTCTGGTGGTTGGGTTCTGTTTTGTAAGTGGTAGACATATTTTTCTCTCTATTACATAAGGCTCTTTCATGGTAGTTTCATGATGCAAGTTTTATGGTTCTTGGTGATCGATTTATATGTGGTATTCCCTCCATGTTAAGGGTGGATTTACTTGGTCTCATTTTCTGTGTTTCTCATGCTAAATCCCTATTTTGGTGTTGTTCTCTTCCCTTAGTGGTAGTTGAGCAAAAAGGACCTCTATACCATGTTTTAATTGGGGTTGTGACACCTTGATGCTTGGTTTGGTTTTTGTGACACCCCGCCATCACATAGACAACGAGATGACATGCAAAAACGTGCAAAACCATATATTACCGAAAACACGGGTTAATTAAAACCGATTGCGGAACATACATATAGAACATTTGCAATCAGGCCTTGCAAGAAGTTCAGGTCATATATAGATATATGCAAGATCACATGCCAGATATGTTCACATCTTACCACCACCCACAATCGCAATAGTGCATATTAGTTCATCACATGTTTATACATACAGAATGGCCAAGTACGGCCAGCAGCAGGGTATATAAAAGTTACAGCAGCTAAACCTCATGAAACATTGTCAAAACACTTCCAAGGACCCGAGAGTACAGGGATGACTCTAGGACTCTACTACAAAACCACCAAAACAGAAGCATGTCCATCTCTTGCCTTCTACTGCTCTTCTTGCTGCTCGGTCGTAACTTCACGACCACCACCACGTCTAGAGCGATCATCTAAAAAGGGTGTAAACCAGCGAGGTGAGACATACAGTCCCAGCGAGAAACATAACTCCCCGCCGCAACTATAAAACCTCAAAGGTTAAAGCAGATAATAGCAAATAACTAAAATAGTGTATAACAAGAGTAGCATACTGAGTAAAACTATTATTACCATCAAGCTTACCAAGATATCTGGGAGGCATATTATCAAGTATTTCTTCATGGAACATGATTGACAAGATAAGCTTTATAAGAACTTATCACAAGATATAAGGATCGTACATGTATCTGCAAGGTGTAACTAGATCAGCTATGCAAGCAAGGCCTCAATCAATGTTCTGTGTTTTGGTCTAAGCAAGATATACTAATCGACTGGATTACATTTTATTATGCCCTGAGGAAGTGAGCCTTCCCTGCTCAAGTCCAACCATTGGTTGTGAAGCCCAATCCGGTGCCATACTAGGTCTAAGGAGATCCGGAATCCATGACCTCACCTTCTCATGGTCAGTACATGAATCATCAAGCAAGACCACAGTCTTATGCTTATATGCCTCAGCCTCTGGGTTAGCTCCGTAAGCTACCCATCACTAGCTCACCTCATCCTAGGTGCTAGTATATACATCCCAGCCATGAATGCATTATGCTCATCACCACATATCATGAGCCATGGGTATGTTCACCATGCTCCATATATCCCGAGTCTGCAGCCACAATTGCACTCAACCCTCCTATTTTAGGCTAGGGGAAACCTCGCATATTCAACAATATGTGCTCCAGGTAATCCCGCACGATAAACCTATTTCACCATCACCAAATACTAGCGGTAATGGATCTATGGCCAGGTCAAACTACATGATATGTTTATCTATCATTGATTAGTATATTTTAAACCAATTGTTGAGGCAAAATAAGGTATAAACATAGCCTTATAGAATTTTCATCATTATTGCCATCAACATGCTGTCTTGGGACCTCAATCCCTCATGATATCAACCATTGCCTCTCAAGGCATCACAATCATGCATCATCATCCTGGGAACGCATCCCTTATCTCATCATCAGAGGATAACACCTCAACTAGGCACTCGGCCTTATATCAGGTCCTCAGACCTATCAACTTGTTACTTTATTAACAAGGATGATCATCACATGGTGCTAGTCAAAGCACATATATCTCATAGCTCTTACCAGGCTATGAATCCACATGAAATACCTGCATGGTTAGTATATACATTCGCAGAGATTACTGAAATAATTATGGATTAACAGAATGATCATGCTATCAAGTATTACACAAGCTTTATCATTCATAGTATTATTATCAAACATGGGCATATGCTATGCCTTATACTTGTGACCATATGCATGTGTTATATCAACATGTGAAGCAACATTATAAGCTTCCAAGCTTCTTGGTTCACAACCTGTCATTACATCTCATCATTATGCTTGCAGGATGCAAGGTGATTACATCATGTCAATTGTTTATCATTATTAAAAGAGAACCATCAACTATATACGTACCGGGTTATCAGAACCCTCACCAAAACACCTGCAACCCTCACTATAGGTATGGAGAGCAATGCCATACCCTCACCAAAGGGTGTACCAACTAGGGTTCCAAACCCTAAAGCAACTCACCACCATATCAACCAAGCATTGTACCTCCTTTATCATGCATCAAGGTTCCACTAACTCTCATAGTGTCGGTCAGCCATCCACAAGGTCATATCGTGCAGCACTACCATGGCTATCGGCCAAAGGCCTAACGTGCATCAAACTAGGGTTAGGGTTATCGACTAACCTTCAACATGACCCATATCGGTCAAAGGGGTGTCGCCCAAGGCGCCCCCAATCGTGCAACCTTCTAGCATCAACCAAGGTTAACCCTATCGGCCAAGGTAACCGTGACACCCAAGGAAGGTGTCGTGCATGGCCAGCATCATAACGGTAAGCATCCTGGAATTGGCATGTCGGGCATGTACCCATATCGTCCATGCTCACAAAGGTGGTGTCGTCCAAACCTTGTGTCGGACATCAAACTAACATCGCATAAAGGCCAAGATCACCTCAAGACAAGGGATTGCACCGAGCATCCTCTCTACAAGGTGTGTCGTCCAAGACTTAACCCTAAGGAGAATATCGGGAAACATCTTATCAAGGGTGTATCGCCCACCCAACAACTCCACCAAAGGTATCGTCCAAGGGACCATGACGGGCACCAACTAAGATTCAACTAGGCATAATGACCAGGGATACAAAGATCACTCAAGCAAGCTTATCTACCAAGGATATTACCTCAAGGACAAACGTGCATGAAGGGTAAACATCTCTTCTCGCCTAGAGCCACACTAACGCCCAAGCTAGGGTTAATGCCTCATATCGACCAAGATGCCCATACAGGGTTTTAGCAACCATGTCGCCCAAACCCTAACTCTAGGGTGGAAAAGGGATATCAGGCACCAAGGTAAAGCTATCTCAACCAGGTGTATCGTGTAGGGCACTCAACAACACATAACGCCCAAGCAAACATAGGTATCGGCCAAGGGTACAACCCAAGACAAGAAGGGTATCGGGCAACACTATCCCCAAAGCTATATCGTGCATGACACAACCCATCAAGGTCGTCTTCAACCTCAAGCACAAGGACACAAATCCCTAATTGATCAAGAAGGTCAGCTCACCTCTCAACAACTAAGAGAGAGGGGTGTTGCACAACCTCTTTCTCAAATCGGGCAACCACAAGGATCCAACCTCAACATAGGTCATCAAAAGCTCACCTCTCCAATCCATGGTGAGAGGAGGGTGTTTCTCAAGAAACTAGAACACAAGCTCACTTCTCAACTTAAACGAGAGAGGGGTATTGCTCATATTACTAGAGCTCAAGCTCACTTCTCTAGACCAAGGAGGGAAAGGAGTATTTCCCAACAAGGAAACCCTAAACCATGGTTCGGCCAACTAGGGTACAAAGGTAGAAAACCTCAACCATAACATCAAGATCACTATAACCACAAGATTAAAGGTGCAACTAAGCAAGAACCATATCTAGCAACATATATGGCCGATTTTGATCATAAGAAAACATACAAGAATATGGTTAAGGTTAGGAGTTATGTAACCTGCCTTAAGCAAACTCGTCAAGCTCCAAAGCTCCAAGCACACTAGTTCGGCCACCAAAGAACAAGACCCACCTAGGGTTCGGCCACCAAGCTAAGGGAAGAAGAAGAAGAAGAAGAACTCCTTCAAGAGGATCGGCCACCACTTGCTCCAAAGGGTAGGTGTATCGTGCACCAAGGAAGAGAGAAACCAAGGAACTAAAGAGATCCTTAGCAAGAGAAAGAAGGTACATATATAGGAGAGGGTGGAGGAGAAACCAAGGTAAGACAAGGCAAGGTGTCGCCTACGTAGGGACACTTGTCCATGTGCAATGCCACCTCTCTATCATGCCTTAAATACATGTCCAAGGCCATTGCCACATGCAAGCATCAAGTGCCAGGTGTCCACTAGTGGTGACACAAACGAGGTCAAAGGTTCAAAGGGGTCCATGGCTGATACACCCCATCTACATGCCTGACACACCTCCTTGGGTGACACACTCATGGCTGATACAAGCATGGCCGACACACCTATGGCCGACACAAGGTTCAACAAGGTTAAGCAAGGTTCAAGCAAGGCATAACATGGCCCAAAAGGGCTCATCCAAGCCCAAAGCAACTCAAGCAACGAGCCCAACCCTTCCTCTCAACCTTAGAGGAAGCAAAGAGAGAGAAAGACATCTCTCAAGGTGACAAACTTGCTCTTCAACCCTATCTCAGGTTACTTTGCAAGTAGCACCCCCAACTCTTAACTAAGCATAAGCAAACCCTAATCACCACCAAAGATGATTAACAAGCAACCAAGCACAAGGTTTAGGCAAAACAAACAGGGTAAGCCCAAAATGAAGGTCAGGGTCCTTACAAGCCATAAACCTCTACAAAAGGATTTCATCCCCGAAATCCGAAGAGAAAAGTGAGGGATACTTCCTCCTCGTCTCTTCCTCAAGCTCCCACGTGGCTTCCTCAACACCACGATGATGCCAAAGAACCTTCACAAGAGCCATGTCTTTCCTTTTCAGCTTATTTACTCTTCTGTCAAGGATCGCCACCGGACCCTCCTCATAGGTCACGTCTTCATCAAGCTCAACCTCAACTGGTTGTATCACCATCCATGTATCTAGGTGACTTTTCTTCAGCATGCTGACATGGAGTACTGGATGCAACCTGTGCAACTCTGGCGACAGCTCTAACTTTTACGCTACCTTGCCAACACGTGTTATTACTGGATATGGACCCATATACCTGGGTGCTAGCTTACCTTTCTGGCCGAACCTTAGCACGCCTTTCCAAGGCGAGACCTTGAGGTACACTTTGTCTCCCACTTGGAACTCTAGAGGTCATCGGCGATTATCTGCATAAGACTTCTGTCTGTCCTGTGTTGTTTTCAACTTTTATTGTATCACTCTGATCTTCTCTGTTGTCTGTTGTACTAACTCAGGACCCAAAAGTTGATACTCACCAGACTCATACCAGCATAGGGGAGATCTGCACTTCCTCCCATATAGAGCCTCATAAGGAGCCATGTCAATGCTCCGATGGTAACTGTTGTTATATGCGAACTCTATCAAACTGAGGTGTACATCCCAACTGCCTAGGAACTACAAAACACAAGCCCGAAGAAGATCCTCCAAAGTTTGAATAGTCCTCTCAGACTGTCCATCTGTCTGTGGATGGAAAGCGGTGTTGAACCTCAACTGCATTCCCAACACTTTGTGCAACTGTTCCCAGAAGCGACTTGTAAACTGAGGACCTCTATCGGAAACTATCGTTGCTGGTACGCCATGCAAATGTACTATCTCATCTATATATACCTGAGCAAGCTTCTCTGTTGTATATGTTGTTTTTACCGGTATAAAATGAGCAGATTTTGCCAACCTGTCCACTATTACCCAAATGGAATCATGATTCCTAGCTGTCTTTGGTAGACCAACTACAAAATCCATGGTTATGTGATCCCATTTCCATGGTGGTATCGGCATGGGTTGAAACGTAACTGCCGGCTTATGATGCTTAGCTTTAACTTGTTGACATACTGTGCATTTAGCCACAAACTCAGCTACATCCTTCTTCAATCCAGACCACCAATACAGGTCCTTCAGGTCATGATACATCTTGGTGACTCCTGGATGCATAACATACATCGACGTGTGTTCTTCCTCGAGCACTAGATTTCTTAGATTATCACCATCGGGAACCACCATCCTACCATGATAGCAAACTAGTCCATCCTCAGACTCGTGGAACCCATCACGCTTGTCGCTGCCAAGCTCTGACTTGATCAACTGCATTGTATGGTCTGCCTGTTGTGCGTCTTTGATCTGCTGTCTCAGCAAAGGTTTGACTTGCATCTGTGCCAACAGTCCTGCCAACAAGGAAACTTCCAACTGCACATTCATCTGCCGCAAGGAGACAAACATATCCCGCCTATGGCAGACCAAGGAACTCAACTGTGCTTTCTTCGTGGGGAGGGAAGAAGACTTTCTTCTAAACGCATCAGCTACCACATTGGCCTTGCCAGGATGATACTCAATGGTGCAATCATAATCGTTGATTAGCTCCATCCAACGATGTTGTCGCATATTCAGCTCATTCTGCGAAAAGATGTACTTCAAGTTCTTATGATCTGTAAATATCTGACACACTTCCCCATAAAGATAGTGTCTCCAAATCTTTAATGCATAGACCACCACTGCCAACTCCAAATCATGTATCAGATAGTTCTCCTCATGTTTCTTAAGCTATCGCGAAGCAAAAGAAACCACATGATCTTCCTACATCAGCACACAACCTAAGCCTTTCTTGGAAGCATCGTAGAAAACAACATAGCCCTTCCCAGGTTCTGGCAGCACTAGCACTGGAGAACTAGTCAGCTTCTCCTTCAAACTTTGGAAAACTTGCTGACAATGATCATCCCAAACAAAAGGTACATCCTTCCTGGTCAGCTTTGTCATCGGCAACGCAATTGCACTGAAGTCCTTGATAAACCTCTGGTAGTATCTGGCTAAACCCAGAAAACTATGAACTTCTGTCGGCGTCTTTGGTTGTTCCCAATCTGCAACTGACTCCACCTTCTTAGGGTCCACCCAGACTCCTTCTGCAGATATTACGTGACCCAAGAATGTCACTTCCTTCAACCAGAACTCACATTTGCTGAACTTGGCATACAACTGATGTTGGCGAAGAAGAGTCAACGCTTGTCGAAGATGTCGCTCATGCTCTTGACTATCCCGACTGTAGATCAAAATATTATCTATAAAGACTACAACAAACTGATCCATAAACGAACGGAACACCCGATTCATCAGGTCCATGAAGGCAGCAGGTGCATTGGTTAGCCCAAACGGCATAACCACAAACTCAAAGTGACCATACCTCGTCCTGAAAGCTGACTTTGGTATGGCATCCGCCTTAATCCTCAACTGATGATATCCAGACCGTAGATCGATCTTTGAGAATAATGTAGCACCACGCAACTGATCGAACAGATCATCTATCCTCGGCAACGGGTACTTATTCTTGATTGTGACTTTGTTCAACTGTCGGTAATCTATACATAACTGCATTGACCCATCCTTCTTCTTAATGAACAACACCGGAGCACCCCAAGGTGACGTGCTCGGTCGGATGAAACCTTTCTCCAACAACTCATGTAACTGCTTCTTCAACTCTTCCATCTTTGTTGGAGCCATCCTATACAGTGTTTGCATGACTGGTTGTGTTCCTGGTACTAGATTGATCTCAAAATCAATCTCTCAAGGTGTGGGAATACCGGGAAACTCATCAGGAAACACATCCATGAACTCTCAGACAACCGTTACCTCCTCGAGGCTAGGACCTTTCGTCTTAGTATCCACAATGTGAGCTAAGAACACCTTACATCCTTGCCGCAACAACTTTTCTGCCACCATCACTGACACTAGACATGTCGGGAGAATCTTCCTATCTCCTTGAAAGATCCACTTCTTTCCATCGTCATCAAACACTACCTGCTTGGAACCACAGTCCAACATGACCCTATACTTCTCCAAGGTATCCATCCCAAGGATCACATCGAATCCATGCATATCAAGTGGTATAAGATCCACTTGTATCTTGTATCCCGAAAAAGATAGAACACAGGATGGAAACACTTCTCGAAGCATCGAGGAACCATCAAGAGGGGTTTCTAACAACAGACTATCTTTCTTACAATTAACAGGTAAAGGACAGCTATCAAGCAAACTATGTGCGATAAAAGAGTGTGTAGCACCCGGGTCAACCAAAACATATATAAGGCAAGAAGAAGACAAATCAGAATGAAATAACTCCATCTGACCTATCACCACTCGTGGGATGACTATCGCATTCGGCTAACTCATAGCATAGAATTGAGTCGATGCTTGTTGTCCACGTCCTTTGCTTCCTTGAGTAGACGATCCTGCTTGTGACGCTTGACCGCGTCCTCACCCTCTTCTAGCACTAGGCTACTGTCTGTCGGGTCCTTGTTGATTCTATCTTAGTTGTTGTGTTACCTCAACGTCTCTTCTTGGGCAATTTGACTCTATATGCCCCGTCTGTCCATAGTGATAACATGACCTTCCTTCAGTCTGCGGTCTAGATGGCTTTATTACTACCACAGAAGTCGTACTATGCGCCTTCTATGGCGAAGAAACATAACCTCTTCCCTTACTCGGGGACCATTGTGACGGTGCACCAGAACCTCTCATCATGGAAGGTGCTGAAAACATGGACTTCTTGAAACCACCACTTCTTTATCCCTAGAACTGAGCAGGCCTTTTCCTGGTCATGGGCTCCCTTTTCTCCCTAACAGACCGTTCAATCCTGCAGACGGACTCCACGAATGTGGCAAACCGCTCCTGATTCTTTAAAGCACCAGCAGGTGTCGACAGTTCAGTACTCAAACCTTTCTCAAACCACCTGATCCTCTCATCATCTATCGCTGCCATGTGAGGGAAAAACCTCATCAAGTCCATGAACTTGGCTTCATACTCGGTGATTCTCATAGATCCTTGGTGTAGACGTAAGGGTGTAAACAGTGCGGGTATGGTATGGGTCTGGCCATACCCATCTAATTTAGCGGGTCCGATTCCGGTTCTAGACCCGCATAATACAAAACCTGGACCTGCACCATACCCATACCCGTAATAATAGCGGGTATGCGGTGCGGGTATGCGGGTAAGCAGTTCTATAAAACATCATATTGTTTATGTAAGAGAAATGACTATGTTATATATATTTAACACAACAAGATATTGTTATCATATAGTATATTAACATGTAATAGTTATATTAGACAATGCTATATTCTATACAATAAAATTAATTGAGTAATTGTTTACATATTTGTAGTCATGATCATAACATTTAATTTATGTAGAAAGTAATGTATATTAGTAGACATTTTGATTTTAAGTTTACATATGATGTTCGTTGTTGTAACTATAATAGTTAATTCTTAGTTATATGACTAGTCTCAACCTTAGAGTAGGATATAATCTCAATAATTATATTAATTAGACTAGTAAAGTATGATATATATAACATATTATTTTAGTAGTTACTTATGTATAGTGGGTACACGGGTCTAGTGGGTCTGGGTCCAAGCATACCCATTATTGGACCCGCTTATATGTGGGTCCAAGGGTATACGGGTCTAAGGGTATGCGGGTATAAAAAATTAGACCCGTGACAAGTTTTTTAAGGGTCCGGATTTGCGGGTACGCGGGTCTACCCGTACCCATTTACATCCCTATGTAGACACTCGAACTGGTTGATCTTCTCATCCAGATACGTCTTCAGAAAGTATCTACTGACGAACTCTTACTGGAAGATCTCCCAACCGATCTCCTCACCGGGTCACTTCTCCTCCTCGATGGCCCACCAGTGGCCAACACTACCCTTCAGAAGGTAGACAGCGTGCTTCACTTTGTCTGCTTCAGGGATGTTGAGGATTTGAAAATCCTTCTCAAGACCTGTCAGCCACAGATCTGCATCCGTTGGATCAGCCGTCCCAGCATAATCTGAAGCTCCGACTCAGCGAAGCCACTCAAAGGTCTTACCAATGCCTGATGCTTCACCATGGGGAGCTTGTGTTCTTGGCTGAGGCACTGGCAACCTTTCCACCATGTGATTCATCGTAGCCATCATCTGCCCCATAAGCTGTTTGTAGGCAGGATTCTCAAGAATGGCTGGGTCAAGTTGGGGGACCTCAGGCACCCGATCTCCATGTGTTTGCCCTTCTGCTCCATCAACTGATGCAGCATCGCTGCTCTCGGCAGCATGTTCTTCATGATTTCCAGACATCTTTAAGCTTTATCTTCTACTGAGGGCAGAAGGTTATTATAAGAAAATCTAGAAAACTCACAAGAACATACGCAAACCTATTCCTAGATGCATGTAGACTCGGCGAACCTAGAGCTCTGATACCAAACCAACTGTGACACCCCACCATCACATAGACAATGAGATGACACGCGAAAACGTGCGGAACCATATATTACCGAAAACACATGTTAATTAAAACCGATTGCGGAACATACGTACAGAACATTTGCAACCAGGCCCTGAAAGAAGTTTAGGTCATATATAGATATATGCAAGATCACCTGCCAGATATGTTCACATCTTACCACCACCCACTGTCGCAATAGTGCATATTAGTTCATCACATGTTTATACATACAGAGCGACCAAGTACGGCCAGCAGCAGGGTATACAAAAGTTACAACAGCTAAACCTCGTGAAATGTCATCAAAACACTTCCAAGGACCTGAGAGTACAAGGATGACTCTAGGACTCTACTATAAAACCACTAAAATAGCAGCATGTCCATCTCTTGCCTTCTACTGCTCTTCTTGCTGCTCGGCCGCAACTTCACGACCCCACCACGTCTAGAGCGATCATCTAAAAAGGGTGTAAACCAGCGGGGTGAGACACACAGTCCCAGCGAGAAACATAACTCCCCGCCACAATTATAAAACCTCAAAGGTTAAAGTAGATAACAGCAAATAACTGAAATAGTGTGTAACAAGAGCAGCATACTGAGCAAAGCTATTATTACCATCAAGCTTACCAAGATATCTGGGAGGCATATTATCAAGTATTTCTTTATGGAACATGATTGACAAGATAAGCTTTATAAGAACTTATCACAAGATATAAGGATCGTACACATATCTGCAAGGTGTAACTAGATCATCTATGCAAGCAAGGCCTCAATCAATGTTCCGTGTTTTGGTCTAAGCAAGATATACTAATCGGTTGGATTACATTTTATTATGCCCTGAGGAAGTGAGCCTTCCCTGCTCAAGTCCAACCATTGGTTGCGAAGCCCAATCCAATGCCATACTAGGTCTAAGGAGATCCGGACTCCATGACCTCACCTTCTCATGGTCAGTACACAAATCATCAAGCAAGACCGTACTCTTATGCTTATAGGCCTCAACCTCTGGGTTAGCTATGCAAGCTACCCATCACTAGCTCACCTCATCATAGATGCTAGTATATACATCCGAGCCATGAACGCATCATTCTCATCACCACATATCCTGATCCATGGGTATGTTCACCGTGTTCCATATATCCCGAGTTTGCAACCATAATTGCACTCAACCCTCCTATTTTAGGCTAGGGGAAACCTCGCATATTCAATAATATGCGCTCCAGGCAATCCCACAGGATAAACCTGTTTCACCATCACCAAATACTGACGGTAATGGATCTATGGCCAGGGCAAACTACATGATATGTTTATCTATCATTGATTAGTATATTTTAAGCCAATTGTTGAGGAAAAATAAGGTATAAACATAGCCTTATAGAATTTTCATCATTATTGCCATCAACATGCTGTCTTGGGACCTCAATCCCTCATGATATCAACTATTGCCTCTCAAGGCATCACAATCATGCATCAGCATCCTGGGAACGCATCCCTTATCTCATCATCAGAGGATAACACCTCAACTAGGCACTCAGCCTTATAGCAGGTCCTCAGACCTATCAACTTGTTACTTTATTAACAAGGATGATCATCACATGGTGCTAGTCAAAGCACATATATCTCATAGCTCTTACCAGGCTATGAATCCACATGAAATACCTGCATGGTTAGTATATACATTCTCAGAGATTACTGAAATCATCATGGATTAATAGAATGATCATGCTATCAAGTATTACACAAGCTTTATCATTCATAGTATTATTATCAAACATGGGCATATGCTATGTCTTATACTTGTGACCATATGCATGTGTTATATCAACATGTGAAGCAACATTATAAGCTTCCAAGCTTCTTGGTTCACAACCTGTCATTACATCTCATCATTATGCTTGCAGGATGCAAGGTGATTACATCATGTCAATTGTTTATCATTATTAAAAGAGAACAATCAACTATATATGTATCGGGTTATCAGAACCCTCATTAAAACTCCTGCAACCCTCACTACAGGTATGGCGAGCAGCACCATACCCTCACCAAAGGGTGTACCAGCTAGGGTTCCAAACCCTAAAGCAACTCACCACCATATCAACCAAGCATTGTACCTCCTTTATCATGCATCAAGGTTCCACTAACTCTCATAGTGTCAGGCAACCATCCACAAGGTCATATCGTGCAGCACTACCATGGCTATCGGCCAAAGGTCTAACGTGCATCAAGCTAGGGTTAGGGTTATCGACTAACCTTCAACATGAGCCATATTGGTCAAAGGGGTGTCGCCCAAGGCACCCCCTATCGTGCAACCTTCTAGCATCAACCGAGGTTAACCCTATCGTCCAGGGTAACCGTGATGCCCAAGGAAGGTGTCGTGCTTGGCCAGCATCATAACGGTAAGCATCCTGGAATTGGCATGTCAGGCATGTACCCATATCGTCCATGATCACTGAGGTGGTGTCGTCCAAAGCTTGTGTCGAGCATCAAACTAACATCACATAAAGGCCAAGATCACCTCAAGATAAGGGAGTCCACCGAGCATCCTCTCTACAAGGTGTGTCATCCAATACTTAACCCTAAGGAGGATATCGGGAAACATCTTATCAAGGGTGTATCGCCCACCCAACAACTCCAACAAAGGTATCGTCCAAGGGACCATGATGGGCACCAACTAAGCTTCAACTAGGCATAACGACCAGGGATACAAGGATCACTCAAGCAAGATTATCTACCAAGGATTTCACCTCAAGGACAAACGTGCATGAAGGGTAAACATCTCATGTCGCCTAGAGCCACACTAATGCCCAAGCTAGGGTTAAGGCCTCATATCGACCAAGATGCCCATCCAGGGTTTTAGCAACCATGTTGCCCAAACCCTAACTCTAGGGTGGAAAAGGGATATCGGGAACCAAGGTAAAGCTATCTCAACCAGGTGTATCATGCAGGGCACTCAACAACACATAACGCCCAAGCACACATAGGTATCGGCTAAGGGTACAACCCAAGACAAGAAGGGTATCAGGCAGCACTATCCCCAAAGCTATATCGTGCATGACACAACCCATCAAGGTCGTCTTCAACCTCAAGCACAAGGGCACCAATCCCT
Organism: Alisma plantago-aquatica; assembly: GCA_963693085.1. Taxonomy (NCBI): domain Eukaryota; kingdom Viridiplantae; phylum Streptophyta; class Magnoliopsida; order Alismatales; family Alismataceae; genus Alisma; species Alisma plantago-aquatica. The sequence continues at coordinate 62,327,744 of OY856409.1, forward strand.
AATTGATCAAGAAGGTCAGTTCACCTCTCAACAACTAAGAGAGAGGGGTGTTGCACAACCTCTTTCACAAATTGAGAAACCAAAAGGATACAACCTCAGCATAGGTCATCAAAAGCTCACCTCTCCAATCTATAGTGAGAGGAGGGTGTTGCTCAAGCAACTAGAACACAAGCTCACTTCTCAACTTAAATGAGGGAGGGGTATTGCTCATATTACTAGAGCTCAAGCTCACTTCTCTAGACCAAGGAGGGAAATGAGTATTGCCCAACAAGGAAACCCTAAACCATGGTTCGGCCAACTAGGGTACAAAGGTACAAAACCTCAACCATAACATCAAGATCACTATAACCACAAGATTAAAGGTGCAACTAAGCAAGAACCATATCTAGCAACATATATGGCCGATTATGATCATAAGAAAACATACAAGAATATGGAAAAAGGTAATATGGTTAAGGTTAGGAGTTATGTAACCCGCCTTAAGCAAACTCGTCAAGCTCCAAAGCTCCAAAGATCCAAGCTTCAAGCTCCTAGCTCCAAGCACACTACTTCGGCCACCAAAGAACAAGACCCACCTAGGGTTCAACCACCAAGCTAAGGGAAGAAGAAGAAGAACTCTTTCAAGAGGATCAGCCACCACTTGCTCTAAAGGGTAGGTGTATCGTGCACCAAGGAAGAGAGAAACCAAGGAACTAAAGAGATCCTTAGCAAGAGAAAGAAGGTACATATATAGGAGAGGGTGGAGGAGAAACCAAGGTAAGACAAGGCAAGGTGTCGCCTACGTAGGGACACTTGTCCATGGGCAATGCCTCCTCTCTATCATGCCCTAAACACATGTCCAAGGCCATTGCCACATGCAAGCATCAAGCGCCAGGTGTCCACTAGTGGTGACACAAACGAGGTCAAAGGGTCAAAGGGGTCCATGGCTGATACACCCCATCTCCATGCCCGACACACCTCCTTGGGCGACACACTCATGGACGATACAAGCATGGTTGGCACACCTATGGCCGACACAAGGTTCAACAAGGTTAAGCAAGGTTGCAAGTCATAACATGGCCCAACAAGGCTCATCCAAGCCCAAAGCAACTCAAGCAACGAGCCCAACCCTTCCTCTCAACCCTAGAGGAAGCAAAGAGAGAGAAAGACATCTCTCAAGGTGAAAAACTTGCTCTTCAACCCTATCTCAAGTTATTTTGCAAGTAACACCCCCAGCTCTTAACTAAGCATAAGCAAACCATAATCACCACCAAAGATGATTAGCAAGCAACCAAGTACAATGTTTAGGCAAAACAAATAGGGTAAGCCCAAAATGAAGGTCAGGGTCCTTACAGTTTGGGTCGAGATGGATGACCTAGCATCGTGACTGTGACCTAACTATAATAGGTTGAGGGTTGGGCCATGCCTTGGTACTTGTGGTTGCGACATGGCCTGGTTTTGAGGTCGAAACAACCTTGGTTTTGGATCAATTCTTGATGTTGTTCTTGAGGCCACGACACCTTGGTTGTAGGTGGTCGAGACACCTTGAAGAGTAGGTGGTCATGACCCATATGGGTGGTGGTTGTGACATGTACATGATGGATGGTTGCGACACAAGGATAATGAATGGTTGAGACCTATTTTTGAACCTATAATTAACACATGTATATGAGTAATGAATGAGTCATGCATAATGTTGTTTGGGTGGTTGCTTAATCAACCCTAATGATGATCCTTAACCCTACAATGTTTCAAGGATATGTAGATGTCATACCTAGGGTTTCATGATTGAATATAACTATAAGACCTTAATCGGCTAAGTATGGAACCTTAACCCTAATCTAGGTATAATTGATGTGTTTGCTTTGCTCTCTTGAAATGTCTATGATGATATTATGTTTCTCTTTTCTTTCTATAAACCCCTAACCTTTTAGGTGAGATGAATTCCATGGCTTGTATATGCCATGGTGATGATCACATGATGTAGTGTTACAACCCCAATTTTGGGTTCATATGATGAGAAATGTAAACTCTCATATTGGACAAATAATGATGTAATTTGGTTTATAATAGCCTTGATGATTGTATTGTGGGCTTTATTGGCTATTGGGCCCAATATCAAGGAAATTCAATTAATTAATGAATAATTGAGAATTTGAGAAAAGAAAGATGTAGAAACCTCTATAAGGCAAAATAATGTAATCCAAAGATGGATTTCGTGCCTCTTGGGTTCCTTGGGTTCTAAGGAGTCCAAAGTTACAAAGAAAAGCAATAAGAAAAGACAAGATTAATTAAGTATTTCTTTAGTAAGAAAGAAATTGAAAATAATGATAAAATGTGGAAAATATTTGAAAAGAGGTATAATTGAGTTATCCTTGGTGGATTTTTGTATCCATAAGGCTCCTAATTTTAAAATGAATTCCCATAAGGAAAATAGAAGAGAGATAAAGAGAAATCCTTAAAAAGAGATATTGTGAAAAGGAATAAATAAGATAATGAGAGATAATGGATAAAAGATAAGTACAAGGCTAAGGTATATCCCCAAGATGGGATTTCGATCCATTAAGGTTCCTTGAGGTTCAAGGAACTCATAATAATAATTTAATGGCAAAAGAAAGAGAAAATAGGTGAGAAATATATTTAATTGAGTAATATCTTGCACCTAAAGAAAGGGCATGTTTTCTTTTATATAATTATCCCAATTTTGGAAGAGAGGTATATTAAATCATGACTAAGTTTCCCACAAATTTTAGGATTAATTGGACACTTGGTTTAAGAGATATGGATTTTTGAAAATCCCTAAAATAAATGGTTTGTGTGAGCTTATAACTGTGGGATCACGATCCGATGATCAGGAGATCATCACCTACCTCAGGACAAATAAGGAAAGCCAGAAATGTAGAGTAGAGTTTTCCAAATTGGATTTCTTGCAAGCCAAGATACCTCAGAGGTAGAAAATGTTCCCAATAGATCCGGGGGATCAATCCGAGTTGATCTACCCCTACTTTCCCTGTGTTTCGATGCCTCTAGGCGTTTTGCCCAATTTGGGGCTCCTCAACGTCCAGGTGTGGACATATATATAGGGGGGGCTACACACCAGGTGCATAGCCCCAGAACACCCCTGTGAGTCTGCCATGATGAAGCAAGTCAGTGGGAGCAACCAATTGCAGAAGAACTCCCAACTTGTACCCTCACCAGGCCGCCCTTCTCATCGGAGAAGAGCTCTGTCGTTTGAGAAGTGCAAGCAGGTAACGGAACAAGCAAGGTTGCCATCGAGTTCGGCGAGGAGTGGCGGAGGGCGTGAGGTCTTCTTCAGTTGTTGGGGCATCACTACTACAGAAACAGTATTCAACGTCGCCTTTAGAGGTGTCGATTTTTTAGTAAAACCGACGTTGTTAACATTAAACTTTGGTTAATAAGGACATCTGACGTCTATATTTGAAGACCAGCCAGATACGGGTATCACTTTTCATTCAGTGTCGGTTGAAGAAATGAAACCGACGCCTAAAGTAACCCGCAAAATCCAATTTTTTTGAGAAAAAAAATTGCGCCAAAATATTAGATACAATGTCGGTGTTTTACCTAATAACCGACGTTGAATGAAGATAAAATTTACGCCAAAAGTTCCAATATGGGCGTAAGTTTTCTTAGCATAACTGACGTAATAAGGGTGCGCGCGCCATCCCCGCCAAAAAAAATTAGGGTAAAGGAATGTCCAATGGACGTCGGTTGTCTTTGGATAACCGACACTTAATAATAAATGTGTCAGTTGTTATAGATAACTGACACCATTTAGTAACTTAATAACCCCCATGCACAGCGGACTCTTCCCCTTTCTTCTATTTCATCGATCGATTTTGTTCTGGTTCCCTGGTGCTGCTGCGTCACCTGCCGCCTGCCTCCCCACCGCCGCTTGCTGTTGCTGCAGCTGCTCGCCACCGCCGCCTACCTCTCCTTCTCTGCTAACCGTCGATGCCTCTACTGCTGCTGCTCTCCTCGTCGGCGGTCTCCTGCTCCTCCTGCCGCCGGTGCCTCTGTTTCCCTGCTCTCCTCGTCGCTCTTCTTCCTCTGCCCTCAAGCAGGTACCCTTCTCCGCGTGGTATTTCACAACATGCAACCAGCGCTAGTGACCATGTGGGCTGGTCCTCCACCTCTTCTTCTTCCTCCTTCTCCCTCTCCTTACCAAATGGAAAGCAAGGCCACGATCGTGTGGGATGGCCATGGCCGTGGCTGTGTTGGCCTACCACGTCTGTGTTGGAGGCCAACACAGCCACGGTTGTGGCCAGTCCACACGGTCGTGGCCTTGCTTTCCATTTGGTAAGGAGAGGGAGGAGGAAGAAGAAGATGCATTTGCAATTCAATACCAATGCTTGACGTAATTCTATAAATTTTGATGCATTTTTAATTAAGATATCAAAACCCTAATACACATTTCACCATAATCTTGAATTAACTATATTGCTGAAATCTTGTGATCAATCTATGCAAGATATTGAAACCCTAATGTTAAATCTCCAATTTTGTAATGATGTGTCACCCTAACATCTACATGAATCCCTATTGTATGATGTAGATTGATGATAATGCATGAGCTAGTTTGAAATTTTGAAATCAATTATGAATCTCTCCATCCCTAGGTCATACTAATTTATGTGTAATCTTTATCTTGATGATGAACATGCATGGACACTCAAAATGTTGAAATCAATGTTATAGAATGACAACACATGTATTTATTGGCCTAGAAACCCATCTAAGATTTACTCATTAGGAGTAAATCTTGGATAGTCCCCGGTTTGGGACTGTTCTTGAATACCTAATCTCACTTAGGATGTAAGTGTATAATGTGTATTTGGTTTTCAAGAAAATTCCGATAGCATTTCCCCGTTTGTTCTCTAAGTACATCTGTACTTGGAGAACAACGGGGAAATGTTGTAAAAATTTTCTTGAAAACCCAATACACATTATACACTTACTAGTGAGATTAGGTGTTCAAGAATGGGATAGGTGGTACACATTTATTATATATAAGAATGACAGCACATGTATTTGTTGGCCTAGAAACCCATCCAAGATTTACTCATTAGGAGTAAATCTTAGATAGTCCCCGATTTGGGACTGTTCTTGAACACCTAATCTCACTTAGGATGTAAGTGTATAATGTGTATTGGGTTTTCAAGAAAATTTTGGCAGCATTTCCCCATTTGTTCTCTAAGTACATATGTACTTGGAGAACATCGGGGAAATGTTGCCGAAATTTTCTTGAAAACCCAATACACATTATACACTTACTAGTGAGATTAATTAGGTGTTCAAGAATGGGATAGGTGGTACACATTTATAATATATAAGAATGACAGCACATGTATTTGTTGGCCTATAATTTTAACCATGCAAAAACTCTAATATGTTAACCCTAGACCCTAATCTTGTTGTATTATATACTTGTTTTCTCTTTGATCATAGAATGGATAGATCATGGATGTCCATTCGCAATCACTACACCCTAGAGTTTATATCTGGTCTTGACCGGTTTATTAGATTTGCCAAGGAACATAGGAAACAACCTGGAGATAGGTTCTACTGTCCATGTAGGCATTGCGGTAACAACTTGAAAGTCAGCACTGATGATGAAATCGAAAGTCATGTCATGTGCAACGGGATTATACAAGGCTATATAGAATGGCACTGGCATGGAGAGATTTCAAACTCAAAACCAGTAGATGTCGATAGCAGTGCTTGTGTGGAAGAAGAAATTGCCTCCGATGATGTGGATGTGAATGAACCAGTTCCAGTAGACATCGTTGATGCGATGCTGGATAGTTGTGGGGTAGAGCACACCGATCCACCTCCCATTTTTAGAAACATTGTGCATGATGTTGAGATATTGTTATACACAGGTTGTACAAAGTTTACGAAGCTTAGAGTTGTGTTGAGATTGTATAAGCTGAAAGCTAACAATAGATGGAGCGACAAAAGCTTCACGTCATTGTTATCTTTGTTGAAAGAAATGCTTCCTGAAGGAAACGAGCTGCCAATCTCAACATACCAGGTAAAGAAATTGTTGTGCCCAATGGGAATGGATGCCAAGAAGATACACGCATGCCTGAATGATTATGTATTATTTCAAAAGGACTATGTGGATTTGAAAGATTGTCCAAAATGTGGTGTGTCACGATATAAATTGACGACTTCAGGGGAGTCCAAAATTGGTTCTCCTGCCAAGGTGATGTGGTATCTACCTATAATATCATGGTTTCAACGCTTGTTTGCCAATCTGATAGATGCGAAGAATTTGAGGTGGCATGCAGATGTTAAGAAAAATAATGATGGGATCCTACGACATGCGTCTGATTCCCCACAGTGGAAGAAGATTGATCTATTGTACCCTGAATTTGGTGAAGAAGTCAGGAATCTAAGACTTGGGCTTTGTACAAATGGGATGAATCTGTACGGGACATTGAGCAGCCAACATAGCACTTGGCCAGTCATGCTTGTTATATACAATCTTCCTCCCTAGATGTGTATGAAAAATAAGTACGTAATGTTGTCGTTGTTGATATCGAGCCCTAAACAACCTGGAAATGATATCGATGTTTATCTTGAACCTATGATTGATGACTTAAAGAAACTCTAGGGTGAAGGTGTGATGACCTATGATGCTTCACGAAGAGAGACATTTCGTTTGCATGTTATGTTGTTTTTCACTATTAATGACTTTCCAGCATATGCGAATTTGTCTGGATATAGTGTCAAAGGAGCTAAAGTGTGTCCTATATGTGAAGAGAACACTGATTCAACAAGACTAAAATAGACTGTATATCTCAGTCATCGAAGGTTTCTTACAAAATTCCATCTGTATCGTAGGAAGTGCAAAGCATTCAATGGATTGAATGAGGAACGGAGTGCACCTAAACCTATACTAGGGGAGGTTTTTTATGAAAGAGTAAAAGACTTTGTCAATGAATTTGGTAAGAGATTACAATGTACTATGGCCACACGGAGTGACAAATCTTTATTCAATAAGAAGTCAATATTTTGGGATCTTCCTTATTGGAGTTCTTTGACAGTCAGGCATTGTATCGATGTCATGCACGTTGAGAAAAATGTTTGTGATAGTGTCATTGGTACTTTGTTGAATATACCAGGTAAGACTAGAGATGGGATAAAATCCAGACTGGACCTATGTGAAATGGGAATAAGGTCAGAATTAACAGAATTTTGTGAAATGGGAAATCAGAGAACATACTTACCTCCCGCTTGTTACACATTATCTAAAAAGGAGAAGAAAGCTTTTTGTGAATGTTTGGTAAATGTTAAGGTGCCACAGGGTTACTCATTCAACATCTGTAGATTGGTATCAATGAAAGATCTGAAGTTGATAGGTCTTAAATCTCATGATTGTCACACTCTAATGCAACAAATATTGCCTGTGGCAATTAGATCTATATTTCCGAAGCATGTAAGGTTTGCAATCACTAGACTTTGTTTCTTTTTCAACAGTATGTGCAACAAAGTTATTGACCCTGATACTCACGATAATTTGCAAAGAGAAGTGGTTGTTACCCTATGTCAGCTTGAGATGTATTTTCCTCTGTCATTCTTTGACATCATGGTACATCTTGTTGTCCACTTGACTAGGGAAGTGAAAATGTTGTGACCAGTTTTCTTGCATTGGATGTATCCCTTTGAACGATACATGAGTGTTTTTAAAAGTGATGTTTGAAACTATTATCGGCCTCAAGGGAGTATTATTGAGGGTTATGTGGTGAGAGAGGTTATGGATTTTTGTAATGACTTTCTCAGTGGTAATGACACTCCTGGTAATGACAAGAATATTGAGGAGCAATTTGGCAAAGAATTTTAGGATCACGGGTGAAAGTAATCAGCCATGAGCAGTTGGAACAAGGTCACTTGTATATTTTACACAACATGGACGAAGTGAGTGTTTATATCGAGGAACATACCAATTTCATCAAGAGACAATATCCTCGAGCCAATACAATGTGGCTTGCTAGAGAGCATAACAAGACATTTATTAAGTGGTTCGAAGATAAAGTCTTACATCAACTATCTCAAACACCAGATGATATTACTAAAACTATCAAATGCCTCGCCTTTAAACTGAAATTGAATGTTATGTCTTATGAAGGGTATGACATTAATGGATTCACATATTACACAAAGCGTCAAGATCATAAGAGTGTTGTCCAAAATAGTGGGGTCACCCTTCCAGTGTCGACTATGTTTTTTGCAAGTGCAAAGGATAAGAGTCCACGTGAAGCTAAAATGTCATATTACGATGTCATTGAAGACATATGGGAGTTTGACTACATAGATTTTAGAATTCCACTCTTCAAATGTAATTGGGTTGATAACACCAAAGGCGTTATAGTGGATGAATTGGGTTTCACTTTAGTGAACTTTGAAAAGATTGGCGAGAAGGGTGAACCATTCATATTGGCATCACAGGCGAAACAAGTATTTTATATCGATGATCCTGCAAATGATAAATGGTCGGTTGTTCTTCATGGTAAAAGACAGTTCATTGAAGATCATATAGATGAAGAAGAGTACTATGATAAGTATGATGACTCCAGTCCATTCTCAGTTGGGTTGCCAACATCAGCAAATATTGAAGCTAATGATGACTTGTATGTGCGCGGAGATTACAATGAAGGATTGTTAATTGATAAAAAATCACAATATTAGAGGCATGTTTATATTTTTTTTATATGTTTTATTTTTATGAATGTGAACTTTACAATGTGAATTACTTTACAATGTGAATTACTTTACAATGTGAATGTGAACTTTACAATGTGAGCTTTACAATGTGAATTACTTTACAATGTGAACTTTACAATGTTAATTACTTTACAATGTGAATGTGAACTTTACAATGTGAATTACTTTACAATGTGAATGTGAACTTTACAATGTGAGCTTTACAATATGAATTACTTTACAATGCAAACTTTACAATGTGAATGTGAACTTTCAGATGGCTGAGCATTCTCCTGATGACCGTGCTGATGATTACCGTGAGGGTGAGGACATCAATGTGCTACCACACAATGTAAGTTTTAAAAATATATATCATATATTTATATCTATATGTCCATTTCTAGTTATATCCTATAAGTGTGTTTATTTTGTCAAATTTTAGGTTGATGATGCAAATGTACCCTCTGAAGCACTTGAGGCACTTGATGAGCATCACCAAAAAGTTGACAAGAGAAGGGGCATCACTATGATGAAGAAGTTAATAGTGCAAAGGGGCAATGGACCCAAACTTGTTGTGGATTTTGATAATGCAGGAAATGCAATTGGAGTGAATTGCAATTTGTTTGTTTCATATCTAGGGTATGTTACTCGTAGCCATTGTGGTTGTAAGATAGATTCTTGGCATAAAGTTCCTAAGGGTAAGAAAGACGTAATATGGAAGGATTTATGTGTGAGTCATTATTAATTTGCAATTCTATTTGTTAGATTACTAATTTTTTGGATACTAGTTAATAGCAATTCTATTTTACAGAGTATATTTGAATTGGATGAAAAGATGCATCATAAATGTGTGATACAACACTGTGGGAGAGTCCTAAGGAACTATAGGACAAATCTCACCGGAGAATACATAAAATAAGGTGACAAGAGGAAGAGACAGCCACAGAACAGTGGAACTTCCTGTACCAAGAAGAATGGGACGCATTTGTTGCTTCAAGACAAACTGATGAATTCAAGGTATTAGGCGTCACCCCCAATTTAATTAATATACATTGTATTCACCTATTCAAGATTAACGTTTAGTGTTACTAACCAAATCATTAATGTGCATACTAACTAGGCCCTCAGTGAGGCGCAAAAAGCAAGGCGTGCACTGAATGTGCATGACCACACAATGGGTCCAAAGGGGTATGCAGGCATTCGCCAAAGACTACAGTCTGAGACTACTGCTCAGTCTGCTGCTACTCAGGAGTCCTCTACTATAGGTAGCACACCTCTGTCTCGTCATGATGTCTGGATAGATGGGAGGCAAAATAAGAAGGGAGAAATAAGGAAGCCCGCAACTACTGAGGCGGCTGTAAAAATGGTAAAATACAACTCTTACAACAATCGTTCGGATATTGATTATTTGTGGTGTTTACTTAATTACAAATTTGTATTTTGGCGATTAGCGGGAGCTGCACGAGCTGAGGAAACAAGGAAAGATCATCCCTGAGGGCACAAGGGATGAATTGACAGTTGCTCTGGGTAACCCAAAGCATCCTGGACGTGTTAGGGCTGCAGACGCTGGTGTGGGCATCAAAGCGTTCTTTGGGACATCCCAGCGCAAATATGTCCCAAAAGCGGGACTTTCACAAGAAGAGGTAACCTATTCTTTCTGTATAATGTTACTGTAAAAGAGAATTCAATAATCAGAAGCTAACGTTTCATTTATCCATGTATAGGTAGATAAGCTAGTTGATAGGAAACTCAAAGAGGCACTGAGCAAGTGGCAGGCATCTCAGACTATCACTCAACAGACAGTACATATGGCGTCCCACTCTATTCCTACTGCAGAGGTTGGTAGTAATCTTGTAGACCCACCACCTAGCACATCCAATGTAAGTATTTTTATGACATAATAACTAGTCTTTTCAAGATGATATGTTTTCAAGATGATATATATATATATATATAACATTCTTTACACAAAAATTTGTAGGGGTTGAAGTCATGTTGTCTAAAAAGTAAAGAATTTGTCATTGCAGAGGCGTCGGCTTACACATCCCTACCAGGGGAAATGTTTCATGGGTCTCCATTACCAGCTGGTTGGGTTCTTGTGAGCCTGCTACGTATATTCCCCAACTGGATGGATCTTCCATTGCCATATGCCCACCCAGATTGTGAAACGCTTGGTGAGGCAGAAGGCAGAGTGATATTGTGGCTAAAAGCGGATGTCCTCTATACTGAAACTGTATGGTAAATTTACATTACGTTAAATTGTTAGTGTGTGTATATGATGTTAGTTGATATGAAATTATATATATACAAGTTAAAAAGAAGACACCCACAGCATCTAGGCCTCCACCTCCTACATTACCAAGTTGGGTTCCACAGGACCTACCTATCCTATTAGGTCCTGATTGTAGGGGTATGGCAATATGGTTAGGCGAACATGATATAAATTGCCCTATAACTGTTTCTATAGATGTGGATGCTATAGGTCAATCATACGAAAGCAACCTATTTATACAAGATATTTTGGAGTTGTTTCGATATGATTGGCTAAATACATCTGTGATAGAGCTATGGATAAGGTGAGATCTTCTTTATACATCCATATACCTTGTGTAGGATCTGGTGATATGGTTTCTTATTTATTAATGCATACATAATACATGTTTTGCAACTACTTAGACAACATATGTGCATATTTTTCATTCGAACATATAGGATTTTTTATTCCATCTTTGATTAGTCTAGTAGCTAAAGATCCTCTGTCAGTTGAACAATACTGATGTGATGCTTTTGCAAATTTTGTTCAAAATAAGAAGATGGTGATAATAGCTCCATTCAATGTGGAGTAAGTTTACTTTGCTTATAATTTGGACTTAAGAAAATTACATTTTTTGTGGATTTTGAGTTATTAATTTTTAACTTTTTTTACCTCTAGTGGTATGCATTGGGAGTTACTAGTTATTTTCCCCGAGACATTCATTGTCTATTATCTAGATCCTAAGGGGACTCAATTGAATTCAAAATATGGACACAAAATGAAAATGACATTATTCCAGTGAGAAATATTTCATTTTCATATCCGTTAACATATGTTATTACATTACTATTTAATTATGCAATGTATTGTGTTACATTAACATGTAGGGGTTTAGATGAGTTCAAAAAGGCTGGAGGAAAGGTCCCCAGGAAAAAGAACCAGCAAATAATTTGGACAAACGTGGAAGTAAGTTCTCGACTGCAATGTATATATTATTTATGTGAACATTGCTTAATTAGTTGTATTTTTTAATATTTTGTATGTTTCAATTTATAGTGTGCTACACAAGACAACGGATGGGCATGTGCATACTATGTGATGCAATTTATGCACATGATTATCAAATATGCCGCAGTGGACATCGATACCATTCCTGAGGTATTATATATAGTCTCATTAGATAATATGAAATATATCACTCTTATTTATATATTATTAATTATATATATACATCATTCTCTTTGCAGGTGTTTAAAACTGACCACAATATAGGAAAGGCCTTACCATATGTACATGATCCCTATACGACAGAAGAATTAAATGATGTAAGAGAAGAATGGGAAACAACCATACAAGTAGTGGGGGTTTTAACATATAATTGGGATGTTGATAGTGAATAATGACTAAAGAATGATATTTTGTAAATGAATTTCTGAATTATAATATGTGTGAATGTTTCTACATGTATATATATTTCTACATGTGTCTGAGTGAAAATGAATGAAACTGTTGGTTGCTATATGAATGTTTCTACATGTGTGAATATGAAAATGAATGGAACTACAGATTGCTACATGAATGTTTCTACATGTGTGAAAATCGAATGGAACTACAGGTTGCTAAATGTGTGAACATTTATGTTGTTAATTTTGCAGGTTTGTGGCATGTTGTTGGCTGATATCAATGGATGTCATAAAACCTGCAGTTCATAACTGAACTGTAGGTTTCTCATCCTGCGACCAACCACAGCAGGTCTGCAGACTGACAGAAAAAAAACATAAAATAGGTGTCGGTTATTTGTATAAAACTGGCGACATATGGTTACAGTGTCGGTTGCCCTACTAGTAACCGACGTTGATTTCCCTAATGAGGCCAGACACCACGGTCGTAATGGCCAGCACAGTCGTGGAAGCGGGCTAGACACCACGGCTGTGTTGGCTAGCACGGCCGTGGTAGCGGGTGATATGGTGTCGGATATCACTAATAAACTGATGCTGATAGTGCCCCAGATGGCACCCTTTCTGTGGCGCAAAGGTATATGGCATCAGTTTCAAAGCTAATAACTGATGCCTATACCCCCCCTGCTGGTGTGTTTTCAGTGGCGCGCGAAGGGTTGTGGCGTCGGTTTGAGAACTGATGCGTAATGATTGGGCTTTTAGCGGCGCCCACATAGGTGTCTCTTAAAAACTAACACTAAAGGTCAGTTATGTACTAGTGTGGCTAGATACTCAAAGTCAACATCCAGATTGACTGCTCTCAGAGGCTGGCTCGCGAACAGGGACTCCTCGCGAGGTGATGAAGAAGACGACCCCGCAAAATTACACTAGTACCCTCCCGTCTGTGTCTATTCAGGTGAGGACATTTATGTCCTTCACAACCTAAAATCAAAGTTGGCACGTGGATCCTGAGCTGTCGGATCCTGAGTGGACCATCAGATCATGGATCTAGCGAACCCTTTTTTTTCTAAGAATTAGTGAATAATCAGAAAACAATTTTTCTCGCTAAAATCATATCTTTTATTAGAAAACTCTGATGGAAAAAGTTTATACATGACAGTTGATCAGAAAAATGTGAGGAACAAGTTAAAAATGGTTTGAAAGGCTAAATATGTCTCTTTTAGCAAAAGTATATAATTTGGATGGAAAGAGTATTAATTTGTGGTTAGAAACCCTAATTGTTAATCAAGGATAGATTTCGTATTGCAAATAGATTAATTTGAGCATGGTTAACTTGATTAATGATTTGGAAGGGTTATATGGATGTTTAAAATAGATATTAACCTGTTGTTAATAAAAAAGGGCATATTAGATCTAAAAGGATGATCTTCATGCATAATTTGATTAATTTAGGGTTCCATATGATTTAATGAACCTTGAACCCTAATTGTGGTAATTATGATCCTTAATGATTTTAATTGGTCAAATTCATGTACAAAGCTGAGATATGATATTTAGAGTACAAAAGTCCCTAATTCTGGATAAATACCCTAGATGTAGTAATTAGGGTTTTCTCATGAATAAAAGGTAGAATTATGGCAAATCGAGTTCATATGTGATGAGACCATAATGAACTTTGAATTGATGATGAATAAGCATAATGATCTTGTCATGGATTAAAAGGATAAAAATGGTATTTTTAATATAAAAGAGGCATAATGGGCTTAATTAATGTTTAAGTGTGCCTTTAATCCAAAATTAGGGTTTGTAAGTAATTGTATAGAAATAGGGTTTAAAATAGTAAATGAAGTGAAACCCTAATTGCAAATTAAACCCTAATTATGGTTGAAACCTTAAAAAGGGCTAGTAACCCTAGGGAATGATTAGGTCTATTAGACTTGGATACCATGATCCATGATAGAGAATATTGGATGTTTATTTCAGGACTGAATTGTGCTTGCTTGCTTGATTTTGGATTACTTGATTGTTTGGATTAATTCTGCATTCAAGACAACTTGACAGGTATGTGGTTAATTATGGTTAATCGCATTAGTTTCCCGAGGGTTTTCCTAATGTTTCCTCGTATTGAATGCAATCTAAACAATTGGACGTTTATACTTGCAAAATTATAAAGTCACTATGGTTATCACAATTATAAAGAAATGTGTATTTTCGCACCTACATGCCACCCTGATGGAAGATGCCATAAAGGTCAGGCCCAAGAGGGTAGACCCATGGGCACCATGAGAGGTGACCCCAGACACCAAGCTCAGGAATGAGAAGGTGGTCTATGATGCATGACTATGGAGCACCATGAGAGGTGACTCCCAGGAACCAAGCTCGGGATTGAGAAGGTGGCCTTAAGTCAATGGCAAAAGAGAAACCCTAGAGGGGTATGCCAGGGTTAGGGCAAAAGTGGTGGACAATGACACATTGAAAATGTAAATTGTCTTATTAAATAATTTGATTGTGATTATTAAATTGTTAGCCATAACTGTGAAATTTTGGATGTCCCTACATGTCGGCATATCCCGATATGTTGACCGACGTTTTGTTTGTCAGCGTTTTAGGTACAATGAAAAGAACAAACAGTAAAGTGGCATATG
Source organism: Alisma plantago-aquatica (assembly GCA_963693085.1). Lineage (NCBI taxonomy): Eukaryota > Viridiplantae > Streptophyta > Magnoliopsida > Alismatales > Alismataceae > Alisma > Alisma plantago-aquatica. The sequence goes on from OY856409.1 coordinate 62,342,746, forward strand.
TGGAATTAAATGAGAATTAACGTGCACGGGAGGATTAGTTAGATCAATATCTTCATGGTTAGAAGTTTAGAAATCCCAATTTTTAAAAGGTAAGCAAAGTTTTATTTTATACCAATTTTCAGTTTAGTTGGTAAACTTTATCAATTATTATTGATTATTTGTCGAACCTTTGATCCTGTTTATTGGATAATGGCTCTGACCTTCTGGTCTCCCTTAATTGGGGGTTACCGGGAGGCGGGGTCGTTACAATTGGTATCAGAGCGTAGGTTCCTCACTTAATCTTTAATGATTATTAAATTTTACAAATTATGTAGAACCCAAGGGAGTTATTAGATGATTATCCAAAAGACAGAGGTGTCTAGAAAAGGATCATGGTCGGGGGCTGGTAATATTTTCCTCCGCACCGCTAGTCGGAATATGAGGACTCCCAGATCCGTGTGACTGCCTGGCCAAAGTCTTAGGGTATGAATCAAAATAAGATACCTTTAGGACTCTCTCATCTTATTCATCCCTCCTCAACTCAAATTCTATTAAGGACCTTAAGGATTAGGGTTTTCTCTCTTTTCCTCACCCTCTTGAGGTATGGGTAAGGTTCATAAGGATTAAGGAATCCTCCACCAAATTAATAAAAAGCATGTAAATAAGATATCATGGACATAAGCTTAATAGAGTAAGCATAAAGGAATAGATACATGCTTAGGTTGTATGACACGAGTTGTCATTGCCCTCAGGAGAGACCTGAGGATAGACCTCCTTGGCAGGAAGATGAGTAGAGAGAGTTAGTTTGGGAGGTAGAAACCTCCATTAAAAGTAGAGACCTAGCACATCCTTTGAGGATGATGGTAACCCTGACCCTAAGTGAAGGTTTGAGGGAGAGATGGCATGATGAGTTAGTGGTCTTGGTAGACCAGATGTTTGGATAGACATGCCTTGGATGTCATATGAGCCATGAGAGGTTAGATGGCCTAGTATCTTTGGCAACCCAACCCTGGAGAGGGTCATGCATGTTAGAGCGAAGGATAGCTCCTTCATGGATGAGGTTAGAGGAGAACCTATAGAAACCCTATGGGCTTAGGCAAGAAGGGTATAGCTTGCACCCAGAGTGCGTATGTAGTGCTGACAGTAGGTTGAAACCCTGGTCAAGGGAGTATGCTGGATAGCTTCTGTGATAAACATAAAGAGCTAAGGATAATCATAAGTTGAGCATAGGCTTCACCCGCACAGAGGTATGCATGTGAGCTCGATCCTTCATGGAGAGAGGACCTCTAATAGTGAGGATGGAAGTAAGGTTAGCTATAGAGAGAGAGAGTAGGACCCTGGCAAGAAGGTTGGAAGCCTAACACCCTGAGTATGAGGAACAATGGGGAGTCGGGGATGATGTGACCTATGTGGATGATAGTGGTTGCCTCATGCATGATCCCTGAAGGCTGGTGATATCTTAGTTTCCTTTATAGGAACCAAACCCTAGAAGAAGGATGATGCTTCTAGTACCTATGTACCTATGGTATAAGTGATTACCTGCTGGATGAGATAAAGAGTGCTTTAGACCATGAGGGGGTTTAAGTAATCAGTTGTGAAGCATTATCCCTAGTTGGTTGTCCTTGAGGAGGACTCAACTCTGAGGTGCTTCTTAGATAAAAGGACCATGGGAGTACATGACATATCTTGGACATGCTTGATTCTTGGTTAAGAGATTGAGCATGTAGTTGGACACCCGAAGGTGAACCTAGGGTTCCTAGGCCTAAGAGGGGAAGTAGTGTATCTGATGCTCATGATGAGATTTGAGTCTCTATAGTTTCGAGCATGATACTCCTCATGTGTAGAAGTAAAGGAAAGGGTATGTTTGATGAACCCATCACAACTAAGTTGATCTAATGTTGAGGAAAGAGAACAAGTACGACCTAGCATGGTTTAATAGGTGGTCTGCTTGTGCTTTAGTAGCTGTTGGGTTAGGCATGCTCATGTGAAGGTAAACCCTAAGGATGGTTGTGACCTTATTATCAAGAGTTGTAGTTTCCTCCCATCCTGGGAGAGGGACCCTTTGGTTGGGTATATACCAGTTTTGTTGGTGTTGAGGTAACCTAAAGAGGTTTCATGGGATCTTGAGAAAGCTAAGTGAAAAGTACATGGTATGAGATTGAAGCTGTAGACCCATAGTTAATCATCTCTATGTGCATATGGATGTGTTACCATAGAGGTAACTGGTATGGGGCCTGACCAAGGTAGGCAGGTCGCCATGATCCCTAAGAAAGGATAAAAGACAACCCAAGAATGCAGAGAGAGATGATGAAGGATTGGGTAAGGTTCTATGTTGGACATGTACGATAATAGAATCCTAAGTCTATCCTAGGGTCAGGTAGGGATAAGACCGATGGAAGAAGGAGTTGATTAATTCCCTAGTTGCACATGACCATAGGGTCGGGAGGTAACAACTATCATTATCTGAGGGCCATGGGTTAGGAGATTGATCACCTTCATGAACTCATGGGACCCAAAGGGCAGATGAGTAGGGCACTCTCTGGATGCATAAGGGAAGGGGGATGACCCCTAAAGTGTCGGCACCCTATAGACCTAGAGGTGATGACCAAGGAATATGTGTGGAACCAAGTAGGTTCGAAACCAGTTTTCCATGGAAGCAACTTTGATATCAAGATGATGGTGATGTAGAAAACATAAGTTGCACGTTTCAACTTAGATTCAAAGGTGTACTGGTAATGTGGGATGTACCATCTCTACTCTTAGAATAGGAAGAACATTGTGTTTGGACGGCCGCCAAATGCTTATTTCCTCTTGTTATGGGAGGGAGAGATGGGAAAGTATGCATGCCATACACCAAGGATAAAAGATGATGCGGGTTGGAACGTTGCTACAAGGTATGAGGACAGAGATGATAGCATACCTTGGTGGAGTGAATGATACATGGATGGTTTACAAACACTAAGAGAAGTAGTGTAGTCAGCTTATGAGGATGTTTTACCGGGAGCTATGTGGAATTTGCAAGTTAACCAAGGTTGAGTTTGATCACAATGAGGATGAGCTCAGAGCTTCTTGATGAAGACCAACTTAGAGTTTGAGATGAGATGATAAGTATAATACATGGAGGTGTATGTTATCTAACACCTAAGGATAAGAAGTGGTAATGAATGCTCTGGTTGAGATATAGTGCCTAGTTTAGCTGGAAGCTATAAGAAGTTGAGGTTGTTAGGCTAACCTTAAGTTGAGAAAAAGAGATAAGTTTGGTTAACACTCAGATATAATGAGATCTATTGAACAAGATTAGTGGTTGTTTGGATAGACAGCCTAGTCCTTGACGTGGTAGAAGGATGGTTGTAGAACCCTTGATACACTTATTTGGATAGGAAGGTAATAAAACCCCGATAAGAGTGGTTTAGGGCTTTTGAGGAATCGATCTTGAGGAATCATGACATACAGGAAATCATGATCACCATACACCATGAAACTACAAAGATAGTAAGTGATGGTAGAGCTTTGGATGCCTGATACATGTACCATGTGTCCATACAAGCCAGGAGGTGAAGGACGAACACCAGTAACCCAGTGCATGGATATAAAGTATAAAGAGTTCCCTAGAGGGAATGGGAGTTCATCACTATGGATGATGTGAGTCTCCCCTAGACCAAGGAAGGTCAAGATGCAATAGGCGTTATGGTAGATCGCCTTATCTAGATGACATGAGAAAGAGAGAGTACTATCATGGGACATATTCAGTTGAACTACTTAAGAGAGAAATATGGTTCAACCACATCATGATGTGAGTTCAAAAGTTCTTGGGTATGACCAAGGTTCACTTCCATGAGGTGGAAGTGGATACATGAAGAACTCGATGATAGTACAGTTTATCACCCCATACTAATGGACAGTATGATCCAAACTAGAGGGTCTGATGAGAGCATGTGTGCTCATTCAGGGTGATACATAGAGACAGTTCTTAAGATGTGATGTTAACCACCATAGCCTTTATCGGGATGCAAGAAGTCTTATAGAGAGGTTGTGTCGGTCACCACTTCATTAAGATGATGTTGGTGAAGGAGGCCTCACAAAGGTCAGAAAAGAACCACAGTGTGTGCAGATGAAGTCACTTTGATCGTGCAATGGCTGAGAAGGAGCCCAGTGGTGACATGAGTCATGAGCTGATGCAAAGCAGACTAACATGCAGTTCACTATGGGAGAATATGTGATGTGAAAATCCGACCCCTCTAAGCTATAGCTGAGAAAGTTGAGTCCCTGATATATGGGTCCATTTGAGATGGATTGGTGGAGATGGTTGTGTTTATCCTTGCCCCTTAGGATAACATGATGTGTAATGTGTTCCATGAGTCCGATCTAGAGCACTATGTGAGGTACCCAAGCCATGTGCTGAGCCTTGAACCTATTCAACCTTATGAGAGGTTGAAATGTCCTGAGTCACCTATGAGGGTACAATATACCAAGGTAAGAAGGAACTCAGATGGAAGAATATGAGATGATAAAGGTTCTTGGGAAGCACCATGGAAAGGGTAAGGCCACATGGGAGCCATGATGGACATATGAAAGGCTTATCCTAAATTGTTTGCTTGCTTGATGAAATTTTGAGGGCAAAATTCCTATAAGAGGGGAAGGATGTTACAACCCCAATTTTGGGTTCATCTGATGAGAAATGTAAACTCTCATATTGGACAAATAATGATGTAATTTCATTTACAATAGCCTTGATGATTGTATTGTGGGCTTTATTGGCTATTGGGCCCAATATCAAGGAAATTCAATTAATTAATGAATAATTGAGAATTTGAGAAAAGAAAGATGTGGAAACCTTAGAAGGCAAAAGAATGTAATCCAAATATGGATTTCGTGCCTCTTGGGTTCCAAGGAGTCCAAAGTTACAAAGAAAATCAATAAGAAAAGAAAAGATTAATTAAGTATTTTTTTATTAATAAAGAAATTGAAAATAATGATAAAATGTGGAAAATATGTGAAAAGAGGTATAATTGAGTTATCCTTGGTGGATTTTCTATCCATAAGGCTCCTAATGTTAAAAGGAATTCCAATAAGGAAAATAGAAGAGAGATAAAGAGAAATCCTTAAAAAGAGATATTGTGAAAAGGAATAAATAAGATAATGAGAGATAATGGTCAAAAGATAAGTACAAGACTAAGGTATATCCCCAAGATGGGATTTTGAGCCATTAAGGTTCCTTGAGGTTCAAGGAACTCATAATAATAATTTAATGGCAAAAGAAAGAGAAAATAGGTGAGAAATATATTTAATTGAGTAATATCTTGAACCTAAATAAAGGGCATGTTTTATTTTATATAATTAGCCCAATTTTGGCATATAGGTAGATTAAATCGTGAATAAGTTTACCTCAAAATTTGGGATTAATTGGACGCTCAGTTTAAGAGATATGAATTTTTGAAAACCCCTAAAATAAATGGTTTGTGTGAGCTTATAATTGTGGGATCACGATCCGATGATCAGGAGATCATCGCCTACCTCAGGACAAATAAGGAAAGCCAGAAACATAGAGCAGAGTTTTCCAAATCAGATTTCTTGCAAGCCAAGATACGTCAGATGTAGAAAACATTCCCAATAGATCTGGGGGATCAATCTGAGTTGATCTACCCCTACTTTCCCTATGTTTCGATGCCTCTAGGCATTTTTCCCAATTTGGGGCTCCTCGACGGCCAGGTGTGGACATATATAGGGGGGCTACACACCAGGTGCATAGCCCCAGAACACCCCTGTGAGTCCTCCATGATGAAGCAAGTCGGTGGGAGCAACCAATTGCGCAAGAACTCCCAACCTGTACCCTGACCAGGCCGCCCTTCTCGCCGGAGAAGAGCTCTGCCGTCTTAGCAGTGCAAGCAGGTAACGGAGCAAGCAAGGTCACCATCGAGTTCGGTGAGGAGTGGCGGAGGGTGCGAGGATTTCTTCAGTTGGTGGGGTGGCTAGATACTCAAAGTCAACGTCCGAGTTGACTGCTCTCAGAGGATGGCTCGCGAACAGGGACTCCTCGCGAGGTGATGAAGAAGATGACCCCGCAAAATTACTCTAGTACCCTCTCGTCTGCATCTATCCAGGTGAGGACATTTCTTTCCTTCACAACCTAAAATCAAAGTTGGCGTGCGGATCCTGAGCCGTCAGATCCTGAGTGGACCATCGGATCATGGATCCAGTGAACCCTTTTTTTCTAAGAATTAGTGAATAATCAGAAAAATATTTTTCCTCACTAAAATCATATCTTTTATTAGAAAACTCTGATGGAAAAAGTTTATACATGAAAGTTGATCATAAAAATGTGAGGAACAAGTTAAAAATGGTTTGAAAGTCTAAATATGTCTCTTTTAGCAAAATTATCTAATTTGGATGGAAAGAGTATTAATTTGTGGTTAGAAACCCTAATTGTTAATCAAGGATAGATTAAGTATTGCAAATAGATTAATTCGAGCATGGTTAACTTGATTAATGATTTGGAAGGGTTATATGGATGTTTAAAATAGATATTAACATGTTGTTAATAAAAAGGGCATATTAGATTTTAAAGTGTGATCTTCATGCATAATTTGATTAATTTAGGGTTCCATATGATTTAATGAACCTTGAACCCTAACTGTGGTAATTATGATCCTTAATGATTTTAATTGGTCAAATTCATGTACAAAGCTGAGATATGATATTTAGAGTACAAAAGTCCCTAATTCTGGATAAATACCCTAGATGTAGTAATTAGGGTTTTCTCATGAATAAAAGGTAGAATTATGGCAAATCGAGTTCATATGTGATGAGACCATAATGAACTTTGAATTGATGATGAATAAGCATAATGATCTTGTCATGGATTAAAAGGATAAAAATGGTAGTTTTAATATAAAAGAGGCATGATGGGCTTAATTAATGTTTAAATGTGCCTTTAATCTGAAATTAGGGTTTGTAAGTAATTGTATAGAAATAAGGTTTAAAATAGTAAATGAAGTGAAACCCTAATTATTGTCGAAAACTTAAAAAGGGCTAGTAACCCTAGGGCACTATTAGGTCTATTAGACTTGGATACCATGATCCATGATAGAGAATATTGGATGTTTATTTCAGGACTGAATTGTGCTTGCTTGCTTGATTCTGGATTACTTGATTGTTTGGATTAATTCTACATTCAAGACAACTTGACATGTATGTGATTAATTATGGTTAATCGCATTAGTTTCCTGAGGGTTTTCCGAATGTTTCCTCATATTGAATGCAATCTAAACAGTTGGACGTTTATACTTGCAAAATTATAAAGTCACTATGGTTATCACAATTATAAAGAAATGTGTATTCTCGCACCTACATGCCACCCTGATGGAAGATGCCATAAAGGTCAGGCCCAAGAGGGTAGACCCATGGGCACCATGAGAAGTGACCCCAGACACCAAGCTTAGGAATGAGAAGGTGGTCTATGATGCATGACTATGGAGCACCATGAGAGGTGACTCCCAGGCACCAAGCTCGGGATTGAGAAGGTGGCCTTAAGTCAATGGCAAAAGAGAAACCCTAGAGGGGTATGTCAGGGTTAGGGCAAAAGCGGTGGAGAATGACACATTGAAAATGTAAATTGTCTTGTTAAATAATTTGATTATGATTATTAAATTGTTAGTCATAACTATGAAATTTTGGATGTCCCCACATACCGGCATATCCTGATATGCTGACCGATGTTTTGTTTGTTGGCGTTTTAGGTACAATGAAAAGAACAAACAATAAAGTGGCATATGTGGAATTAAATGAGAATTAACGTGCACGGGAGGATTAGTTAGATCAGTATCTTCATGGTTAGAAGTTTAGAAATCCCAGTTTTTTAAAGGTAAGCAAAGTTTTATTTTATACCAATTTTCAGTTTAGTTGGTAAAGTTTATTAATTATTATTGATTATTTGTCAAACCTTTGATCCTGTTTATTGGATAATGGCTCTGTCCTTCTGGTCTCCCTTAATTGGGGGTTACCGGGTGGCGGGGTCATTACATGTAGGGTGGTGCTTATGCACACTAATGAGGCATAGTGTGGTGATGTACATGCAAGGTTTATGTGATTTGGTCCTATGACCTGGTGATGGCTTAATGAGGCATAGTGAAGTGATAGCCTCTAGTGATGTGAATGAGGGATTTATATCCCACAATTATGTGACATTTGGTGATGTCCTTATGAATGACAGTGCTATAAGTATCATGTGGTGATAGTGTGACAAGTTCACAGCTCATACATTTTATATCTTTTGGAGTTATAACAACCATACCCTTTTTCTTGTAGAGTTTTTTTTATGGATTATTATATTGTAACTTGATTGATGCTAAAAGACACTCAATTGACTTAACTAATAAAGTAGAACCTTAATCACGCAGGTGCCCCATGCCATAGATCCTTTCCTATGTCATCTCTAAGTGTTGGATCAATAACTTGGGATGCATATTTTTGAATATGTGGGGGGTGCAAGTCGAGTATTTCCTTGCATCCACAATCACAAGTTGTGTGAGATGACCATGCATGATCGATCTCCTTGTGATATGGATGTCCATGGAGGAGCCAATATTTCTTTTAAGAACGACCATGTGTGAGCCTATTCTTCTAGCATCGTTACCTGTACCAAGGTGGGCTAGGTGTTTATATATGGACGACCATGTGTGACTTGATTCTTCTGTTGACTATATGTCATTCTTGTAGTTGACTAATATGTCTCTGCGGTGTCTTCTCTTGTGTTGACCAAGAGATGTGAAGAGGTTGTGGATTCCGACTCTTCCATTGACCTTGTATGGCACTGATTTCAACTTAGTAGTGGTCGGTTGGGTTCGGGTGGTACGACTCAAATCCTCAGGGCAATAATAAAATATATAACATAGCCGTGTAGCATATTTGCATAAGGTCAAATATGAATAACTTTGGTTGATCCCTTTGCATTATCTTTTTACTGATTTCTTGAATTACAAGACAGTAAGAGAAGTCAACTGTTATACATGTTCTTCATATTCCTTTTAGAATATAAATTGATCTATTATTCAGTGGTAGCCACCTAGTCTTGTTTAATCTGCTTTATCTCCTGATTATATATCATTTAGCTAAATCTACTCAACCTATGTGGTATGTTATTTACTTGCTTAGTTTATGTGTGCTTTTAATAGACATTGGCAGAGAGTTATATCTCTCGCTGGGATGTTTGGTCTCACCCCGTGGGTTTCTACATCTTTTAGGTGGTCGAGCACGAGGGAGTAGAGATCATGTTGTTGGTGCTGAGCATAAAGAGGACCAATAGTTGCTGAAAGGTTGGACATGCTGCTTGTGTGAGTCCTATTTGTTGTCCCTGACACTCAGGTCCTTTGGGAGGTTTCTGTTGTATGTATTGATATGAGTTTTTAGATTTATTTCCATTATTGTATAGAAATGGAATATATATATATATATATATATATATATATGAGAAGGTTATCACGTGTGACAGGATGTATCTAGAGAGACAATGAACAATATCTTGTATAATGTTTTGGGTAGGGGATATAAAATTCAGGTTGCTTTCGTGAACTCATGTGCAATATGTTGCAGCCTATATGGTTTTATAAAATCAATTTCATTTCCTATGTTTTATAGTAACCTGGATGTTTAGTTTTGATTCCACAATTTGGTTTTGAGTAATCTCATTTGTGGTACGTCAGAGCATCACAAAAGCGATCAAAGAGGCCCAAACCAATCCCACACTAAGCCCCTCAGTTGATTCATCTTGCACGACTGATCCAACCAATCTCTGTAAGCACTAACATAAGATTTTTTAATCGAAACAATTCAAATGTTTAAGTGAATCAAAAATTTAATAAATATTCTTCCTATCATTTAAAACATGTGTGAATTATACAAATAATGATTTAATATTGAATATTTTATATTGAAATTCACAATAAATCACATAAATCATCCAAATTAGGGAAAATAAAGCATGATTAGAGTAAATCATGCCACATGTTTATGTTGGTATGTATGCCCATAGAGCAAGTCATGTGATGATTGTAATGGGATACTTTGTAAATAATTTGAATAATAATAAATGCAATTTCTGATCTATATGTTTTAACTATTTCTGAGATGATAGTGTAACATGATAGATGTCTAGAGAATTGTTTTACTCAATGACGTATGCTTTTAGGTTAAGGTCCTAAACGATGAGATCATACGGATGTTAAGAGTATGCATTCTTGTTTAGTCCCTAGTCGGTTGTTATTGTGGAAATAACCATAGACATCAATAACACTAAAGACTAGATTGTGTGTTGGTTGATGACAAAATCTCATTAGTCATGATATAGTGATATCAAACCAAGCACATAGGTACTTGTTAGAGAACAAGTGTATCAGACAGACCCACCGTGATAGTGACACATGGAACCATGATTTGGTAGTCACAGTCAGCTCTCACAGTGATGGTGGTGAGTGTGATTCTTTGACCTAAAATCACTACACTCAACACATGTCGTTGGGTACACTTTGACATCATCAAACGCAGTCCTAAAACATGGGTTGTTATAAAGGTGATGATTGGGTGACTTTGACACATGGGGATTTTGAGGGGTGAGTGATAGATATGGGATTTGTCCCTCCTAAGGGAGTTTGATGTCCATGGCCACTTGATGAGTAGGATTGAGAAAGGCATGCACATGCATGCGTGAATCAATATGGGATATTTATGTCACACACATCTCACTCAGTCTGCTCTGAGATCAAGGAAATGAATGAATGTTGAAAGGATGACTGCACCATGCCTTGAGTTCATTCAGGACATTAGTGACAAAGGAATTATACATTCACTGTAACACCATTCACGGGTTGTAGGATTGAAAGTTGTTCTCGAACTTTCTATTTCACTTGGGTAGCACTGATGTGTGACTAGGCACCGCTCTTTGCTTGTGAAGTCATAAGTGTTACGGACTTTCACTGCCAACGTGAAATGGACCTATAGGGTCACACACATAGGATTTAACCTGGAATAGGAGTTTATCCACAAATGATGTTTAGATTGATTACTAAAGGAGTTTAGTAGTTCAATTAAACACTCAGTTGATTGATAGCTCAAAATCATAATGTTCAAGGTGTTGGACCAATTGATTAGAGTATCCGATTGATTAAAACTGCAATTGACTGATTTTGCACAGTCTGCACTTCCAACCGATCGGCTCATGTGATGAATCGATCGACTCAGGTTGGTGAACCGATCAACTTAGGTGGTGAGTCGATCAACTCATGTGTCATTGAAACGATCGGCTCAATTGTTGAATCGGTCGATTCGTGTGACCAACCGAGATCGTTTGGAAAGTCAGAAGACTCTTTTTGCAAAACCATATTTGTTTCACTTGTACAAATTTGATTTGGATAAGGACTAATATTTGATTAGTTAGAAACAAACATGGAAAGTCAATTCAAGTTGGACCAAGACCACGAACTGATCGGCTCATGCTTGAACTGATCAGCTCAGGTGTCCCAGCCGATCAGTTTAGGTGTGAACTGATCGACTTAGGTCCCCAACCGATCGATTTATTCTTGAAACAATCGTTTCAGCTGGTGCAGTTAGTTGTTTTGTGGAAAATCTCGAACCCTTCTGCCCCTGTTTTAATCCCGCATTGCCCGGGGTAGAGAACCCTATCCCATAACCCTACTATATATAGAGGTATTGGGAGCTTCTCAAGGTACAACTCAAAACACCAGTTGCTCTGCAAAGTTTTCGTTCTCTCTGATTGTGGTAACCAGGAGAGCCCGAGCAAGTGCTACCCGATAAGGGAGGCACAACAAGGGAAAGACAACTGTAGAAAGGCAACTGGTTGCAGGAGAGCGTTTCGGTGACTAGTACGCCGACATGAGGGCACGACTCCTTCTGATTCCTTGTGAGACAAGGAGATCGGAGTTCTAGGCAGTCTGTGTAGACGACTGCAGAGGCGGGTGACTTCTGCTGCTCAGAGGATAGTTGTCAATCTCGACAGTCTCGGTGAGACCAAGAGCTGCACTGACATCGTCCAAGACCGGAGGTGAAGACCGCACAAGTCGTGAGGTAATGTCGTCGAGCAAGCCTCGAGATAAGGTACGCCTCTACAAACCATCCTTCCTATTGTATAGACTTTGACGTGATTCCTTTATACTGGGTTTGGGAGAAATTTTTTTTGTTTCCGCTGCTATCTCTGCCTCCCCTAAAACCCAACAGTGGTATCAGAGCCACGTCAACTGCTCTATACTTTAGGATTATCGATGTGAGCAATTTTGGTTTGTCGCCTTTATTTATTGCATACGATGTGAATAAAATTGGCTTTATACATGTCCAATCCACAAATCCCAAAATACATATATGATATGTAATATGAATGCACTTGATACGCGTCCCCCTTAAACGAGTTTTGTGGTGGATGTATAGCATGGTTATGTCCAATAAACCCTATGTATGTGTGTTCTTGGTTGAATGTGGTTGTTTGCATCTCGGTCTATGTACTGATTCCCTATCTCCTATTCCTGATGTAACTCGAGATAACTCGAGATTTCTTTCCTACCTTTACTCCCCCTGAATGTAACTCGGGGTTTCTCTTTTAAATGTAAATAGGATAGATTTTTATTTCATGTTATGTCAAAGAATGGAGGACAATCTGACAACAATTGAGACGATCAGTTCAAGACGTGAACCGATCGGTTGGCGATCCAGACGACGGTTTTAAGGAGTGAGACGAGCGGGTGGCGGCCTGAGGAGATGCACGACGACCAGTGAACCGATCGACTGGAGGCACCAGTCGATCGGTTGGTGGCACCCAACCAACCGGTCTAATGGCGAGTCGATCAATCATGGAGATGAGTTGATCAAACCCAGAAAGGCAAAGCACATAGTTCATCTTGTACAAGTTGCATATAATGTGGACCTAGATGGCCATGATTCCTCTTGGCTCAAGGAATCACATTAGGATGGCCATAATCATCGCTTTTATCGTTTCACAAGTTTTATGTGGGATATAGCATGTATATGATACATATTATGCATTGTGGTGATTGGATATGTATATGTATCTATAAAACCAAATCCCTCATTAAATATTAAAGTTTTAGATACCTTCCAAATGCGACACACGTGAAAAGCTTGATCGGCCAAGTGTGGGCACGCCCTAGTGTGGTGCACCATCTATCTCATGGAAGTGTGAAGGATGGATATGTGGGTCTGCCCTAGTAGGGTGCATATTCATCATGTTGGCTTTGGGTTGGACTTAACACAATGACCTACATAGGATCTAGAACCTTGAGGCATGAAGGTGATCATGGCAAGGAGTTGCACATGACATCTTTCAAGAATTGCATATGATGCAATTGGCATGAGTTTCCTACCTGGAAGATCTAAGTTGTGGGTGACAGCCCTAGCTGGTCCATGACTCAAAGGATTTCAGGATCTTGACCCACTAGAAGATTGTACGTTGCAATCTTCCGAATTGATGGTGAGGGCTGTCAATTTGAATCAAAATAGTGGGAGCGGTAATTAATTAAAGGCCTAATTAACTATTGTCAAATTTTATTCAAATCAAATCAAATCAAAAGGAGTTTTGACAAATATAATTTTCTCTTATAGAATGGCAAAAGAATCATCTTTAAAATGGGAAAATTAATTGAGAATAAATTCCATAATTGGTTAAGGATTGTGAGAAGTGTTATGCACAATCCAGATATACCAGTAGCCTTTGAATCCACTCTATGTATGCTTAAGAAGAAAGATAGTTCATTGATTGAGATCAATGGAACAAAGTCTAAGGACAAAGGCGAGGGAGAGAAGGGTTCTCTCACCAAACCAATGTCAGAATCTTCTACGCTCAAAACATGGAGAGGATGGAAGGAACGATTGAAGAAGAAGCAAGAGATAGAGATCTCTACTTCTGGTGTATATATGATAGAGATTAACTTTACTACTTCTTTGTCATGGGTACTTGATACCGGATGTGGATCTCACATTTGTTCAAATGTGAAGGATCTTAAGAGAAGTAGGCCTTTGGGGAAATGTGAGGTTGAACTACGTGTTGCTACTGGGGTTAGAGTTGCCGCCAGTGCCGTAGGAACCTATGAGTTAACTCTACCTAGTGGGTTGAAGAACTACTATTATGTACCTGCCATAAATAGGAATATCATTTCCGTTTCTTGTTTGGACAAGGATGGTTTTGAATTTCTTATTAAGAATGGAAAGTGTTCCATTTCAAAAGATGGGATCTTTTATGGCAGTGCCCCAATGTTTTATGGTCTATACTTGATAGATCTAGAGATAAGTGTATACAACGTAAACACCAAAAGGCAAAAACTCAACAACTCAAACAAAACATATCTTTGTCATTGTCGTCTAGGGCACATAAATGAGAAACGCATTTCTAGACTCCATAAAGATGGTTATCTAGACTCTTTTGATTATGAATCAATAGAGACATGTGAATCTTGTTTATTGGGCAAGATGACCAAGAATCCTTTTTCAGGTAAAGGTGAGAGAGCTAGTGATCTATTAGGACTCATACATACTGATGTATGTGGGCCTTTTAGAACTAATGCTAGAAATGGGTATTAGTGCTTCATTACCTTCACTGATGACTTTAGTAGGTATGGCTATGTGTACCTTATGAAACATAAGTCAGAAACCCTTGAAAGGTTCAAGGATTTCATGAATGAAGTACAGAACCAACTTGGTAAAAGTATTAAAGTACTTTGATCCGATTGAGGTGGATAATACTTAAGCCAAGAGTTTGAGGACCTTCTGTGAGCCCGTGGTATTGTATCACAATGGACTCCGCATGGAACACCACAACATAATGGTGTCTCTGAAAGAAGGAATCACACTTTACTAGATATGGTGCGATCAATGATGAGTTTTGCCAATCTTCCGATTTCCTTCTGGGGTCATGCTCTTAAAATCGCCATGTTTACACTTAACCGAGTACCATCTAAATCGGTTCAAAAGACACCATATGAGATATGGCATGGGAAGCGTCCCGATTTGTCTTTTATTAAGATTTGGGGTTGTGAGGCTTACGTCAGGAAAATGTTTCCTGATAAGCTTGGACCCAAGTCTAATAAATGTTATTTTGTTGGATACCCCAAGAAAATAAGGGGATACTATTTATACCACCCTACTGACAACAAAGTGTTTGTTGATAGGATAAATGTGTTCCTAGAAAAGGAATTTATTTCCAGGGGAAATAGTGGGAGGAAAATAGAGCTTGAAGAGGTTCAAGCCCAACAAGAAAAAATTGAACCAGTAGATGTACAAGAAGAACATAGAGATTCATAATGTGTTGTGGAATCTTAGTCTCCTCAAGTAATACAAGGACCTCGTAGATCTAGTAGGACCCGCCTTGAACCTGAGAGGTTTGGATACCTTGTGACTCAGGAAGGCAGTGAGTTAATCATAGATGATGATCCAACTACCTATCTAGAGGCTATGGAGGGACCATATTCTGAGAAATGGCTTGAGGCCATGAAATCCGAGATGGAATCCATGTACTCCAACAAAGTATGGACTTTGGTGGAACCACCTGAAGGGGAAAAACCCATAGGGTGCAAGTGGATATTCAAGAAGAAGACTGACATGGATGGCAATGTGCAAACTTATAAAGGCAGATTGGTAGAAAAGGGTTTCCGATAAGTTCAAGGTGTTGACTATGATGAAACTTTTTCTCCAATTGCCATGATTAAGCCCATCAAGATCATGCTTTCTATTGTGGCTTACTATGACTATGGGATTTGACAAATGGATGTTAAAATTGTATTCCTTAATGGGAATATAAATGAGGATGTATACATGACACAACCTGAAGGTTTTGTAGATCCAAAGAATGCCAATAAAGTCTGTAAGCTACAAAGGTCAATTTATGGATTGAAACAAGCATCTCAGAGTTGGAATCTTCGATTTGATGAGTAAGTCAAAGTGTTTGGCTTTATTCAAAATGAAGACGAACCTTGTGTGTACAAGAAGGTTAGTGGGAGCACGACCACATTCCTCATATTGTATGTGGATGACATACTATTGATGGGGAATGATGTCACAGCCTTAGAGAAGGTAAAGATTTGGCTTGGGAATACTTTCTCAATGAAGGACTTAGGAGAAGCATCCTACATTCTAGGTATTAAGATCTATAGAGATAGATCTAAAAGACTTCTCAGATTAAGTCAAAGCACGTACATTGACAAAGTGCTGAAGCAGTTCAACATGGAGAACTCAAAGAGAGGCAACATCCCCATGCTACATGGAGTCACCATCTCTAGAGCTCAATGTCCCCAATCTTATGAAGAGAGGGAGCATATGAATGGGATCCCATATGCATCAGCCATCAGATCCATCATGTACGCTATGTTGTGCACATGCCTAGATGTCTCGTATGCCCTCAGCATGACGAGCATGTACCAGTCAGGTCCCGGGGATGCTCACTGGACAACCATAAAGAACATCCTCAAGTACTTGCGAAGGACTAAGGATCAGTTCCTTGTGTACGACGGTGAGGAAGAATTGGTTGTAAGAGGTTACACCGATGCAAGATTCCAAACTGACAAAGATGATTACAGATCGCAATCAGGATTTGTATTTTGCCTAAACAATGGAGCTGTGAGCTGGAAGAGTTCCAAGCAAGAAACAGTTGCTGATTCTACTACAGAGGCCGAGTATATTGCTGCTTCACATGCAGCAAAGGAGGTTGTGTGGATCAGGAAGTTCATCACTGAACTTGGTGTAGTTCCCAGTAGTTGTGATGCAATTGAGTTTTATTATGACAATAATGGAGCTATTGCTCAAGCTAAGGAGCCTAGATCACATCAGCGGTCCAAGCACATACTACGGCGCTTCCATCTCATACGAGAGATCATACATCGAGGAGATGTGAAGATTTGCAAAGTACCAACTAAAGACAACATAGCTGATCCACTGACGAAGGCCCTTTCTCAGCAGAAACATGATGGTCATGCTAGGTCACAAGGACTAAGGTTCCTAGGTGACTGGCTCTAAGTGCAAGTGGGAGTCTGTTGGTATGTATGCCCATAGAGAAAGTCATGTGATGATTGTAATGGGATACTTTGTAAATGATTTGAATAATAATAAAGGCAATTTCCGATCTATATGTTTTAACTGTTTTTGAGATGATAGTGTAACATTATAGATGTCTAGATAATTTTTTTACTCAATGACTTATGCTTTTAGGTTAAGGACCTAAACGATGAGATCATACAGATGTTAAGAGTATGCATTCTTGTTTAGTCCCTAGTCGGTTGTTATTGTGGAAATAACCATAGACATCAATAACTAGATTGTGTGTTGGTTCATGACATAATCTCATTCGTCATGATATAGTGATATCAAACCAAGCACATAGCTACGTTTTAGAGAACAAGTGTATCGGACAGACCCACCGTGAAAGTGACACATGGAACCATGATTTGGTAGTCACAGTCAGCTCTCACAGTGATGGTGGTGAGTGTGATTCTTCAACTTGAAATCACTACACTCAACACATGTCATTGGGTACACTTTGACATCATCAAACGCAGTCCTGAAACCTGGGTGGTTATAAAGGTGATGATTGGGTGACTTCGACACATGGGGCTTTTGAGGGGTGAGTGATAGATATGAGATTTGTCCCTCCTAAGGGAGTTTGATGTCCATGGCCACTTGATGAGTAGGATTGAGAAAGGCATGCACATGCATGTGTGAATCAATATGGGATTGATGTCACACACATCTCACCCAGTCTTCTCTGAGATCAAGGAAATGAATGAATGTTGAAAGGATGACTGCACCATGCCTTGAGTTCATTCAGGACATTAGTGACAAAGGAATTATACATTCATTGTAATACCATTCACAGATTGTAGGATTGAAAGTTGTTCTCCAACTTTCTATTTCATTTGGGTAGCACTGATGTGTGACTAGGCACCACTCTTTGCTTGTGAAGTCATAAGTGTTATGGACTTTTACTGCCAACGTGAAATGGACCTGCAGGGTCACATACATAGGATTTAACCTGGAAGAGGAGTTTATCCACAAATGATGTTTAGATTGATTACTAAAGGAGTTTAGTAGTTCAATTAAACACTCAGTTGATTGATAGCTTAAAATCATAGTGTTCAAGGTGTTGGACCAATTGATTAGAGTATTGGATTGATTGAAACTGCAATTGAATGATTTTGCACAGTCTGCACTTCCAACCGATCGGCTCATGTGATGAACCGATCGGCTCAGGTTGGTGAACCGATCGACTCAGGTGGTGAGTCGATCGGCTCATGTGTCAATGAAACAATCAGATCAATTGTTGAACCGGTCGATTCGTGTGACCAACTGAGATCGTTTGGAAAGTCAGAAGACTCTTTTTGCAAAAACATATTTGTTTCACTTGTACAAATTTGATTTGGACAAGGACTAATATTTGATTAGTCGGAAACAAACATGGAAAGTCAATTCGAGTTGGACTAGGACCACGAACTGATCAGCTCATGCTTGAACCGATCGGCTCAGGTGTCCCAACCGATCGATTCAGGTATGAACCGATCGGCTCAGGTCCCCAACCGATCAGTTCATGCTTGAAATGATCATTTCAGTTAGCGTAGTTGGTTGTTTTATGGAAAATCTCGAACCCTTCTACTCCTACTTTAATCCCACATTGCCCGGGATAGAGAACCTTGTCTCATGACCCTCTTATATATATAGGGGTATTGGGGCTTCTCAAGGTACAACTCAAAACACCAATTGCTCTGCAAATTTGTCGTCTCTGGTTGTGGTAACCAGGGGAGCCTGAGCAAGTGCTACCCGATAAGGGAGGCATAACAAGGGAAAGACAACTACAGAAAGGCAACTGGTTGCAGGAGAGTATGCCGGTGACTAGTACGGTGACATGAGGGTACGACTCCTTCTGATTCCTTGTGAGACAAAGAGATCAGAGTTCCAGGCAGTCCGTGTGGACGACTGTAGAGGCGAGAGACTTCTGCCGCTCAGAGGACAGTTGTCAATCCCGACAGTCCCGGTGAGACCAGGAGCTGCACTGACACCGTCCAAGACTGGAGGTGAAGACCGCACAAGCCACGAGGTAACATCACCGAGCAAGCCTCGGGATAAGGTATGCCTCTACAAATCATCTTTCCTATTATATAGACGTTGACGTGATTCCTTTATACTGGGTTTGGGGAGAAATTTTTTTTGTTTCCGCTGCTATCTCTGCCTCCCCTAAAACCCAACAATTTACACTATAACTTTGTGATAGAGGTTCATAGTTCTTCTTATAAGAGGTAGGGTCTAAAAAAGATAGCCAGTTAAGTAGTCAATTCATAAGCAACATTAAAAAAATATATGAAAAAGAGAACAAAGATATTTGAATTAGATCCTTGATATTATTCTCCTATATTGCAGATTTATTCATATTTCTATATAGCGAGTATCATTAATTTTTATTTCTACTCAACCTTTAATTTCTCAGGGATTTGAATTAGGTCCTTGATAATATTTTCCCTTGATATTGCAGATTCATTCATGTTTCTATATAGTGAGTATCAATAATTTTTATTTCTACTATGCCTTTTAATTTCTTAGGGATACTTACTACTTATTTTAGTTATTTAGAATGTTATATAGAAATAACTCATTCATTGAACAAGTTCACTCCGTTGTTACTTGCAAAAATTTTAGGTTATCGTGAGCTTATGAAGATCTAGACGCATCACAAACCAAAAAAATATGATATTAGATATCTAGATACATCATAGAAAAAAAAAATATGATTCGAAATAAGTTCAAATTTAGTTGGTCCATGCCACTCTAGGTCCTCATATATATTTAAATAGAGTTATACATGATTTAATGTTATAGTATTATTTCTTTTGCTAATGTCTATAATTAGCGGTCAAAATAAAAAATCATGTACATATTGAATAGTAGCATGATTGAATACGTATTTTTCATTATGTTCCTAATTTGGATTCAAGAGATAAAACCTCATTGTTATGTAGTTTGACTCATGTGGTTATGTTTGATATACTAGATAGTTTTTATTTTAAAAAAAAGTTAAGAGTGAGGTTAGTTTGTGTTTTTATATATGTTATGTCATAATTTCATTTTTGTTATAATTGTGAAATCATGGCATAAAACATGAATTTAAATACGTCCACAATATTTAGCTATATATTTCAAGAAACCTTATAATAACTGTGGTATATTAGTTTTTCATGATTTATCAATCCATGTCCACACCTCATTGTTCCATTTAATTGTAATAAAACTCTGCACGCCCAAAAATATCTTAGAACTGTAACCTGTTGTTTGGAGCTAATTTGAAGCATGCCCTTAATTTTTGTCAATAAGCTCCAATAAACTCTAAACTAAACTCATGTAAATAAATTTATGATGAGATAGAGGGGTGTATGGATGCATGCACACTATTTTCTATAGGAATGAGTATGTCATCATTTTTACTCGTCTAGTTCACAAACATTTACTAACTGTCATAGTTGTCTCGATGTCACTTATTATCAATATTATTAGAGTCCTCCATCAAATGTATTCTTATCTATGAGCTTATAAAACCATAAAGATAGTTTGATTCCCTTAGAATTTTAAAAAATAATTAGTTCACTAACATATTCCAATGTTTAGCTTACTTTATATTTGAATTTGACATGCATCCTTATATTTAAAAAGTTAAATCAGGTTTCTTTTCTTCCAAAAATATCTAGCATCATTTGTTCAACATATTGTCTATATAACTATAATACATGTTAATTTCAAAATTTATAACTCACAATTTATGTAATTGTAGTAGAATTGAAAAAACACTGTTAAAGTGATTTTTATTTGTAAACAAAATTCATATAAATCGTTTAGTTGAGTTGCTGAAATGTTTCAAAGCATGTCCTCTATAACTATATAATCATATTTTTGGTAGTGATGTTTATTTAATATCAATGTTAAATTAGGTTTCTTTTCTTCCAAAAATATCTAGCATCATTTGTTCAACCTATTGTCTATATAACTATAATACATGTTAATTTCAAGATTTACAACTGACAATTTATGTAATTGTAGTACAATTGAAAAAACATTGTTGAAGTGATTTTTATCTGTAAACAAAATTCATATAAACCGTTTAGTTGAGTTGGTGAAATGTTTCAATGCATGTCCTCTATAAATATATAATCATATTTTTGATAGTGATGTTTATTTAATATCAATGTTAAATTAGGTTTCTTTTCTTCCAAAAATATATAGCATTATTTGTTCAACCTTATACTTGAAAAGTTAAATCAGGTTTCTTTTCTTCCAAAAATATCTAGCATCATTTGTTCAACCTATTGTCTATATAACTATAATACATGTTAATTTCAAGATTTATAACTCACAATTTATGTAATTGTAGTACAATTGAAAAAACACTGTTAATTTCAAGATTTATAACTCCAAGATATTTTCGTTTCAGATAGAAGTCCGAACGAGATGCAACTTGAAGGTATTCTGGTTAAATTTCACAAATTGTCGAGCCGACAGTGGGAAATTGTAGGGAGAAGTCCGATAAAGCTAGAAGTTCTGGATGTTCTGAAGGCTATGAACATTTACAAAGCAGTGGGGCCAGATGGCATCTTCACCTGCTTCATAAGGCATAACTGGGAGGTCGTTGGAGACTCTATGTTGCGCACTGCCATTGCTGTCATCGAAGGTCATAAACTAGAAGATGAGTGGTACAATACTACTCTAGTCCTCATACCAAAGTACACAAGACCCGAGTCTTGTAAACAACTTAGACCTATTGCTCTGAATAATGTAAGTCTCAAGCTCTGTTCGAAGATAGTTGTTAGTAGGATCAGAGAATGGATGCCAAAGTGGATATCACAGGCGCAGAGCAACTTTGTACCTGGACAAAAAATAACTGACAACATTGTGTTAGTCTAGGAAATTATCCACAGTATGAAGAGAAGAAACTCTGCGAAGACGATGGCTATTGAAGTCAACTTGAAAAAAGCATAGTATATGATGGACTAGAATTTCATCGCTGACACCTTATGTAGGCTTAATATGCCAGTAAACATTAGAAACTTCATTTTGAATTCGATCATAGGCAGACACATCTCTTTATGCTGGAATGTCCAGTCATCTATACCCTTTAGAGCTTCTAGAGGCCTCAGGCAAGGAGATCCACTGTCACCATATATTTTTGTACTTTGCCTTGAACGTTTAAGCCAAATGATAGAAATCAGAGTCGAAAGAAAGGAATGGACTCCTGTGAAAATTATTGGATGTAGAACAAAGGTGTCTCACGTGTGTTTCGCCGATGATATGATTCTCGTCGCTAAAGCAGACTAGAGAAACATCAACACTATTATGAGCTACTTTATAGAATACAAGGTGGCATCGGGACATGCGATTTCTATTTAAAAAACTCGTATCTTCTTCGCCAAAAGCGTTGATAGAGACACTGGGGATATGATATGCCAAAGGAGTGGCATCTTAAAAATTGATGACCTAGGCACGTATCTCGGGGTACCTGTGATCCATATGAGGGTTACCAAGAGAACCTATACAGACATTCTTGATAGAATCTTGAGTAGATTAAATGCATGGTCATCGAGATGTCTATCCTTAGTGGGGAGGGTATGCTTAGCTAAAACAACATTAGTTGCCATCCCTACTTTTGTTATGCATACTGCAGTACTCCCAGTAGGCTTGTGTGATAGAATAGATAGCTCTATTCGACAGTTCATCTGGTGAGGAGGAAGGAAAGACAAGCCTATTTCACTTGTAACCTGGGATAAGGCAATGAGCTGCATGAAGAATGGTGGTCTAGGCATTAAAGCTATGAGGGAATGACACCAAGCTTTACTGTTGAGAAACGCCTGGGACGTCA
Organism: Alisma plantago-aquatica; assembly: GCA_963693085.1. Lineage (NCBI taxonomy): Eukaryota > Viridiplantae > Streptophyta > Magnoliopsida > Alismatales > Alismataceae > Alisma > Alisma plantago-aquatica. The sequence continues at coordinate 62,365,619 of OY856409.1, forward strand.
GATGTGGGAGACGCACGTTGTGGTGCCAAGCTATGCAGAATAAGTTTGAGCAACACAAAGATGGGTATCACCCTACTGGCTTGAGGTTGGGTAAATTTATATATCAAGCAAAGACGCTCATTGAAAACAATACCCACAAAACAATAATCAACAGGGGAAGGTACCAACATATAGACAGACATGTGGGCTATAGATGATGGCTGCCTTGTTGACTTTACCATAAGTCCCATATTGGAGGAGCTACATGATTTGAAGGTCTGTAGCTTGGCGAATCTCAAAGTAAAATGGGACCATGGGTTCCTTGAGCATTGGTTCCAGACAACATCGTCAAAACCATTACTAATATTAAGGTTCCCTTCACCAGTGATCAGGACGATATCATCTATTGGAAACATACAACTAATGGCCAGTTCACTACAAAATCGGCTTATGACATTCTGAGGAGTCCCAAAGAGGTGAGAAGACAGGGCGAATGGAACACCATATGGAGGGCGAAAGTAGCTTCTCGTGTTCGTATTTTCATGTGGATTGTTGCTCACAATGCTCTGCTTACCAATGTTAACAGGAAGTGTCATATGATGACAACTGAGTATTTGTGTCCAAGATGTATGGTTAATGTTGAAACTGTTATCCATGCCCTAAGGGACTGCATACATGCGTAGAGTGTGTGGCTACAACTAATTCCAAGTCAAGAGCTAATTACCTTCATGGATGGAACAGACACATGCAACTGGGTAATGTGGAATCTGAAGAGAAGTGCAGATCATATTCACAAATTCATGGTAGCAAGCCAGTACATTTGGCGATGCAGAAACACACAAGTGTTTGAACAGAAGGAAACGTTGATATCTCACCAGGTGAATTACATAAAATATCAATTAGGAGGAAGCGAGGAGGCTTACACAATCAAACAAAATGTATGCACCACACTGACTAGAGAAGGGTGGAAGCATCCTCAAGAAGGGTACATCAAGATAAACACATACGCTGCAGTCAAAGGGGGAAGGCAACATTAGTTGATGTGGCTCGAGACAGCCAAGGTAGATGGCTAGGAGGAATTGGCCTTTACAGTGCAACCAAGGATGTGCTGAAGGCAGAACTAGAAGCTCTACTGATGGCAGTGGAGGTTGCTAAGGAAAGCGAGTTACAACGAGTCATCTTCTCCACTGATTGCCAAATGGCGGTCAGATACATCCACGAGGAACCAAACAAGAACCCTAAATACGCCAACTGGGTGATACATGTGCATATGAAAAGGGATTGGTAGGTGATCTATGACAGTAGGATGTGCAATATGCTAGCTGATAGTCTAGCTAAAGAACATCTAAAAAAGAATATAGGTGTCTTTAGTTACACTAGACCGTCAGAGGAGGTGTACCCCACTCTAATGAATGACATGTGTAATAATAGTAGTACTACCAAATTTATTTTCTGTGACGAGTATCCCTTTTGTAATTCTTTTTTGAGTTTGCGTGCACGAGGAGGACACGATGGATAAATAGCCTCCTGACTTCCCCAAAAAAGAAAAAAAGAAAAAGAAAAAACACTGTTGAAGTGATTTTTATCTATAAACAAAATTCATATAAATTTTTTAGTTGAGTTGGTGAAATGTTTCAAAGCATGTCCTCTATAACTATATAATCATATTTTTGATAGTGATGTTTATGTAATATCAATGTTAAATTAGGTTTCTTTTCTTCCAAAAATATCTAGCAATACATATTCAACCTTATACTTGAAAAGTTAAATTAGGTTTCTTTTCTTCCAAAAATATCTAGCATCATTTGTTCAGCCTATTGTCTATATAACTATAATACATGTTAATTTTAAGATTTATAACTCACAATTTATGTAATTTTAGTACAATTGAAAAAACATTATTGAAGTGATTTTTATCTATAAACAAAATTCATATAAATTGTTTAGTTGAGTTGGTGAAATATTTCAAAGCATGTCCTCTATACCTATATAATCAAAATTTTGATAATGATGTTTATTTCATATCAATGTTAAATTAGGTTTCTTTTCTTCCAAAAATATCTAGCATTATTTGTTCAACCTTATACTTGAAAAGTTAAATTAGGTTTCTTTTCTTCCAAAAATATCTAGCATCATTTTTTCAACCTATTGTCTATATAACTATAATACATGTTAATTTCAAGATTTATAACTCATAATTTATGTAATTGTAGTACAATTGAAAAAACACTGTTGAAGTGATTTTTATTTGTAAAAAAATTCATATAAATCGTTTAGTTGAGTTGGTGAAATGTTTCAAAGCATGTCCTCTATACCTATATAATCATATTTTTGATAGTGATGTTTATGTAATATCAATGTTAAATTAGGTTTCTTTTCTTCCAAAAATATCTAGCAATACATATTCAACCTTATACTTGAAAAGTTAAATTAGGTTTATTTTCTTCCAAAAATATCTAGCATCATTTGTTCAACCTATCGTCTATATAACTATAATACATGTTAATTTCAAGATTTATAACTCACAATTTATGTAATTGTAGTACAATAAAAAAACACTGTTGAAGTGATTTTTATCTGTAAACAAAATTCATATAAATCATTTAGTTGAGTTGGTGAAATGTTTCAAAGCATGCCCTCTATACCTATATAATCATATGTTTAATAGTGATGTTTATTTAATATCAATGTTAAATTATGTTTCTTTTCTTCCAAAAATATCTAGCATTATTTGTTCAACCTTATACTTGAAAAGTTAAATTATGTTTCTTTTCTTCTAAAATTATCTAGCATTATTTATTCAACCTATCGTCTATATAATACATGTTAATTTCAAGATTTATAACTCACAATTTATGTAATTGTAGTACAATTGAAAAAACACCGTTGAAGTGATTTTTATCTACAAACAAAATTCATATAAATCATTTAGTTGAGTTGATGAAATGTTTCAAAGCATGTCCTCTGTACCTATATAATCATATTTTTAATAGTGATGTTTATTTAATATCAATGTTAAATTAGGTTTCTTTTCTTCCAAAAATATCAGGCATTATTTGTTCAACCTTATACTTGAAAAGTTAAATTAGGTTCCTTTTCTTCCAAAAATATCTAGCATTATTTGTTCAACCTATTATTTATATAACTGTAATACATGTTAATTTCAAGATTTATAACTCATAATTTATGTAATTGTAGTACAATTGAAAAAATATTGTTCAAGTGATTTTTATCTGTAAACAAAATTCACATAAATCGTTTAGTTGAATTGGTGAAATGTTTCAAAGTATGTCCTCTATACATATGTCGGTGAGCAGTAGCCCACCTGGTCGTAGCTCGGGCCCCCTCATGAAGGGTCCCGGGTTCGACTCTCGTTGAAAGTGCTATTCGAAAATAATTTTCCCACAACGTCAGCCGACCTCTGATGTGACTTATTGAGATACCGGTGTGCGGGTACACGAGTCTCCCGGGTTTACCATCCCTGCTATCTCCCGACAATCAAAAATATCCTCTATACATATATAATCATATTTTTAATAGTGATGTTTATTGAATATCAATGTGTAAACAAACGCGTACACATTTTCTTACTAATCAAAAAAATCTTGTCACACCAAACCTTTTGATCTAAATATGTGGATCAACATTAGAATAAAGAAACTATTTTAGGTGAGCTTACTCAAGCATGGTCTGCAAGTTATGCAACTGCGGGGGGTCATGCCCCCATGTTAGAAGAAAACTAACTCCTCTATACATATATAATCATATTTGTCATATTTTAATAGTGATGCTTATTGAATATCAATGTGTAAACAAACGCGTACACATTTTCTTACTAATCAAAATAATCTTTTCACACCAAACCTTTTGATCTAAATATGTAGATCAACATTAGAATAAAGAAACTATTTTAGGTGAGCTTACTCAAGCATGTTCTGCAAATTATGCAACTGCGGGGGGTCATGCCCCCATGTTAGAAGAAAACTAACTCCCCTATCATTTGTTGTAATACAAGCATATACATACATATATATATATATATATATATATATATATATATATATATATATATATATATATATATATATATATATATATATATATATATATATATATATATATATATATATATATATATATATATATATATATATATACCCTCTATGTCCATGTATACTGTTTCTAAGTTCAAATTTAATAATTTTGATCCCATTGTAGGGGTCACATATTACTTTGGCCATGTAATTTGAAACATTAAAACCCAAAATGCACTGTGCAAAAAAGAGAGTCTATCGTATCGCTTAATATATCTTTAGAAGGAATCTTTCCTTCTCCAGATTAATATCAAAATACTGACCCCACCCTTAATGCATTTTTCATTTATTGGAGTTAGCATGTCATAAGTAGACATCAAAATGTTTGTTTGAGCTGCCAATTGGGAACTAAGCTGTAAGAAGACAAGAGTTACCAAACAAGCTGCAAGACACAAACGGGGAACCAACTCAAAAAAGCTGAAAGTCACAACCGAAAAAGGAACAGCAAACCAACAGCCAAAAACAGGTAGGAGGTGGGTAACGTACATTTGCAAGACACCAAAAGGGAGGAAAACGACCCCATTCTTTCGTGAAAGGAAAAAAAAGGAAGAATAAATCCTCCACCGATTCCTTCCGTCCCTACTTCGACCCCCCTCCCTCTCTTCTCTTCCACTTCAAACAACAATCTCTGTTCTCGCTTCTCTATCCTCGATCCGATCCAACGTTCTCGTGGCGGGCCCCACCGGTTTCCCTCCTTCCTTGGCCACTAGGCACACGCCCACATCAAAGCCGGCCACCACCACAGCACTACCGGGACCCGAGCCATTTACCTCCGCCCCGTCCCGCCCGCCCGCCCTTGCCGGTGTCCACCTCTACTCTGCGTTCGGTCGTCCCCAAAATCCCTCAGCCTCAGCTTCTCAGATATCTGCCGCCGACGACTCGGTCCTGCAGTTGGAGCGGGGATGCGGTGAGATCGGTCGAGATGGGCGGAGTCACGTCAATGATCGCCGCCAAGTTGGCCTTCTTCCCGCCCCAGCCCCCGACGTACCGCCTCGTGCCCGACGAGCTCGCCGGGGAGTTCGCCATCCCGGAGGTCGCGGCGGCCTTGGCCACCACCCGCCGCAGGTTCGACGTCGACGTCGTCAGGCTCCGTACACGGAAGGGGAGCGACGTTGTCGCCGTATACGTCAAAAACCCCAGGGCGAAGGCCACCGTGCTCTACTCTCACGGCAACGCCGCCGATCTCGGCCAGCTATTTGACCTCTTCCTCGAGCTCAGCGCGCACCTGCGGGTCAATCTCATCGGGTCCGTTGCCAGCTTCCTTTCCTTATCTATAATAAATGCATCTTATGTAAACGATAATGGTAAAAAAAGGGTCTGATAGGTCCGTTACCAGCTCCCGTTATAATAAATGCGATTATCCTGTAATTTTTTTTAAAAATCTTGCGAGCGCCTTCCCTTTTTCGTCTGTAGCATTCATCGCGCTGTCACTAACAGATGCATGGTTAGCCCTCGGCTAGAATTACAGTTAAACAAACATACAAGAAATCCATAATCTATTCGTCTTTGTCCACTATCACACAGTTTTGCGGCGTTACTTCATTACTTAGTTGACTCTAGGTTAACTGTATAAAGGGACTCATTTGTTTTCGTCTACAATGCCAATCCTTCAACTTTTGCTCTCTCCCCCTGATTCACTTGGGATATACTCTTCTGCAGATACGATTACTCTGGATATGGCCAGTCTACTGGCAAGGTACGAATCTCGCAACTCTGCTCGTTACATTCATAAGCTCATTTTCTTTTGTCATGAACCCGCTTTAGCATTTACAGAGCCATACCACTTGTGAGGGTGTTTCACGCCATGAAATTCTAAATATGAGGAACTGCGCTTCACTTTCCTGTCTTAAAAAAGTTGGCGTAATGTCAGTTATTTGTTCATGAAACAGCCCACTGAATGTAATACATATGCAGACATCGAGGCCGTTTATCAATGCCTCAGGGAAAAATATGGGATCCCAGAAGAGGATATCATACTCTATGGCCAATCCGTTGGAAGTGGGCCGACAGTGGACCTAGGCTCTAAATTCAAGAATGTCAGGGCTGTTGTTCTTCATAGCCCCATTCTCTCCGGTTTGAGAGTACTGTACCCAGTAAAGAGGACGTTCTGGTTTGACATATACAAGGTTGCAACTTGACCTGTCAGGATTATTTGATTGGTTACTGAATGGTTAATAACGGCTATTTACCTCATGTTTGTGCAGAACATTGACAAGATTGGCTTTATTGAGTGTCCTGTCCTCGTCATCCATGTAAGTCTAACGATCAGACTCCCCTTTGTTTCTCACATGATTTAAGCCACCTGCTCGCAATTGGTATCGAATTAGAAACTTGTGCCTGGTAATCGTTTGTAAGCTGTTTGAAAGACAACACCATATAAGATGGTTAGACTCAGTAAAGCAATCTGTAGCGTATTAACCTTCATTTTGGAAAATGTATTCAGGAGGCGTGCAGAGAAACTAGGCTGTTGGAACATTTGCACTCCATATTATTTAAGTGGTAGAAAGCAAACTCTATTACATGATGCCAGTTGACCTGTTAGTAGATAGCTAGCTATTACTTATCTAGACCAGGAGTAGAGTAGAGAAGATGTAGGGTGAAAAACAGATTGTACAAAATCCATTCTCAGCTCGTTTCTTTCAAGAGAAATTGATCTCTGGTATGGAATGCATTTCTAAGAACATTTGTGTTAGATGTTGTTAGGTATCTCTTTGACTCTTACTGAGAATAAAACAACGTATCATCCTGCAAGATACAGTCCTTTCTGGCAGGTGGGTTAATGCTGAGAAATGTTATGTTGCAGCAGTATCTGGGCAGACCCTGGATTAGTGGGAAAAGGTGAATGGCTGAGTTGTCTTGTACGGGGTTTGAAAGCTGCTAGCACGTGGTTCTATTGTTTTCACCTTTTATTTTATGCCTGATAACTATAAGGAAGTATATAAATAGAACCTTGATTAGAATCTGGGACTAACGAAAACTGCATATATGTAAACACAATCTATTTTTCAAATGGTTACCATGCTGAGAATATGTAAAGAGGTGCTACTGCTGAATGGTAACATGTGAATTGGTGCATCTTCTGGTCAATTTGGTACCTGTCCAGTCCATTTAATGCGACTCTAATAGTTTTTCTCCAATACTTGCTATTGCCACTTCCAATTTTTTTTCTTACATCATAATTTCTAATGGGATCTTTTCTTGTCACACATCTATCTTAGAAGTCCCATTTCTGCCATATTCAACTTGTGAAGACCGTGTTTCTTCACAATCAATATTTACCACCATACAACATGGTTGGGGATATAGTTATGTAGAACTTGCCTCTCAATTGAAGTAAATTTCACGTGCTCATGATATTTGTGAAAATAATATAGAAGGCAATTAGATGATTCTATTAGACAAAACCCTAGTCCTATACATAGGAGAGAGACTCCGAACACTAATGAGCCAAACATGATTAGGCCCATATACATAATAAACTCAATTTCGAATAACTCTAACACTCCCCCACCCCCCATGTTGGAGCATTGGTGAAACATATGCCTAGCTTGCCAAGACAGACTTAAAGAAAATAAACTACAAAAGAGATAAAAATAGCCCTTAGAAATATTTATATTTGCCTAAATCTTGCAATACAACAACTAAGCACTCAAACACTCTCCTTAAATTAGATAGCACACAGAAGGTGGCATTTCAATCCCTCTGATGAAGATAACTCCAAGGTGAAAGCACGTAAGTCAACTCAACAACTAGTCACTAACCATATTAGAACTACACTTTTCCGTTTCAACCAACCTCGTTGCAATACTATGAGAAATATCCTCGTGTAGTTTATCTTCTACGTAAGTAATGGAAATTGTTGGAGTGTTGAGCTCTTAATTGTAATATTGAGGGGGATGCAATTCTCTTGTGTGGGCTTAGCTTATCTTTTTATTCTGGTTTGTATGTTTGCATGCTAACTTGGGACTCTCCCAAGCTCCAACTTGATGGGGGTGGTAGTGTTGAGAGTATTAGTTATTCAACCTAGTTAGTTTATATTGTATATGGGCCTAAGTCTATTTGGCCCATAATTGTTGGACTTTTGGTCCATTAGGGCTTTTCTCATTTGTACTTGCCTCCTCTCTTATGTATATGAGAGGGATCTGCCCATCTATCGACAAGAAACATACAAGGATTTTTTCCACTATTATTATTTTTCACATGGTATCAGAGCAACTGTTCATGCGTCCCTAACAGAGAGAGAGAGAGAGAGAGAGAGAGAGAGAGAGAGAGAAGCCTCTCCGGGTGGGGCCCCGCTACCCCTAGGCAGTGCTTGGTTGCTCACAAGGATGTCCAAGCCCTACTATGTATAGGAGCTTCTCCATGGAGTCATCTCCATCTCAATGACACCTTTAAATTGAACGAGACAATTTCTTACTATGGATGAATGCAATCCACCTTCTTGAAATCGCACAACAAAATCAAGTACATCAAGTACATCAAGGACAACACACCAATGGAACCTGATGAAGCTAGGATCATCAGGAATGGCATGGTCATTTCCCAGTTGTGGAATGTATGGGAACTCCATGTAGCCGTCAAATACATGTGGCTTTGCAATGCTAAGAATATGTGGGATGAGATGAAGTAACTTTACATGCAGGAGGACAATTGTCTTTGCCTCTACAACGCGGTGGACAAGATCTTTTCCAAGCAATAGGGTGACCGTTTGCTGTCTAAGTACTATGTGCCATGAAAGCTCTTATCAGCTAGTTGAACTTCTTCTCGCCCACACCTCTGCTAAAGCCCCCAAGGAGAGAGACACTCTCATCACATGGCGCTTCCTCAACGGCCTTAATCCATGATATGTTGTGGTTCTTCAACTCCTCTTCGGTGCAAGTCTCCCATCAATGGATTAGGTGTATGCCCCGCCCGTCCCAATCTCATATGACCTTAGCCTGCGTCTCCAACATTGACGCCTGATGCCCAAGCTATGATCGTGGACCTTGTCCAAAGTGCACCTACTGTAGCAAGTTGGGTGTCACAGAACCGGAATCCCAGTCCCATGAACCAAACGTATACCAAAGGCGAAATGCGGAAGCGTAAAGCTTAGCACACATGAACAGATAACAAGATAAATGCACCAACATAGTCTCAACATTCAACAAGTATATTAAGCAACATCATTATATTACATGATTTGAATTACATATTCAAGAGTCACTTTGTACAAGTCTGCTCATGTATACTATATCTGGATCTTACAATAAGTACACCTAGCATAGCTCACGAAGCCCTTCATCTTTCAAGCTATCTCTGAACCTAAAAACAACATACGAGAAATGGGTCAACACACGAGGTGTTGAGTATGGGGCCGAAAGATACACATATATATAAGCTTTGCATAATTTTGAAAAGATTTCAAGATTAAACGAACAAGAATAAACATGTTAATTGTTTAACAAATGCGAAACCATATTTTATGTCATTTCACTCCATTATACCAACAATATCAAACATGTTTAAGGCCTTTGACCATCTTCCCGTCGGAAGGGTCCGTAAGGGTGCTCAAGCTTAGCTAACCCTTTTATACGAGAGGGACCTCAAGGTCGTAACCAAGAGCCCTTTATCAATAATATTATAATGGAGTTCCATATATATATGTGTTCAAGTTACAAAACAGACGAAGCAAACATCGAGTATGACATAGCAATACTACATGGCAATATTTGAGCAAATAGACAGACAAGCATATAATATATGTTATAGAGATATGTAGTTTCATGTATTTTTCATGTGTTTTTCTGTTTCTTTACTTTGAGTGTCATGTGCTTAGCATGTGCCTCACTTACTCCTTTTCTTATGTTTTAGTCCCATATGGGTAGCGCTTAGTTTAGTCTCTTGTTATGTTTGCTATATAAGAGACTCCTATGTATTCTTTTAAGATGATCCAATAAACAACACTTCTCCTATCTACATGGTATCAAGAGCAGGCCCTCATTTTCTCCCACCCTAATTTCCCACCCATGACCTAATAGCCTTCCCCCCCCTCCTCCAGCCGCCGCCGCCGCCGCCGCCCCCCCCAGCCTTTCTCCCTCACCTCCTCACCCTTCCCACCCATCCTAACCCTATCCCTAGCCGCCCCCCCCTCTTTCCCCTCACCCTCCACCCTAGCCGCCAACCCCCCCTTCCCCCCCATCCAGCCGCCGCACCTGCCGCCAGCAGCGACACGTTTGCTGCTGCCGCTCCACCACATAGCCACCTCCCGTCGTTTTTCACCCTCCCTTCCTCCCTCCCCACCCTACCCTCTCACCCATATCTTCTACCCTCACCATCTCCACCATTACACCCACCTTTTCCCTCACAACCACCTTCTAAATCCTTACGTACAGCCCTGCGCACTTTCTAATTTTTCTCCGTCTACGTCCGGAAAATTGCGGATTTGTGATCGGGAAGACTCTGGCCTTCTAAGTTGAGAGTCTACTTTGTTCCTCGGGATTTCTGCCTGCGCCTCATGCTGGAAAGTTGATTTTTCCTCATGACGGCGTAGGCCCATATTGGGTCTTTCTGATCTGCCTTGTCAGATCTCTGCTACTTCTGCCCATTAAGGGTCTCTGCTGCCTCTGCCTGTCAAGGGTTTCTACTGCTTCTCTACGGCGTGGTCCATTCTGCAGCCATGGCATATTCTGAGCCCCCCAGATCTCTGTGCGTTACCACCGTCAAACTTGAAGGCGGTTCCAACTACCATCTTTGGTCCGCGTCGTTTGTGCTATATGTCAAAGCACAAGGTCGGTACCATCATCTCACTACCGATCCCCCTGATGCTCCTACTGCTGATGCTGACGACAAGACTAAACAGGGCTACATTCAGTGGTCCAAGGATGATTCGGGCGTCATGTCCTGGATCCTCAACAACACTGAACCTAGGATCAGCCAGTCTCTACTTTGCTTGCATGATGCCAAGACGATGTGGGACCAATTGGCACATGTTTATTCACACCAGGAGAATCCCAAGCGGGTGTTCGAGATTTTCAAACAACTCGCCAGGAAGGAGTTCTCCAATGACTTGTCGATTGATGACTTCTACAATCAATGCTCTGCTCTATGGAATGAATACGAGATGTATCATCCGTTGACTGCCGATATCAAAATTGCACAGCAGCACCGCAATGAACTTTGACTGGTGCAGTTTCTGGCTGCGCTTCCTGACTCCTTCTCGGGGGTTGTTGATCAAATCCTGTCCAGTGACCCGCTTCCTACAGTTTGAGATGTCCTCAAAAGAGTCCAGCGACTACCTTCGATGACTACTGCATCTGCTCCTGCACCACCGGCTCTGGTTGCTCGCTCTACTGATTATGGCCGTGGTCGTGGATGCGGTCGAGGCCGTGGTGGCCGACCTCCTACTTCTAGCGGACGAGGCACTCCTGCACCTGGACGGGGCACTTCACCTAACCCACGCCACTGCGGCTGGTGTGGTCGTGATAACCATACTGAGGACCGCTGCTGGATAAAGCATGGTAAACCTGCTTGGGCCAACCAAGCGGCTGATGATACTACTCCTGCTGCTTCTTCTGTGGATCAATCTGCTGCACCACCTAACACTGAATGGTTGCGCTCGGAGTTTGAAAGAATGTTTCAGGAACGTCTGGCACAACTACCTTCTACCTCAGATTCCTCAGCCATGCTTGCCTCGTCCTCCTCTGGTAACACAAAGTGGTGCATCGACTCTGGTGCTTCCACTCATATGACTGGTACTCGTCATTTATTTTCCCACCTTACCACCCGTACTCCTATTTCTTCTGTCACTGTGGCAAATGGTTCAAAAACTACTGTTAGTGGCACTGGCACTGTTCCTCTATCAAGGGAATTATTTCTCCGTTCGGTTTTATATATCCCAAACTTTCCTGTCAATTTACTTTCGGTCAGAAAAATGGTTAAACAATTAAACTGCTATGTTAAATTTGACCCCTCTGGTTGTATTATGAAGGACCTCCACACGAAGACGAGGATTGGTTCGGGCCGTGAGGGACCAGATGGGCTGTACTACCTGGATGGACCACCTACTCCGAAGGCGATGCTCTCTACTTCTGTGACAGGACTTCAACTGCATGTTAGACTTGGTCATCCATCTGCGGCGAAACTAAAGCATCTTTTTCCTGGCATCTTTGGCGATACCTTTACTTGTGAAACTTGTGTAATGGGCAAGCATACAAGATCTGTTTTTCCTGCAAAGAAACTTATTTCTTCTACAAAACCGTTTGAACTTGTGCATGCGGATATTTGGGGGCCATGTTCTGTGCCCAGTCATTCTGGTGTGAAATATTTTTTGACCTTTATTGATGATTACTCTCGTCTTACTTGGCTGTTTTTACTCAAAGGTCGAAACACTGTATTAGATTGCATTCGTACCTTTTTTGCTGAAATTAAAACTCAATTTGATCGGCCTATTAAAACCTTCCGGACTGACAATGCACTAGAATTTATGCAACAATCTGTGACTCAGTTTTGCATCTCCCATGGCACACTCCACCAAACCACTTGCCCATACACTCCACAACAGAATGGTGTAGCGGAACGGAAAAATCGACATCTTCTTGAGGTTGCTCGCACTCTCCTGATTCATTACAAGGTGCCTCACTGTTTTTGGCCTGATGCAGTTTCGACGGCATGCTATCTTATTAATCGCATGCCTCCTTTTGTTTTGAAAAACAAAGTTCCCTACACTCTGTTATTTCCTGATAAACCCTTATTCTCTGTGCCGCCTCGCATCTTTGGATGTACGTGTTTTGTTAAAAACCTTCGCCCTGGTCTCACGAAGTTGGATGCCCGGTCTGTGAAATGTGTGTTTTTGGGATATTCTCGGACTCAGAAAGGCTATCGCTGTTTCGATCCAGATAAGAAACAATGGTTTGTAAGTGCGGATGTGATATTCTTTGAACACATGCCGTTCTACTCTGCTGCTGGGGACCACCTGACTACTGATATTTTGGCTAGTACTCCTCTTCCTTTGGTTGAAGAAATACCTTATGTTCCTACTTCACAAGAGAAACCTCTACAAGTGTACAAGCGAAGACCAAAGCCCCTGACTGCCCCGGCCGAACCAAATCCTGCGTCAGCGGAGGATCCACCACAGGCTGAGGTATTTTCTAATTTGCATATTCCTATTAGTTTACGAAAAGGGGTTCGTTCATGTACTCAACATCCTATTAGTCGCTTTTGTTCTTCTGATCATCTGAGTGACAGTCTTGCATACTTTACATTTGCATTATCTGCTGTGCACATTCCTAAAACTGCTGATGAAGCTCTTCGACACCCTGCCTGGAGACATGCCATGGAACAAGAAATGCAAGCTCTATATGAACAACATACCTGGGATCTAGTTGATAAGCCTTCTTCTTGTCATCCAGTTGGCTGTCGATGGATCTTTACTGTTAAATATCAACCAGATGGCACCGTTGCACGTTTGAAAGCTCGATTAGTGGCGAAAGGATATACACAAATTTATGGCGTTGATTACTTTGAGACGTTTTCTCCAGTTGCACGTCTTAATTCTGTTCGTATTCTGATATCTGTTGCTGTCAATAAAGATTGGCCTCTTTATCAACTGGATGTGAAAAATGCTTTCTTATATGGCGACCTTCAGGAGGATGTCTATATGGAGCAACCCCCAGGATTTGTTGCTCAGGGGGAGTCTGCTTCTCAAATCTGCAAGCTTCGCAAGGCGATTTATGGTTTAAAACAAAGTCCACGTGCATGGTTCGACAAACTTAGCAAAATCTTAATGTCCTTTGGATTTCGACGGTCGCAGGCTGATCACTCTGTTTTCATATGCAAAACCACAGTAGGGCTGGTTATTCTTATTGTGTATGTAGATGACATCATCTTATCTGGCAGTGACCCCGCAGGGATACAAGCAACCAAGCATTATCTCGCACAACACTTCATTACAAAAGACCTTGGCAAATTGCATTATTTTCTGGGCATTGAGGTTGCTCGATCCTCTGCAGGCGTTTCTCTCTCTTAGCGCAAATATGTACTTGACTTATTACAAGAAACATGAATGTTGGGATGCAAGCCATCCACCACTCCTCTGGATCCCAATATGGATTGGGACAGTGATTCATCTCCTGCATATGCTGACTGCCACCAGTTCCGAAGAATAGTGGGCAAACTCATTTATCTGACTGTCACTAGAGCTGATTTAGCTGCTGCTGTGGGATTTGTTAGCAGCTATCTTGATAAACCAAGGCAATGCCACTGGGATGCTATTATTCATATTCTTCGGTATCTTAAAAGTGCTCCCGGAAAAGGCCTTCTGTATAAGAAAAATGGTCACTGTGACTTATCTGGTTTTTCTGATTCAGATTATGCAGGGAGTCGGTATGACAGGAAATCCACTTCTGGATACTGCACATTTGTGGGAGGCAATCTAGTCACCTGGCGCAGTAAAAAACAAACCGTTGTGGCAAGATCAAGGGCTGAGGCAGAATATAGAGCGATGACTCATACTACATGCGAGCTGCTATGGGTTCATAGTTTTCTGAAGGAGTTTGACATCTCTCCGCCTAGCCCTATGCCCATGTTCTGTGACAATAAGGCGGCCATTTTCATTGCGAGCAACCCAACCTTCCATGAAAGAACCAAGCACATTGAGGTCGACTGCCACTTTGTACGGGAAAAGGTTCTTTCTGGTCAGATCTACACTCCATACATCAGTACAGAACATCAGCTTGCGGATATCTTCACCAAAGTGCTACCCAAGACTCGCTTTCAGAATCTGTGTTCCAAGCTGGGCTTCTTCGACATCTTCGCTCCAGCTTGAGGGGGAGTATAGAGATATGTAGTTTCATGTATTTTTCATGTGTTTTTCTGTTCCTTTACCTTGAGTGTCATGTGCTTAGCATGTGCCTCACTTACTCCTTTTCTTATGTTTTAGTCCCATATGGGTAGCGCTTAGTTTAGTCTCTTGTTATGTTTGCTATATAAGAGACTCCTATGTATTCTTTTAAGATGATCCAATAAACAACACTTCTCCTATCTACATATGTCTTTTCAAGCAAGAAAGCGGTAGTCATATAACTAGATAAGGCCCATACCTGATTCAGAGATTTCACAACCTAACATATCCTTCGTCATCTAGCCACATATCAAACCTGATTAACAACAAGATTACATATATGCATTAGATTTTCACCATTAACCATGATTATCTTTATTGGATGGTTTTGGCCAAGTTGGTTTCAAGGTTGGTTATTAGTACATTAGATGATCTCATAATGATCTAGGGTCCATCATAAGAGTGTGGTTCAAGTTTCATATCATTTTGATGTTCCATGCACTTTCTATGATCATATCAAGGTTTAAGGTATTTTCATGCATTCCGGGGTCAAAAGACTCACAATAGAGTAATCAAGGTCAAAGATAATCAATGATTAAGAGCCAAGCATAAGGGATGGTTTAGATCAGCAACATTAGGTCATAAGAAACATATCCCAAAATAGATGTATGTCCATTAAAATCAAGATTAGCAATCTAGGCAAGGTTCAACATTATAGTCCAAAGTAGGCACAGATGTACAACTGAGGTCATTCATGAACAATGGTTTGATTAGGGCCCTCATTAGGGTCACAAGAGCAAAAGAGTTACTGATTTGATGCTTAGGAGGCTATAAGTATATCAAAGATTCAAACTTCATCATAATCATGCATTAACGTCAATGAATAAGCTACAACATGCATTAGGGACAACCATGGATCAATAGGGGAGATTAAGACCTCATCTTGGTTCAAGGTGAATAAATATTACTGATTTCATGATTAGGAGAGTGAATAGTCATTAAAGATGCAAGATTGATCATAATAGTGAATAAATGTGCTCAAACATGACTAATGTTAGTATTTTCAAGAAATCAGGGAACAGACATTTGATTTAGAGTGTGGGACTAGGCCCAATGTGTAGGCCTCGTCGAGTTGATCGATTTGATATATTGGTTCGACATTTTTGGCCAAGGGATTAGCAAGATATCATTTTTAAAAAATTCCATTCAAACTATATGGATTGACATAGGGCGTTACCTTGCATTCATTGATTGATCTGGGCCACTAGCCCCTGATCCAACGGCAGAGGAGGCTTTTTCCTCACACGCTGCTCCCCAATCGCTGCTTCTGTTTACACCCTGGTGGACTCCTGCCCAAGGTCGCCTCCCTCTCTGCCCGCGGTTGCAGACCGCTACCGAGCTATTGAGGGCGGCTCACGGTCGCCAGGAGTCGCCGCCCCGCACGACCGCCAGCCCTCATTCACCGCCCGTCCATTGTCCCCTGCGCCCGCTACAGATCCTCTGTTCTGCGTTCAGAACAGAGCACATACGACTCCCACCATTGAGCATCGGCGAGTCCACACCAGCCATGAATGGTTGCGTCCGAGCGGCGGCAGGTCGAAGGTACTTCGGCCATTCATCAAGACCTTGATGCTCGGCGCGATAGGCAAGGTTGCTGCCGGTGTCCTAGCCGCCTGCTGGCAAACTAGCAGGTTTGGAAGAACTGAAGCAGGGGGCAAACTAGGGAAGAAAGAGGATGGAGAAGGCAAGGAAGGAGACGGACTAGGGTTAGATGGGGGCGGGTTATATATGTAGAGCAAGTGCTAGGGTTAGGTCCAGCCATCTTGCGCCTCCCTCGTTGCCCGATTTGGCAGCAGGGGAAAACAGAGCTTCCAACCCTACGTTTCTTTCCCAAAGGGAAAGGCAGAAGGCAGCCAACAGATGGGCTGGGATTTAAGACTCTGCGCCCAACAAGCAAGAAAAGGGCTATTCAAGGCTAGAACAAGGATATATATATTAGAGAATTTATATAAAATCGTAGCAATGTCCAAATGATCTCAAATTTGGACCATAGCTTCATAATATGGTCAAGAACAACTGTGCAAAATATCAAATCAAAATAAGCACGTATGATCAAGAATTTAATCAAAGGGTTCAAGGGTACAACAACACTAACATTTCATGCATATATGTGTATCATATTGACTCAAAATGGGGAAACTTTGACTTTGGTGGACATTATAGAGTTATGAAGTCAAAGGAGACATAAATAGTGAGTACTTCAAGTAACAAGAGTAATTATGCACAAATTGGAGAAAAATCCACTTTATCACATCCTTCCCTCCTTAAAAGAAATTTCGTCCTCGAAATTAGTCCAAGATCATATTTAAAAGTCAAAGTCAAAATATATGGAGTTTAGGTGTCCAACCATAGTTGTCAAGTCATTCCCCACAATATGGTGTACACTTAGGTTATCATCCTTAAAGGTGTACTCATCTCATCTATGTACATATTACTGTGTACTCTAATGTTGTATTACGACATCATCACAACATTAGGGTTTACCCATCCCTCAGTGTCCGCACATTAGGGTTTTTGTTCATATCTTTATATGAGACCAAGGGGTAACATCAAAATCTATTTTATCAATTCTGAAATGAATATATGCATGGTCATGGCTTCAAACCAGACTATCATCAAGTGTTTATCTCATCTTTACAGTAGATTTCATGCATGTTTTTGCTTTCCCCAAAATTTCTACCAACTCTATTCAATTTTGTTCTTTCTTTTCCATTTCAAATATAAAATTAAACAATTTATTCATCATGTTTATTCAGGTTATGATTCCAAGATCGTTGGCATATCGAGTTAATCATCATTTTTTTTAGGGTATGAGGTTAGGCATGTTGCCCCAACTATTCTAGCTAAGATCTCTAGGCTCCACCGTATCGAGTTCATGATTTCGAAACTACATCTTCATGTATGGTTTGATTTCATACCAGGTCTAGCTTATGAGGGTGGCTTATTGTGCATATTCAAGTTTTTAAACATAAGTGAGATCAAGCATCATTCCAGGAACAACATTATCATCGATGTCAAGATTTTTGAATTCTCTTACTTATATCTAGAAACAACTCCACAAGCTCAAGCCACTCAAGCTAAGACATATGTTTTCAACAAGACATGTTAACTACAACCTTATACGTGTAACAAAATTTCTACTCATCTTAAGGGTAACTACTAGATTCCTTTATATGCAACTACTAACCCGTGTATGAGGCTCATCATGGATATCAAACATCATATACATCATCTTAGGTCTTGGGACATCGCCCTCACCTATATATATCAAGCATCAAATTTTCAATTTCCTCTTTCTCTAGGGTTAGATATTTTCATAGGACATCTAGGGTTCAACATTTTCAAGGAAACCGTTCACTAGGTCACTCAACTCATATACTTAGAAATATTCTAGCTAGGGACTCATCATCAAGTATTTCATCATTCAACATTTCAAATATTTTGGAGTTTCGGTACTCTAACCTTCTCCCGATACGGGTCAACTCATGTCAACATGTCGCCCTATTCATATGTCCCATGCTAGAGGTCTTCCTTTGTAAAGAGATTGAGGCCCGTGTTGGTCTCGAACCATATATCATATCTCCACACATACAAGACTAGGTACAAGCGAGCATGTCAACCCACTAGCTATGTTTAGCACATCAACCAAGTCATATGTATCAACAAGGTGCTAGGTCTAGCTAGGGTTGCATGGTCCAACTCATCTCATATCGTCAACCTATGTGAATTCCTCAAGGACAAACTTGGGTCTTATCAATATCAAGATCATCATCAACATCAACATCAATATCAACATTGAGATCAACATTAACATTATTATCATTATCATCACTATCATCACTATCTTAGGTTATCTATGCTACTCACTAGCCTAACCTTTATCATGGCTCTAGACATCTCTAGAGACTATCACTATCATCTAAACTCTCTTATCTAGACTTGATGTTACATCTCTTTCTCTTAGGTTGCATGAAAAACTCACTGCCTTTCTGTGTGTGGTAACATTTTTCATATGTACATATAATAATGCTTGAAATATGTTTTCTCCAACGTTTAAACAAGCGATGAAAACCACCATACTCCATCCGAATAAAACCAAAACCAAAACGAGTTACCACACTCATTAGGCAGTCTAGTATCATGACACCTAGAGAACTAACAAGAACATGGTGCACACTTGTGTAGACATCCTGAGCACATGTCGCGAGTCATGTCTAGGGAGGTAACTTACACAAGTCTACACCTAGTTCTAGAACATCTAGGTTCTAACCTAGAGGCTAAGTCAACCTAGTCCACAAAGGACATTATTAAGTTTCTAGGGTTGAGATGTAAGGTGAGTTTAGTTTGTGTTGCATGCGAGTAATGTTTGGTGTAGTTATTGTTCATGCTCTGATACCATCTGTCACGGAACCGGAATCCCAGTCCCATGAACCAAACATATACCAAAGGCGAAATGCGGAAGCGTAAAGCTTAGCACACATGAACAGATAACAAGATAAATGCACCAACATAGTCTCAACATTCAACAAGTATATTAAGCAACATCATTATATTACATGATTTGAATTACATATTCAAGAGTCACTTTGTACAAGTCTGCTCATGTATACTATATCTGGATCTTACAATAAGTACACCTAGCATAGCTCACCAAGCCCTTCATCTTTCAAGCTATCTCTGAACCTAAAAACAACATACGAGAAACGGGTCAACACACGAGGTGTTGAGTATGGGGCCGAAAGATACACATATATATAAGCTTTGCATAATTTTGAAAAGATTTCAAGATTAAACGAACAAGAATAAACATGTTAATTGTTTAACAAATGCTAAACCATATTTTATGTCATTTCACTCCATTATACCAACAATATCAAACATGTTTAAGGCCTTTGACCATCTTCCCGTCGGAAGGGTCCGTAAGGGTGCTCAAGCTTAGCTAACCCTTTTATACGAGAGGGACCTCAAGGTCGTAACCAAGAGCCCTTTATCAACAATATTATAATGGGGTTCCATATATATATATATGTGTTCAAGTTACAAAACAGACGAAGCAAACATCGAGTATGACATAGCAATACTACATGGCAATATTTGAGCAAATAGACAGACAAGCATATAATATATGTCTTTTCAAGCAAGAAAGCGGTAGTCATATAACTAGATAAGGCCCATACCTGATTCAGAGATTTCACAACCTAACATATCCTTCGTCATCTAGCCACATATCAAACCTGATTAACAACAAGATTACATATGTGCATTAGATTTTCACCATTAACCATGATTATCTTTATTTGATGGTTTTGGCCAAGTTGGTTTCAAGGTTGGTTATTAGTACATTAGATGATCTCATAATGATCTAGGGTCCATCATAAGAGTGTGGTTCAAGTTTCATATCATTTTGATGTTCCATGCACTTTCTATGATCATATCAAGGTTTAAGGTATTTTCATGCATTCTGGGGTCAAAAGACTCACAATAGAGTAATCAAGGTCAAAGATAATCAATGATTAAGAGCCAAGCATAAGGGATGGTTTAGATCAGCAACATTAGGTCATAAGAAACATATCCCAAAATAGATGTATGTCCATTAGAATCAAGATTAGCAATCTAGGCAAGGTTCAACATTATAGTCCAAAGTAGGCACAGATGTACAACTGAGGTCATTCATGAACAATGGTTTGATTAGGGCCCTCATTAGGGTCACAAGAGCAAAAGAGTTACTGATTTGATGCTTAGGAGGCTATAAGTATATCAAAGATTCAAACTTCATCATAATCATGCATTAAAGTCAATGAATAAGCTACAACATGCATTAGGGACAACCATGGATCAATAGGGGAGATTAAGAGCTCATCTTGGTTCAAGGTGAATAAATATTACTAATTTCATGATTAGGAGAGTGAATAGTCATTAAAGATGCAAGATTGATCATAATAGTGAATAAATGTGCTCAAACATGACTAATGTTAGTATTTTCAAGAAATCAGGGAACAAACATTTGATTTAGAGTGTGGGACTAGGCCCAATGTGTAGGCCTCGTTGAGTTGATCGATTTGATATATTGGTTCGACATTTTTGGCCAAGGGATTAACAAGATATCATTTTTACAAAAATTCCATTCAAACTATATGGATTGACATAGGGCGTTTACCTTGCATTCATTGATTGATCTGGGCCACTAGCCCCTGATCCAACGACAGAGGAGGCTTCTTCCTCACACGCCGCTCCCCAATCGCTGCTTCTGTTTACACCCTGGTGGACTCCTGCCCAAGGTCGCCTCCCTCTCTGCCCGCGGTTGCAGACCGCTACCGAGCTATTGAGGGCGGCTCACGGTCGCCAGGAGTCGCCGCCCCGCACGACCGCCAGCCCTCATTCACCGCCCGTCCATTGTCCCCTGCGCCCGCTACAGATCCTCTGTTCTGCGTTCAGAACAGAGCACATACGGCTCCCACCATTGAGCATCGGCGAGTCCACACCAGCCATGAATGGTTGCGTCCGAGCGGCGGCAGGTCGAAGGTACTTCGGCCGTTCATCAAGACCTTGATGCTCGGCACGATGGGCAAGGTTGCTGCCGGTGTCCTAGCCACCTGCTGGCAAACTAGCAGGTTTGGAAGAACTGAAGCAGGGGGCAAACTAGGGAAGAAAGAGGATGGAGAAGGCAAGGAAGGAGACAGACTAGGGTTAGATGGGGGCGGGTTATATATGTAGAGCAAGTGCTAGGGTTAGGTCCAGCCATCTTGCGCCTCCCTTGTTGCCCGATTTGGCGGCAGGGGAAAACAGAGCTTCCAACCCTACGTTTCTTTCCCAAAGGGAAAGGCAGAAGACAACCAACAGATGGGCCGAGATTTAAGACTCTGGGCCCAACAAGCAAGAAAAGGGCTATTCAAGGCTAGAACAAGGATATATATATTAGAGAATTTATATAAAATCGTAGCAATGTCCAAATGATCTCAAATTTGGACCATGGCTTCATAATATGGTCAAGAACAACTGTGCAAAATATCAAATCAAAATAAGCACGTATGATCAAAAATTTAATCAAAGGGTTCAAGGGTACAACAGCACTAACATTTCATGCATATATGTGTATCATATTGACTCAAAATGGGGAAACTTTGACTTTGGTGGACATTATAGAGTTATGAAGTCAAAGGAGACATAAATAGTGAGTACTTCAAGTAACAAGAGTAATTATGCACAAATTGGAGAAAAATCCACTTTATCACATTGGGCCACATTGAAGGCGTTTGTCATTTTAAACATGGATATCTTGCCCAATACGACCAATGACATGGCAAGGGTATTGCGAATGCTGCCTAAGCTCCCACTACTTCAATTGGTTCGGGCCCAACTGCAATGCATGCGACTCACGAATGAGGAAAACGAACGTCTGTTTCAAGCTTCAAAACTGTATGACAACTGTCCTCTTCATGTGTCCTTTACACTCTTGACTGGCACATTGGTGATTTGCTAAAACGTCTCACCATGGGCTCATCCACCACTAGCCTATCAAGGTAATTCAGAGACTTCCATGCTCGTTGCCCATTCTAATTGGATCATATATTCCGACACTACCCATCACATGAGGGGATTAGTAGAATTTGACAATGATTAGGCGGGGAGCTCGCTCTGCTGAACTATATTACTTCTATGCCCCTCTGCATTCCCAGCTAAGTGCCCTTGCTGCAACCACACCTCTCCAACTTCATTTTTGCTTTAGTCATCCGTCATTAGACAAACTCAAAATTTTAGACACTTTGGTTTCATCTTGATCTTCAATTTTGTGTGATGCATGTGAGTTGGGAAAACACCATCATGTGTTTTTTCTTGCTCGTACAACATTACAATTTTCTAAAGTTTAATCTCTTAAAGAAATTAGATGGAACTGGAGTCTTCTTGTCAACCATAATGAAAGAGACGATATCGAGTTAAAGGCACGGTACAAAAAGATAACAGATTAAGTGGCACTACTGCTTAGAGATACACAGTAGGAAATAGCAGAAAAAGAGAGATCACTACAGGGATATAAGGCAAAGTAGGAGAATATCACAAGAATGATATCCTATGATATGAAAACATGTAAGCCACTAATTGTAACAAAAGTGCTCAACCATGTGGTTTAGGGGAACCAAGTAGAGAGGAAACAGATAAGTAAGTGCGCTACCCCTTGTTTTTTAAGTGCTTTATACGACTAAGACAGGGTCTTTTCTCTTTTTTTTTTCTTCTTTTTTCTTGTTAATGAAGAACAAGATATGTAGAAGAACAAAGAAGAGAAAAAATTTAACCCATGCACGCAAGGGCCACTGCTAGTGCTGGTCTTGGCGACAACTGTTGGCTGGGCAAGTGGTTGTTGTGTTGCCTTAGTAGCGGCGACGACTGTCTAGTGTTGTACCCATGGCTAGAGGCGACAACTGGGCCTTCTGGCAACAACTGCTACTCCTCTTGAAGCCGCTGCCAACAACCTCTCCTGGGACGACGAGGAGGGGGCGACTTCTAGGGAGGAGGGTTGGGAGAGAGAGAAAGAGAAGGGGTGGGAGAGGGGATCCTAGGTCTCTAGAGCAAATTGCTATAATACCATGTAGATGGTGATAAAGAGATTAATCTCATTAGGTTAAAAGACGATTATAAGGTTTTCCTATATGTAGGAGTAAAGAGGATAAGTGGATAGATACACTTAAGTGGATAAATGGATCCTCACTTAAATGTACCATGAACATAATAAATAATATAGCACTAGTGAGCCTTGGCCCAATACCTGTGTACTAACAAACATCAAGTAACAAACTACTCACATCTTGTGACATGTGTCCATCCAACCTGATCCCACCTCCTTACTTTTGGATTTGCTAAATAAATAATGCTTGCATTCTATCTTGTTACTACTCTTCTTAAAATACTTTAGATTCCCAAGCTTTTCTCTCTAGTTCTAATTCGTGACTTACTCCACCTTTAGTTTCAAACTAGTAAGCGCACACGTGTGCATGCATCATATTCGACTTGTATGATTTATGTTATATATATATATAGTCAGGCTAGAATACACTCGAGTGTACATATTACGCCGTACACCTCAATGGTGTTTGCCTATCTAGACCTTGTCTTTCCAAAATCCAATCCATTGATCTTCATGGTTACAATAATAATAGGCCACGTACAAAATTTGAGCTCATTTGGATGAGTGTAAGTCACTCATCCAAGGACAACAAAATCGACGCACAAAACTAATTTGAAATGCATGATTCTTGCCTCCTTTAGATGCATGACCTATAAGTATCGAAATGAGCTAAAATTTATTATATAGTATGTTCTTAAGATATTTAAGAAGATCAACGGTTTAGAATTTTCAAAAAGTTACTCCATCTTTAAAAATGACTGAGGTGTACGGTGCCTCCGGTACACTCGAGTGTACACTAGCCTGACTCTCTCTCTCTCTCTCTCTCTCTCTCTCTCTATATATATATATATATATATATATATATATATATATATATATATATATATATATATATATATATATAGTCAGGCTAGAATACACTCGAGTGTATTCAGAGCAAAATACACTCAAGTAGTTTTTCATGATGCAATATTTTTTTTCAAAAATCTAATCCGTTGATCTTCTTAAACATCTTGTGAATAGCTCATACGCAAAATTTGAGCACATTTGGACATTTATAGGTCATGTTATAAGGACCGCAAAAATTATGCATTTCAAATTAGTTTCGCGCGTCGATTTTGTTGCCCTTGGATGAGTGACTTACACTCATCCAAATGGGCTCAAAATTTGTATGTAGCCTAGTTATAGTATGACGGTGAAGATCAATGATTTACATGTTACAAAAAATAGTGTTGATATGCAAACACACTTGAGTGTATTCGTGCGATCTGTACACTCGAGTGTATTCTAGCCTGACTCTATATATATATATATATACATATATATACAATTCAAATGTGGAACATAATCAAATATATGCATATGTACAAAGAAAATATTTACATTGGTTAGAGACAAAGTCATTAAAAGAAGAATAATTCAATTTTTGTTGTGTAAGTTTGTGTATTATCCTTCTCGTTAGAAATAGCTATGTAAAGACATATTGTTCTTAATAATGAGGAGTCATTATGGATGACAAGCAATATCAAAATTTTGAAAATAAAGAGATGAACGACATTTATCATTTTTTAATGAAGCTCATCAAATTCTAGGCATTCGGGATTCGAAAGGTTGTCTTCCATAGGGTGGAATTGCCCAACTTACCGATGAAGATAGTAAATGAATTCCTCAAAAGTAACAATTAATTTGTGTTCCATTTCAAAGAGGAAATGGTTGAAATTTCCAAAGAAAGGGTATCTTTAACTGGAGAGAGATATGGGAAAAATTGAGGAAATAGAGATGGGCTAAATATGATGCATGTTGGGGATAACCAAAAACTATTGCAAAGATATTAATAAATGTTGATTTATTTTCTATTTAAGAAACAAAATTAATGGAATTTGGAAAGGAGTGGTTAATAGGAGAGATATAGCAGGAATGAAATGGGAGAGTACTTTTTGGAGAAAAACTTTGGTCGGTTACAACTCTTTTGGGGGAACATGGTTTAATGATTTATAAACAAAAGAAAGAAAATTGATACTTGGAAAGATAATTGTAAGAAAATTGTTAAAAGAGGAAGAGTTGAGGAAAAAACAAACATTTCCAAAATAAGATAATCTATTTGGTTAAAACTTTTAGGAAATGAATATCATAATTATTATGTAGGTTGTATATTTTAAGGTGAACATATGTAGTTAAGATACACATGCCACACACGTTAAAATGGTAACTTTGTGTGATTTTGTTTAGGGAGTAGATAAAACTGATAAACAAATGCAAACTAGAAGAGGAATAAATTTAGAGGCAAGGAAGAAAATGTTCGATTTCGATGCGTTCCGGTGGCCACAGAAACAACAATTTCATCAAATTTTGACAGAAATTTTGATAAATGCGTTCTTGGTGTTTCAACGACAAAATTAACCAATTAATTTTTGAAATTTACCAGAATGATCTACTAGTGTAGATTTACTCAAATATGTAATAATATTTCATATTGGATATGTGGGGGTGGGGTCTCGTCATTTGTGAGTGAATGACCGTGAACTGTTTCGATGAGCATTTCGATGGGGAATTTTGATGTCAATGTTCAATGGTGAAATCAACGAATTAAGTCATTATCGTTTGCAAGCACACTATGTAGACTTAAAGATAGAAAAATGTGCAAAAAAATGCTCTAGGTAGTACATAGTATATGAAAAAGTAAAAAAAATTGATGATCTGCCTGTTTTGAAAGTTTCCTCAGTCCATTTTGATGTTTGATTGCCACTAAAACAAAACAAATTGGCGAATTTTTGACCATTTCGTCGAAATTTTGAACATTGTTTAGAGAGAAATTGATGGAGTAAGGCGAGAGAGCGGAGATAGTGGGGTAGTGGTTAAGGATGAACAACAACCTTTGAGAGGAGAAATGTGTGGAGTGGGGAGTGAGACCGGAAAGATTGGGAATAGGACTGGCAAAAATACTGCGACCCGACCTGACCGGACCCAACCCGACCCAAAAATCGGGTCTTCTAAGTTTGAAATAGGGTCCAGGTCAAAGTCAGGTAGACTCGAATCAGGTCTTTTAACTTTAGGTCGGGCACTGCTGTCGCCCTGTAAAATCTATGGACCCGAGGGACCCGAGTGCGGAAGCAATCATCTCAGGTTCGCTTGCGGGACACCAACCGCGACGACTGCTGTCTGGGGCTAGATCTGCACAGAGGACGAGCTCCCGGCGGAGGCAGTAACTTTGGCCTCCTCTTCATATTTGACCTCTCGTCATGCTAGTCCATGTCGATCTGATCGTCACGACAGTCCTCAGAGCAGAAAGGGTTGTTGTCCCTGTACATGTATCTATCGCTGTTGGGCTGCATGTGCCTGAAGAAGTCGTCGCCGCCGCGCCTTCATCCTCGTTAGGGAACCAAGTGCCCCAAAAGGGGTGAGTCTGCGGTGGGGTGTCCGCCATCCTTATGAGCCGAGGTCGCGGAGGGTGGGGCGTTGGGCTCCCATCAGATGGCAAACTATGTTTTTGGGGGAGGTTGAAGAAGGAATCTCGAGCCTTGATAATCAGTAGTTATCCGTTGTGAGTTGATTGGGTATGGAACTTCCCCTTGTTGGTGTCGGGTTGTTATCATCACCGATATACCCAATGGTCAATAGACCACCAATCGTGGCACTGTCAACAAATTGCTAGCCCTATCATGATCTTCCCAGTACTGCAACCAACATGAGCTAGAAGACCGGGGAGGCAATCCAAGCTTATATCCTTCATGACCCACACGACAACAACCATCATCGTCGCTAGGACCAAAATTTGGTCTCAAGCCATCCCTTGTTGTGGCGGCGTTCTCCTCGCGTAACCAAATGGGATCTCGCCGGAGATCCTTAAACCTGGCATGATCTTTCCTGGGGTTAACATTCTTGCTGGGTGGGGTTATGCCATTGGGCCGACGGGTGGATTTTTCCAGGGCCGACGACAAGCAGAGCGTCACAGTCACGTTCACCACGTTGTCTCTGTCGTCGGGCACCGAGTGCTTCTGGAGGCTGGGGTGGTCCAATGGGAAGCAGGTCTGGTATTGCTGGCCAAGTTGGGTCTATATTTGGGGTCATTTAAAATCAAGGTCGGATAATTTGGGGTCTTCAAGAGCAACATTTTACGGGCCGGGTCCGGGTTCCGGTCCTATGTCATTCAGGTCCGGTCCGGTCTCGGGCCGGGTAGTGAAAACCCAACCCATTGCCAGGCCTAATTGGGAACGTACAGTTTCATCGGGAGAGTCGGTCACTTCTCTCTGAGGATTAGAAATGAAGGAGAGGAATAAGGAGGAGAGAGGTCGAGGAGAAGGGAGGGTATTCAAAATCGTGGCGTCTAATATTAATGCTGAAATGATTGTCCAAGAGATGATGACTAAGTTGTAATAAGGTTAATCAATTTATTTCTTTTTCAGTAGTATAGATGGATAAATGATTTGTTTCTTGTGGTAAATTAGGAAAGGAAAATTTATTTGAATGTTATGATGCTATTGTTATGTGTGGATTCACGGTTACAGAGAGTCGTGGAATACGTTGAAGATCTGTTTTTAAGGAGAGATGGAGAGAGTGGTAAGGAGTGAGCTGTTACAGATCGATGGTTTTGGGGTTGGAGAAAAGTATAAGAAGACTCACCGTCCATTTAGAGATTGCGCACGTAATTTTGTATTACAATTTGAACGGGTTCGTCATATTGTTGAGAAATTTTAGGAAATGATTGCTTTTATATGGTACTATAAATTAATCATAAGAAGAGTAACCGTCCATACAGAAATTACTCACGTAGTTTTGTATTAGAATTTGAACGAATTTATTACGTTGTTGAGAAATTTTAAAAAAGGATAGAGATGGTTCGATGTAAAGAAAGATACAGCGATGAGGTTTATAAGTTAGAATCAAGCATAAAAAGTTAAAGGAAAGCTTGGATAATGAATAGGTAGTTTTTGTTTGACTGAGTCAGTTCTCGTTTTTTGAAAATGGAATGATGGCGGTTTCAACGATGTGAGGAGAGAGTAGTAGATTTAAAACTTGCGGGAGTTACACGGAGGGAGTGGTGGTGGAGAGTAGTGGGGATTAGGGATATATAGAGGGAGAGGGAAGTGAGACCGTAAGACACGTCCTTGAAAATATGGGAGTTATGTTGGAGAGAGTGGGGGAAAGTGGAGATAGTGGGGATCAGTGGTTTCGGGATGAAGAAAATGAAGAGAAAAATTTTAGGAAGGAGAAGAGACCGGCCAATATAGGGAGAGCAAAAATATTATTGGAAGATGAAGAGAGTGAGTACGTAATTTAGGACTAACCTATTAATATTTTCTTGTGTATTTATACCTCACGTTTAATGTATTTGTTGTGATTTTTGTTTGACTTGATAAACAGTTTTGTGATGATACGATAATAGGTAAGACACATCCTTGAGAATATGAGAGTTACGTTGGAAAAAGTGGGGGAGAGAGGGGATAGTGGGGGATCAGTGGTTTCGAATAGAAGAAAATGAAGAGAAATTTTTAGGAAAGAGAAGAGACCGGCCAATATAGGGAGAGCAATTATATTATCAAAAGATGAAGACAGTAAGTGCATAATTTCAGACTGACCAATTAATATTTCTTGTTTATTGATACCTCATGTTTAATGCATCGGTTGTGATATTTGTTTGACTTGGTAAACCATTTTGTGATGATAGGATAATGGGAAGTGAGACCGCAAAACACGTCGTTGAAATATGGCAGAAACGTTGGAGAGAGTGGGGGAGAGAGGAGATAGTGGGGATAGGTGGTTTTGGATACAAGAAAAAAGCATAAGTAAAAGTAAAAAAAATCCTTGAAAAAAGGAGAGAAGAGAGTGATTCAAGGAGAGTGCAACATTTTAAAACGGAACAATTTGATTGGCTACTGGTATGTTTTGTAATTCATTCAACAAACTCACTCTTTTTATAGTAGTATAGATATGTATATATGTCCAAAGACTAAATGCATTTCTAGCCATTTCTCTAAATTGTTTTACTAGATGTGAAGTATTTCAATTTGCTCTCATGACGATTTTGTCTCGCGTAAGTCTCATACAATGTATGCGCCTAGCATGTTATGTATTAGGATACTCCCCTAGTTGATAGAACTACATATTACAATAGAAAATCTAGTCATAGAGTTAATGAGATAGATACAAATGAAACCAAGTCATAATAAGGCATAACACTAGAAATGCCTTTGAAATGCAACACAAATATCCTGATTTGTTACTAAACTTACGTGATATATATGGCTATTCTAGAAAGCACAAAATAATACTTAATGTCAGGCCCATTAAGATTAATTACAAAAAGATGAAAGAAGAAATGTAAATTACAAAGGAGAGAATGATCTCATGTAGAAACGGATAATCCAAGGAAGTAAATAACACTATACATTAGGCAAAAGAATAGTGTATGTGTATACAATTTTCATTCTCTTGTACCAACCCCAACGAATTGAGCCAGTTGTTAGTCTAGGGCCTTAGCTACATACAATTTGGTTTCATGATGCTTCTACTCGAGGAGCAACTCTAGCTGAATGCAACTCTATCCTTCTATAAGACCAATCAACCTAGGTGTTGAGCCTTGTTTCTATGGTTGGGGATAACTACCTTTCGAAGTATCTTCTACTACACAGTTATTGGAATCAAACTTTTCATTGGCTTGTGGGACACTTGGTCTTGGAGTTAACTCAAATGTATCCCATAGTTGTTTATGCAAAAGCTTCCAGGGTTCCCCCAAGCCACATGGCAGTGGGGGTTGTAAGCATTTGGAGTTCTTCATTGAACTCATCCTTCATTAGGATTGTAATTTGCTATATGGTTGGAGTTCTGTACAACCATCCTGTTGTCTTTACCTAATGAACATAGTATTCTTACTCACAATATACTCAGAAATACCAAATATCCTCAATACTACACAAGCGGCTCATTACCTGAAAGGATGTTTGCATTCATCAAGGCATCATCCTTTTTAACACATTTTGGAGGTCTCAACTCTCTTATTGGCCCTATTTTCACATCTTTAAAAGCATCAATCTTGCTTATGTCATATTTTGAGACTGAGGGTCCAACAAATCTGTTGATATACCATTTTTTCCAAGAAACTGGAGCAGTTGGGATAGTAGAAGTAACACCCCTAAACACTAGAAATATTACTAATCCTATGCTGTACAGCTGCCCCCTTGGGCTCTATATCTTAGGCGCCCAACTCAACTAGGCCGTTGAGGTGGCCTGGGTGTCCCCAAAGGCTGCTAGTGGGCCTAACCCACTAAGTTTGAAAATACCCCATATTTTTTTCTTCTATATAGACAGAAATAGTGATTTTATGTAATATTGCTACTTTTTTTTATTATTTCATCTTTTCCCTCCCTCTATTCTCTGTTTTTCCTTTCATCAAGCAACAATTTTGCTGCTTCGCAACGAATTTTGCTGCTTCGCAACGAATTTTCATTTATTTGTCTTTTTGTTCTTACTTGTTTCCCACCCATGATTCTCTGTTTTTTCTCCTATTTTCTCCAGCAAGCAACAACATTTCTGCTCCATTCTTCATACCTCTCCCTTGCTTCCTACTATTACATCCTACCTCCTGATGATCCTTCCAAACTCTATTACTATTTCATTTTTTTCTTCCATCTCTTCCCAGTTCCCACTACTACTCCATTCTTATTCCCTTCCCAAACTTCCTCCTCTTCCTATGGATTTTATAATATAGACAAACTGAGAATGGTTTATTGAGTGAGTTAAACAGTGTACAATGTAGTCTCTTATATAACAGAAGAGAATAAAGACTAAAGCAGAGGTGAGCAATATGGGACTAAACTATAGAAGTGAACAACATAAGTGAGGCACATGCTAACCACATGACACTCAACAAAACATAATAGAACACAACATATCTCTATACTCCCCCTCAAGCTGGAGCGTAGATGTCGAACATGCCCAACTTGTCAACTAGAGTTTGAAAACGAGCTTTGGGAAGTATCTTCGTGAAAATGTCTGCAACTTGCTTGTTGATACTGAGATATGGAGTGCAAATCCGTCCAGAAAGAAGTGCTTCTCTAATAAAGTGACAATTGACCTCAATATGTTTCGTCCTCTCATGAAAGGTGGGGTTGCTCGCAATAAAAATGGAGGCCTTATTGTCACAAAACATCGGTATAGGGATGAAATAAGCTATATCAAACTCCTGAAGGAGACTTTGAACCCACCGAAGCTCGCAAGCAGTATGAGCCATCACTCGACATTCCGCCTCTGCACTGGATCTGGCGACAACAGTCTGCTTTTTGCTTCGTCAGGTGACAAGGTTTCCACCAACAAATGTACAGTAGCCTGATGTTGATTTTCGATCAGAATGACTTCCTGCATAGTCCGAGTCTGAGAAACCAGATAGGTTGCAGTAGCCATGTCTTATACATCAAGCCTTTTCCTGGAGAACTTTTAAGATATCGCAGAATATGACATATAGCATCCCAATGACATTGTCGAGATTTATCAAGATATCGTCTGATGAATCCGACAACAACTGTAAGATTAGCTCGTGTGACAGTCAAATAAATAAGCTTGCCTACCAGCCTCCTGAACTGGTGATGATCAACATAGGGAGGAGAGTTTGCATCATCCCAGTCCATGTTTGGGTCAAGTGGAGTGTTAGTCGGTTTGCAACCTAGCATGCCAGTTTCCTGCAACAGATCAAGCACATATTTTCTCTGAGAGAGATACAGTCCTACAGATGATCTGGAGACTTCAATGCCTAAGAAATACCGAAGCTTTCCAAGATCTTTAGTGACAACGCGCTTCTCTAAGTAAGTTTTAGTTTCCTGTATACCCACAATGTCGCTGCCAGATAAGATAATATCATCCACATAAGCAATCAGAATGACAAGTCCGGCCACTGTCTTGCGAATAAAGACTGAATGAT
This sequence comes from Alisma plantago-aquatica, assembly GCA_963693085.1. Classification (NCBI taxonomy): domain Eukaryota; kingdom Viridiplantae; phylum Streptophyta; class Magnoliopsida; order Alismatales; family Alismataceae; genus Alisma; species Alisma plantago-aquatica. The sequence continues at coordinate 62,398,099 of OY856409.1, forward strand.
CAGAATGAGAACGATGAAAGCCAAAGGTGACTAATATCTGGCTGAGCTTGTCAAACCAAGCTCGCGGGCTTTGTTTGAGACCATACATAGCCTTGTTCAACTTACATACTTTAAAGGCAGTCTCCCCCTGAGCAACAAACCCAGGTGATTGCTACATGTAGACTTCTTCCTGTAGATCTCCGTAAAGAAATGCATTTTTGACATCAAGCTGAAAGAGAGACCAGTCTTTATTCATAGCAACATAAATCAAAATTCGAACAGAGTTTAATCGTGCAATAAGAGAAAAGGTCTCAAAATAATCTACACCGTATGTCTGTGGGTAGCCCTTTGCAACAAGACGGGCTTTCAGGCGTTCAATAGTCCCATCATGCTGATATTTAATAGTAAAGACCCAGCGACAGCCCACTGTAGGGCAAGAAGAAGGGCGATCCACAAGCTCCCACGTCTTGCGATCACATAGTGCCTGCATTTCCTGGTCCATTGCCTTCTTCCATGCTGGAATAGTAAGAGCCTTTGTAGCAGTTTTAGGAACGGTGACAACAGAAATTGCAGAAGTAAAGCAGGCAAAGTTGTTATGCAGATTGTTAGATGTGCAGAAATGACTGATAGGATGTTTAGTACAGGAGCGAACACCTTTCCGTAAGCTGATAGGAAGGTGCAAGTCAGATGTTACCTCAGTGTTTATTTGATCATCCGCAGACGCAAGAATTGGTTGAGGGGCCATGGAAGGAGTGCTTGTCTTCGGCCGGCGTTTGTATACTTGTAATGGGCGTTCTTTAAGCTGGTCGAGAAACAGACAAATCTCCAACAATGTCCGGTAGAGGTGTTTGTGTCAACACATCAAGAGATAGGCTTGCTCCATCCTCAGAAGAGAAGGGCATATGCTCAAAAAAGACTACATCCACACTGACAAACCACTGTCTGAGTACCAGATCAAAGCAGCGATAACCTTTTTGAGTTCTCAAATAACCCAAAAAAATGCACTTAGTAGACCGATGGTCAAGTTTCGACATTCTGGGGCGCAGATTCTTAACAAAGCAGGTACACCCAAAAATACGAGGTGGAACAGAAAAAAGAGGTGTATCAAGAAACAAAATCGAGTAAGGTATTTGATTTTGTAAAACAGAAGAGGGCATGCAATTTATAAGGAAACATGTCGTATGACTGCCTCAGGCCAAAAACGGTGAGGAACTTTATAATGGATAAGAAGAGTGCGAGCAACCTCTAAGAGATGGCGATTTTTGCGTTCAGCAACACCATTTTGCTGTGGAGTAGTATAAGGGAAAGTGGTTTGGTGTATGGTGCCATGATCAGAACAAAAGGAAGTGACAAATTTCTGCATAAACTCTAGGGCATCGTGAGTACGGAGAATCTTGATAGTTTTATTGAATTGGGTTTTTATTTCAGAAAAGAAAATGCGGATATTGTCCAAAACGGTACTCCGATCTTTGAGCAAAAATAGCAGGTAGCACGGGTAGAATCATCAATAAATGTCAAAACATATTTAACACCAGTTTGACTCGGGACACTGCATGGACCCCAGATGTTCGCATGAATAATATCAAAAATATCTTTAGACCCAAGTTCTTTCTTAGCAGGAAAGACAAACCTCGTTTGTTTTCCCAAAACACAGGTTTCACCAGAGAATTTATTTTCAGCTAATGCAGGAAATAAAAGCTTCAATTTAGCAGCAGACGGATGACCCAGCCGGAAGTGCCACTGAAGTCCTGAGACAGATGTAGATAAGAGAGCTGAAGCTGCAGGCGATCCATCCAAGTAGTAAAGTCCATCTGGTCCTTCATGGCCCTAACCAATCCTCGTCTTCGTGCAGAGATCCTTCAAAACACACCCAGAGGGATCAAATTTAATAGAGCACTGAAGTTGTTTAACAGTTTTACTGACAGATAATAAATTAACATGAAACTGAGGTATGTATAAAACAGAGTGAAGATTCATCTTTCGTGATAGCGGAATTGTGCCAACGCCATGGACAGGCGTTTTCGAGCCATTAGCAACTGTGACCGATGGAATATGCGAAGTTTTAGATAGAGTAGAAAATAAGTGGATGTCGCCTGCCATGTGGACAGACGCTCCAAAATCAATACATCACTTATGGTTACCAGCAGAGGGAGACGCAAGCATAGCAGAGGAACCATCCATAGATGTCGAAGGCAGTTGAGTCATACGCTCCTGGAAGAATTTCTCAAACTCAGAGCGAAGCCAGTCAGTGGTTGGAGGAGCAACTGGTGGATCAGATGCAGCTTCAGTAGAGGCTTGGTTTGCCCAGGCTGGCTTGTCGTGCTTGATCCAACACCTATCTTCAGTGTGATTGTCACGACCATACCAGTTGAAATAGCGAGGTCTAGTGGCTTGACCTCGTCCATGAGCACTAGAAGCGCCTCTTCTGCCAGAAGGGGGTGGACGTCCTCCACGACCACGTCCACGACCGCGGCCACATCCAGAATCAGCACAACCAAGGCAGGATGCTCAATAGCAGGTGTAGAGGATACAAATGGGAGTCGCTGGACTCGCTTTAGAACGTCACGAAGAGTCGGTAGAGGATCACTTGACAGAATTTGATCCACCACGCCCGAAAAAGATGCAGGTAGGGCAGCCAGAAATTGAACGAGTTGGAGTTAATTGCGATGCTTCTGTGCCTCTTTGATGTCAGCAGTCAGCGGATGGTAGATCTCATACTCATTCCAGAGAGCAGAACATTGGTTGTAGAAATCTTCAATAGACGCATCTGAGGAGTACTCCTTGGCTAGGTTTTTTGAAAATTTCAAAAACCCATTTAGGATTTTGTTGATGCGAGTAGACATGAGACATCTGGTCCCACATTGCTTTGGCATCATGAAGACACAGTAGAGACTAACTAATGCGCGGCTTGATGCTATTGAGAAGCCAGGACATAACACCCGAGTCGTCTTTGGACCATTGAGCATAAGTTTGTTTGGTCTTGTCGTCAGCAGTAGCAATAGGGGCAGCAGGAGGATCAGTGGTAAGATGTGAGTATCGACCTTGAGCCTTCACATACAACACAAAGGACGTCGACCACAGATGGTAGTTCGAACCATCAAGCTTGACAGTGGTAACACAGAGAGAGCGAGGAGGCTCAACGGAAGCCATACTGAGCAGAGGTAGGCAGTAGCAAGGTGGTGGCGTAGCAACAACGGACAGTAAATAATGAACCCATGATGGGGCAGTAGCAACAGTAGGCAGTAAATAATGAGCCCACTACGGGGCAGTAGCAGCAGCAGGGATCTGACGCATCAGATCAGAAGAATCCGTTTTGGACAGATAGATGGATAAAAGAACCTACGCCGACATGAGGAAACCAATTTTCCGTCATAAGGCGCAGGCAGAGAAAGATCCGGAGAAGTAGAAGACTCTCAACATGAGATATCTATGGCTGTTCGGAAGAATGGACTAGCAAATAGGAGAAGAGGGAGGGTGGTGACGGTGGGGAAAGCAGAGGAAGGAGAGGAGCAGTAGCCCGACGGGTAGAGGAGTGGAGAGGGGAGGGGGGGGGGGCGGAGGTGGAGAGGAGGTTGGGCGGCGACAACATGGGGTAAAGGGGCGGCGTCAACAATGAGGAAGGGGGGGTGGCGGCGGGTGGGGGAAGGGGAGGTGGTGGTGGCGGTGGGTGGTGGGGGCTGTGGGGGGCAACGACGGCGGGCAGGGGGAAGGCGGCGGAGCTGGCCGGGAGGGGGGGGGAGAGGGCTCAGGGCATAGGGGCAGGGTGGGAAGAAGAAAAAAATGGGACCGGACCTGCTCTTGATACCATATAGACAAACTGAGAATGGTTTGAGTGAGTAAAACAGTGTACAATGCAGTCTCTTATATAACAGAAGAGAATAGAGACTAAAGCAGAGGTGAGCAATATGGGACTAAACTACATAAGTGAACATCATAAGTGAGGCACATGCTATGCACATGACACTCAACAAAACATAACAAAACACAACATATCTCTATATATAATGCTTGTAGTTTACTATATAACTATATATACAAATATATATAACTAAAATAATTGCCTAGCTGGGTGCCCTTGGGGACAGGTAGACCGCCTAGCCACCTTCACTACCTAGGATTAATCAAAGCATGCTTGAGAAGACACCAGAGACCAAACACCACTATAGAACCCGACGTATGTAGTTTGGCGGTGGGTGGTGGGGGTTGTGGGGGGCAACGGCGGCGGAGCTGGCCGGGAGGGGGGGGGAGGGCTCAGGGCATAGGGGCAGGGTGGGAAGAAGAAAAAAATGGGACCAAACCTGCTCTTGATACCATATAGACAAATTGAGAATGGTTTATTGAGTGAGTAAAACAGTGTACAATGCAGTCTCTTATATATACAAATATATATAACTAAAATAATTGCCTAGCTGCGTACCCTTGGGGACAGGTAGACTGCCTAGCCAGCTTCACTACCTAGGATTAATCAAAGCATGCTTGAGAAGACACCAGAGACCAAACACCACTATAGAACCTGACATATGTAGTTTGGCGAATCCAAATAATAAACTCTGTGTTTACCAAAAGAGAAACACTATGATGGAAACATACTAAGATCACATCCTTCTCCTATTGATATTCTAGAGTTTTATTCTATGGTTTATCATAGAACATTTAATGTATATTGGTTTAATATATTATAGTCAATAATACTTGGACCATATGAGTACTTAATGTTACAAGCTTATTTTAGTATTTAAAAAAAGGGCTAAGCGGGCAAAAAGTGGCCAATTTTTTTTCAATCCGAGTAATCGGCGCTCAAGGTATTTTTAAGCAGCTGACATGCTTGGCCAATCAAGCGTAAGCGGCCACTCAGGCTGTTTTTGATTTCACTGAGTATGTGTAAATTGTAACACCATAATGATATCTTATTATATATCTTTACATAAGTTATAAGTCTGACGCCATAATTTCTAATAAAATGTCATCTTAACCAACATTTACCAATTGGGTCTAAGTATATAATCAATGAAGTTATTAAGCCTATTTATAATATGGGCCCAATTCTGTCTTGGGTTGTCAGGGTTATGTCTGCTTCCTTGCACTTGCCTCCTTTCCTCTATATATAGGAGGGGCTGACCATATATCAATAAGAAACACACACGAGAATTTCCCCTAATCTTATTTTGTGCACGGTATCAGAGTGGGACACTCTTGGGAAATCCTAACCCTAGAGAGGAGAGAAAAAGGAGAATTGCTTATGCCTGTGGGTGGCCACCCTCTCTTCTGGCTTGTCGCTTGCTAAGCACCTTCTCGGCCTCCATGGTCGTTTGCTTCTCTCTTCTTCATTGATAAAAACTCCACATATATCTAGTTCATTAATAAGTTGCTTTTCCCATATTGTTGCTGCTACCATTGCTAACATCATCATCAAGGGTGCTTCTTCCACCACTACCTGCTTCGCTGCCATGTTCTGCCCTGCCACTCATCTATCTTGTTTCCGCCACTACGAGTCCTGTTGTGGGTTGTTGTTGTATCCTGTACGGTTGTGGTTGCCGCCACAAAAATCCTCCTCGGATTGCATCTAGCAGCGCGATTTACGGTCGGACTGGGATGCATACTATCATCAGTCAGACTCTGTTGTCTTTGTCCAGGCCATCTCATATTTGCTGTTGTAATTTATTATCTGACGTGGATTGTATACGGTCCCTAGACGACCATATTTTCTACTGATGCCTAATTTTGCTACTGAATATGCGGTGGATCTTATCTTTGTTGTTTAATTTTTGGTAAATTTCTGTGGGAGAAACATCTACCCTATTATTTTACCATTCGATTTTCTTATATGCCCCCCTTCTATCTAGTTAGTCTTATTTATTTTTTGTCCACTCACACAAAATACCCCTTTAATCCTTCTTTTTTTCCCTTTGAATATCACTACCTATGCATGTTTCATGCCTAATGCTAATAAGATCTTTAATCGGATCCAGAAAAATTACCTTTTGGGTCACACAAAGGTCCATTTATTTTTCTAGCCTGACCTGCGTAATTAGGTCATATAGTACATTAAATTGCATTATCGTTTACCCTTCTCCACATATTTGCCTACATATTCATTACCTCTATCGTGGTTTACGACTTTCCACCCCAACCATTTTCTTGATTCTTTTTGTGGTTGGTGTAAGGGGATGAATAGATGATGACGAGTAGAGGGAAAAGATGAGATGGAGGAGAGATGATGAAGAGAGAAGATTTTATTTCTACTGCTAGTTCTAGAGTTCCTCTGGTTGCTATATATATTCTGTGGTGTGTGCGGTATAATCTGTGGATCATTCTCCTAAGTCCTACTATCGTTATTTTTCATCACGTGGAGTGTTTTTGGAGCCAATTCATCATCGCCTGCTGCTATGGATTTATCTACTTCACCTATGCTATTTGTTTGGATGATATTGTTTTTGCAAATTTTTGTTGATGGTCTTCTATCAAGCGCTGTCCCTCTTGCTATTTGTGCTAGCTTAGCACATTTTTTGTCGCTTTGTGCTATTGCACCAGCGGTCATTCACGCGATATTTGCATATTGACTTGTCCGTGCTTTGTAATTTGTATGCACGTTGACTACATCCTATTTGTGATCTAGCACTCTCTAGACTGTGACCAATCCCCCTTTGTTCTGTGACATTTGCTAATGTGATGGAAATTATACAAAGAAAGAAACTGGTGAAGGTTCTTGATTTGCTTTTGCAGGTGCTACACATATGATGGAGCTTCATATTTTTTTGCTACTGCATTGCATCTTGAAGTCTTATATATGTTGCTTCTTCCTGCCATGAGTTATTAATTCTTGCGATGTCACCTTTGCTGCTACTATTAGATTTGTGCAACTATTTTGCACGTTGACTATTAGTACCTCTTGTATGCCAATACTCTGTGGCCTGTCCGTGTTTCATCACTCGCTGATCTACTTCGTTACTAGCGATTGCGATGAAGACCATGACACCTACCTACTGTTGCCTACTAGTGCTCTAGATGCCATTTCTTTTTGATCAAGAAGCTCCTGCTACTTGCCTGCATACTTACTTTGGATTATCTACTTGAGGGAGAGTGCTTAAGTGTTGAGTGCTTGATTGTAATGTTGAGGGGGAGAAATATTCTTATATGGGCTTAGTTTATCCCTTTTATCCTAGTCCTTTATTTAGTCTATCTGTTTTCCAGCTGACTTGGGATTCTATCAAGCTCTAGTTTGAGGGGCAATGTTAGAGAGTTGAAGTATTTACTTATTTAAGTTATAGGCTCTATTTGTAATATGGACCCAATTCCATCTTGGTCCGTTAGTGTTATATTCACTTCCTTGTGCGTGCCTCCTATTGTATATTATAGGTGAGGGGCTGCCCATCTATCAATAAGAAACACAAACAAGAGAATTTCCCCTACTCTCATTTTCTACAGAACCTAAGCACACCTGAAAACTTGATACACCCTTTTGAAGAACTTTTTCTTATCTGCAGAAATCGTTGCAGAGAAGAAGTGGTCCATGAACTCCTTCCAACTTGGAAGTCATTGAAATTGTGCTCATATGTAATCAGATATTTGCGCATGGTGCTCTATCAATAAGATAAACAAGAGAATTTCCCTACTCTCATTTTCTACAGAGCCTAAGCACACCTGAAAACTTGATACACCCTTTTGGAAAACTTTTTCTTATTTGCAGAATTTGTTGGAGAGAAGAGGTAGTGGTCCATGAACTCCTAACTTGGAAGTCATTGAAATTGTACTCATATGTAATCAGATATTTGTGCAAGGGGTGGGGGAGTAAATTCTACAGCCCTTGCAGAGAATAGCAAAAACCAATCTCACTAAGAAACTTGGCTTTTGATGAATCCAACAATTTGGTAATTCTAGATATTAGTATATACACTTTACTGCTGTTTTTACTTAGTGTATTTTGGTTATTTGTCTTTTAGTCACTTGTTTCTTTATCCCATATTGCTTATCTCTAAACGCTGTACTACTCTCTTGTCTTATAAAAGAGAGAGCATTGTATAGGTTTTATTCACTCAATAAGAAGCAATACTTTTCTATTTTAGATGGTATCAGAGCGTCCCGATCCTCCCTAAACCCTAGCCGCCTCTCATCCCCTCCAACCCTAGCCGCCCCTCTCCCTCCTCTCTCTCTTCAGCACCCTTGCCCCCCCCCCCACAGCCACCCTGCCGCCGCCCGCAGCCATCACCACCACCACTCCTGCCACCACCCACCCCTCCGCCAACCCTCCACCACCTTTCAACACCCTAAATCACTCCATTACCATGGCTTAATCCATCAAGTACACCCAATCCTCTACCCATCTTCTTCCTACATGTTCCTCGCTGGTCTGCCTTCATCTTTTACAGGAGTCGTTGATCAGATCCTCTCTAGTGATCCCCTTCCTACCCTGAGAGACGTTCTGAAGCGTGTTCAATGCCTTCCGTTTCGCAAAACCTACCTGACTCTTCTGACGGACAACCCTTGTTGTTCGGACTGGTGACTCCTCCCGTGGACGCGGCCGTGACCGAGGATGTGGCCGCATGCGTTCTTCTGGACCAAGACGTGGCTCCTCTTTTCATGCTGAGACTACTGAACAACGCTTTTGTACCTTCTGTAAGCGTACCAATCACAATGAAGATCGTTGCTGGATAAAGCATGGGAAGCCAGCCTGGGTGAATCAAGTCACCACAGATCATCCTGACACTGTCACTACTTCTGCACCTCCGTCTGTCGATTGGATCCGATCGAAGTTTGAGAAACTACTACAAGCACGGCTTGCTTCCTCTACCGAGACCTCCACTGATGGTAGCACTACTCTTCTGACTCAGTCCGGTAAAAACACTTGGGTGATCGATTCGAGTGCGACATCTCATATTTCTGGCAATCCTACATTATTTTCTCATTTACATAACACTACTGTTATACCTCCTGTTACTCTGGCTGACGACTCTCAAACACCGGTTACTGGTTTTGGTGATATATGCACTCCTGGATGTCTGCCTCTGCGCTCTGCTTTATATGTTCCTAAGTTCCCTATAAATCTGTTATCTGTCAATAGAACTGTGAAGAGCCTTTGCTGCTCTATTACATTTAACCCGGATGGTGTTGTTTTTCAGGATCTGCGCACGAGGACGAAGATTGGTTCGGGCTATGAGGGACTAGATGGTTTATATTACTTGGATGTTCCAAAGACTGCGGCGTATCTGACATCTTCTATGACTGATATCCAGTGGCACTATCAGTTGGGACACCCGCCGGCAGCCAAATTAAAGCATTTACTACCTCATATTTCAGATTCTATTTTTCATTGTGAAACTTGTCAATTGGGCAAGCAAACTAGAGCAACTTTTTCAAAGAAATTATGTATTGGTTCAAAACAGTCGTTTGATATTATACATGCTGATGTTTGGGGACCTTGTTCTAACTCGAGTATATCTGGATTTCGTTACTTTCAGAGCTTTATTGATGATTTCTCTAGGACCACCTGGATTTTCTTGCTAAAGGATAGGTCTAATATTCTTGAGACTATTACTGCTTATTTTGCTGAAATACGTACCCAGTTTAGCAAACCTATAAATTTTTTTTCGCACTGACAATGCTCTTGAATTCATGCAATCCTCGGTCAGCAATTTTTGTCGCAAACTTGGTACTATTCACCAAACCTCCTGTGCCTACACTCCACAACAAAATGGAGTCGCCAAACGCAAGAATCGCCACCTTCTTGACATTGCTCGTACTTTACTTTTTCACTATAATGTTCCCAGTGTTTTTGGCCTGAAGCTATTTCCACTGCGTGCTATCTCATTAACCGCATGCCATCTTCAGTTCTTGGGAATCAAATCCCTTATCAAATCTTGTACCCTGATGCACCCTTATTTTCTGTTCCTCGTATTTTTGGGAGCACTTGCTTTGTTAAAAACCTACGTCCTGGTTTAACCAAACTTGATCCCCGTGCCATCAAGTGTGTCTTCTTAGGGTACTCTAGGACTCAAAAAGGGTACCGCTGTTATGATCCAGTTTCAAAAAAATGGATGGTCTCGGCTGATGTTGTTTTCTTCGAGCACATGCCATTCTATTCTTCTGCTGGGTCTGCCCTTACGTCAGATTTATTAATGGAGACATTACCAATGATTGATGATTCTGATTTCCTTGATACTGTTCCTGCTGCTGCTACTCCTCAACTGAAGGTTTATCAAAGAAGACCGAAGACGACAACTCCCTCTATGGCCCCTCCAGAATCTTCTTCCTCAATGCCAGATCAGTCATCACCTCATGTATTCTCTGACTTAGATATTCCTATCAGTTTAAGGAAAGGAAGTAGAACATGTACCAAACATCCGATTGGGAATTTCTGTACTACTGCTCACCTGGGGACTAACTTTGCCAATTTTACTGCTGCTCTTTCTGCTGTTTCTATTCCTAAAAATGCTTCTCAGGCTCTTAAACATCCAGCTTGGCATCAAGCCATGGAAGCTGAGCTGCAGGCTCTTACTGATCGTAACACTTGGGAGTTGGTTGATCCTCCCACTGATTGTTCTCCGGTTGGATGTCGTTGGGTGTTTACTATTAAATATCAACCAGATGGCACGATTGAGCGTCTCAAGGCTAGGCTTGTTGCCAAAGGCTATACACAGACTTACAACGTCGACTATTTTGAGATTTTTTCACCTGTGGCCCGGTTGAATTCAGTTCACATACTTATTTCTGTTGCAATTAATTTTGATTGGCCCTTATTTCAGCTTGATTTGAAAAATGCTTTTCTATATGGAGATCTGCATGAGGAAGTCTATACGGAACAACCTCCCAGATTTGTACTTTAGGGGGAGTCCTCCAAAGTTTGTTGTTTGCGGAAAGCAATTTATGGCTTAAAACAAAGTCCCCGTGCTTGGTTTGATAAACTGAGTACCATTCTTCAGAAATTTCATTTTAGACGTTCCCAATCTGATCATTCTGTCTTTGTTAAACAGACTACTTCTGGCATTGTTATATAGATTGTATATGTTGATGACATCATTCTATCATGGAGTGATCTTACTGGCATTCAGGAAACTAAACGTTATCTGGAGAAACATTTTGTCACCAAAGATTTAGGCACCTTGCGCTACTTTCTTGGGATTGAAGTTTCTCGGTCAGCCTCTGGATGGTGCCTATCTCAGCGTAAATATGTTTTAGATCTTCTATCTGAAACAGGTCTTCTTGGTGCAAAGCCTGCTAGTACTCCTCTGGATCCAAACACCAACTGGGATGATGAGAATTCTCCTGCTTATCCTGATCACCATCAGTGTCGACGCATGGTTGGCAAGCTCATCTATCTTACTGTCACTCATGCTGATATCACATCTGCAGTTGGACTTGTTAGCAGATATCTTGACAAACCCCGACAATGTCACTGGGATGCAGTCTGTCACATTCTCAAATACCTGAAGAGCTCCCCTGGGAAAGGTCTGCTGTATAAAAAACATGGTCACTGTAACCTTGTTGGGTATTCTGATTCTGACTATGCGGGGAGCAAAGATCGATCGACGCTCCACCTCCGGCTACTGTACTTTTGTAGGTGGAAATTTGGTTACCTGGCGCAGTAAGAAACAAACAGTTGTTGCTCGCTCGAGTGCTGAAGCAGAATATCGCGCCATGGCGCATACTACATGTGAACTATTCTGGATATGGAGCCTGCTGAAAGACTTTGGCATTTCTGATTCTACTCCTATCCCTATGTACTGTGACAACAAGGCTGCTACCTTTATTGCCAGTAATCCTACCTTCCATGAACGAACAAAGCATATTGAGGTTGACTGTCACTTTGTTCGAGAAGCTGTCTTATCTGGCCAGATATCTACGCCCTACATACATACCTCAGATCAAGTGGCTGACATCTTAACCAAAATACTTCCGAAGTCTAGATTCACTGCTATGACTGACAAGCTGGGCATGATTGACATCTATGCTCCAGCTTGAGGGGGAGTATTAGTGTATACACTTTACTGCTTTTTTACTTAGTGTATTTTGGTTATTTGTCTTTTAGTCACTTGTTTCTTTATCCCATATTGCTTATCTCTAAACGCTGTACTACTCTCTTGTCTTATAAAAGAGAGCATTGTATTGGTTTTATTCACTCAATAAGAAGCAATACTTTTCTATTTTAGACTAGAATTGAGGTCTAAGAAGGAAATGGGCACATTATGCCTGAAGGAGGTTCATGGGTGAAAAAATATTCAAGACAAGAAGTGATTTAAATAAAAATTGTGAAGAAGTGGTAGCGAACTTAGTTTGGGTCTAACTTTGCTCGTACAATATAAAAGATGCTTTGATTTTAATCCAGTTGAGGCCCAACATGATATGTAAGTATATATAGTAGTCATCACAAGCTTTTTGATGAGTACTTGTACATCTTCATCAAACCCAAATGTGAAAATCATGGCCTCCAAAATGGATCTGCATTGCATTACTTTTGCTTTGAAAACCAATCCAAGTAAGCGTGACATTTTTTTGAGCGCGTAATCTAAACACAATCTATGTAAGTTTTGGGAAAAATATATTAACAACCTTAACATAACAACGCCCGTGCTAAGTGCCTCCAAGCCATCATAAACTTTTAACACCTTTTTTTGTTTAAAGGGAGTCCTATCTCATATTTTAGATATATTCACGACATATAAGTTTTCTTAGCATTAATATTGGCGATGACTGCAATATATCCCCTAAGAAGACATAAATCCAACAACTAGGGGTTAGTGAGTACGTCCTAGTTGTTGTTCAGATTGATACTTCAAGCTTGGTTTGCTCGTTCTCCTAGGTGAGCATGAAATAGCCATGAATTGTTTTTCTATCTTTAGTCCTTCATTATAATGCTTGGAAGCGTCTATGGAAAATTGATCAGGTGGTTTGGCAACATGTTATAGTTGCTAACTATATCCATGGATTTGACCCTTCACCATACTCGAATCATTGCCTTTGTAGAAAGTAATTATAAGACAATTTGATACATTACTTAGACAAACCTCTCCTCCTGTGTAGAAGATGTGAACTTAATGGCTGACTTGACAAAACCCTAATGGGCCTACACATTCCAACCCATATTACATTTGACCCACTTATAAACTATTTCGAGCTAACACTCCCCTCAAGCCAGAGCATGGAGAATCACACATCCAACTTACACAATAGACATAAACAAGACAAACATAAACATGACTTGACACAAATATAGACATATTCAACAACTCATCTGTACTCCCCTTCAATCTACTCCCATGATTCAGCTTGCATGTTGGACATAAACAAGACGAATACAAACATGATTTAAGGATACAAAATTAAAAGTATTATCCCGCACATGCAATTGCATTCCCTAAATTAATCTCCCCTGAATTTAATGTGCATGATACCCCTCCAACACATTATTTCTGAATTATGAAACACATGTTAGTTCAGTCACATGATTTAACAATGTTTTTAAATATACGATACATGTACAATAATGATACGACAAAATGTATTATTTATTTTATACATACCAATATATTTATTTATAAAAATGCAAATTAAGATCATATACTTTCATCACATATTAGTATAAAGAAAAGGGATTTTTTTGACATGACATTTTTCAATCTTTCATGAACTACCTTTCGCACTACACTTAGGTGTTCCATAGTGACGCTTGGGAAAGTTTTGATCCCATTGCCTGAAATCTTTCCCAAGTGTGCTTTTGTCGTATTATATGGTCACCCATACTCTTTATTGATATAGTTGTAACAACAATTCAATATTGCCGTCCTTTCATGCTTGTGATATTATAATCACGTATTTCTACATAGATGCATGATCATCACACTCAATTGAGAGGCTTATGACCTTGAATTAGGCAGATAAATATTAAATAAAATAGATAGAAATAGTGCAAATTGGATACCATAAGGAAAGAACAAAGAAATAGTTCAAGGACCCAAAACCCCCCAAAAAGATATAGTTCAAGGAGTTGGATTATATGACTCATGAAATAACTTTAAGAGCCGGGTGATAAATAGATGTTCGAGTTTTAGCAGGACTGAGTCTATAAAAGATATTCTTAGCAGCGTATTACACGCAATTGAATTAGCATCGTAATGGATCTAACAACAAGCAACAATGAATTGATATCATCAGCTTAATATGGCCATTTGCCATACATTTGATCAAGTGTCTAGAAGGGGTTTGTTTTAATAACAATAGGTTTATAAAACTGTGCATTTGTAGATCTATAATTAACATTCAACTTGATTCATTATAGTTCCAACTTCTAAATTCTAATTTGCAAGCCAAAGATTTTCTGAAAAAATTAGAACTAAGTTATGAACATTAAGTTGATAAAATAGTCTTAAGAATTTGGAACTAACAATAAGTGATAGATTATCGTCAATAACAAGCTAACAACAGTTTTAAAAATAAAACAGTACTGTGTCGACCCATAATCACCGTACACAATGTTTTTTTGGTAGTCCCAAAACTCTCAAGTTTTTCTTGAGAGGCAAGAAAGAAAATCTGAAGGAATATAGAACTATTAGTTGTAATAGATACATACCGACCATTAAAATAAGGTTTATGTATGTATTCTCTATATATGTGGGTGGGTTGTATCCACGAAGTATCTGCACTTTAGAAAATGAAAAACATTTGGATATGTCTGGAGAAGTATCCAATATGTCTCCTGGAGTATCCAAGAAATACAATAATCCAATACATGTCTATTATGGGTACTAGACCTATTTTGAAGTATCATGCTTCCTAGTTAGCAGACCAACAAGTACAATAAGAAACCAACATTTATAGCTTTTGATCATGTTGGATGTGCATGTGGAGTTGCAAATGGTGGAAGGCATGTGTAGACGTCATATGATGCACCTACCCAATCACCATTATAATTAAAGTAGTTTCTCATCTTAAGTACTACTATTAGAATGGCGCACATTAGTTGAAAACTTGACATGAGAATGTGTTGCAACTGGTGATCAACATGCTTGAGATAGAACTACATCAAGTGTTCGACGTGCTTGATGGAGCACATACAAATAAGTGGGTAAATGGATATCGTAATCGGATGAATGGTCTTCCATGGACAAGTATGCTAGACATGCACATAACTAAATACATATAGCTCCGGGGTGCTCTAACACAACACACTAGATATTCCAATGCACGATATGACATGAGAGAGATCACCCTCCTCCCCTAAATCTCACAAATATAACAATTAAGACTCTCCTCAGATCGACAATTTCAACATTGAATATCAACAAATAGCAGGTAAGAGAGTGATTAAATTAGATAAGAGCTGCATATGGAATAGAAGTAGATAGCAACATGTAGGTGCATGTGTCTTCATCTCAATCACTGGCATTGTCAAGTAGTCCAGAGAGTGTTGGGTCATAAGTAATTGATTCATAAGTAGTTGAGTCAAGAGAGTACTTACTGGTTCACAGTAGTAAGTACTTGACGTGTACAAGAAAGCGCATACAAGCAATAGAAAGTCAACACACATAAACCATAGGCAGATAGTAGTGAGATGATGCCATATGATACGACATAGGTAGGACACAACGACGTCAAATGATACATACATAGGCCAAAGCATAGCTTCACATGCCCGCTCGAATAACAAAGTAGAAGCTCAATAACAAAAAAAGATCAAACCTACACTACAAAATTTGTCCAGATCAAGGTTCTTTTTTCTTCACTAATATCATCCTTTCTTTTTCTCTCCTCACTTCATCTCCTCCATTCACTCCTTTATATCCACCAATCGAGGGCTAATTCAAGAGAGTGGAGTCGGGGTGAAGACCAAGGAACAACCCAAAGAAGGGTGGTTCCGGCAAGGTGCAAGAAGGTGCATAAGGAGAAAACTAGATAGAAGCGATAGGAAGGTGCAACATTTGTAGATGTAATATTGTGGACTTTGCTAACACGCAAAGCTTGTAGCAGAAACAAGTGACAGTGGAAACATGTAAGAGAGGACATCAGTGGCAACATGGTAGGGAGGTGGTGTCCGGATCGCACAATGGCAGGATGAGATAGCAAGATGGACGAACAGTGCACACAAAGACAAGGATTGGAGATTTATAGGGGCAGTATGGTCCTCCTTTCTGATCATAGCGAAGACAATGGCAGTATCACCAGACAAAATGGATGATAGTGGTTGTGACTCTGCCTATGCGTATGAGTTTGCTTCATTGGGCCACAATCATGTAACGACATAATAGACGGTAGGGGCCAGTGACAACTACGTGAACTTCTACAATAGACATGCCAAATTTGTAGGGGAATAGGTAATGTCATAGTGTGGAAGCTGACAGGTGCAGAAGAGCCATCCTACACAACAACAAACATCTATAGAATGACCCTTCAACACACTGTGGTTGGGCATACCATAACTAGGTGAAAACTAGATGTTTAGACAACATCAAAAACACTAGCGTGAAAGGGAGACAAACATAGAAACAATGCACAGGAAGGAGAAGCATGCAAGTGGTATAGAGAGGAAGGGAATGCTGCCAGCTAGCTTGATCTGTGTCTCTTGTTTACTTCTCTCACATTAGAGATAGTGTTAGGACAAACCTGGTTAAATATCATGTAAAAAGTAATTATGAGGATATCTGATGCATTATTTAGACAAACCTCTTCTACATATACAAAAGGGAACACAATGACTGACTTGACTAAACCATAATGGGCCTATAAACTTTGGCCTATATTACATTAGACCCACTTACTATTTGTTAATATATTTAGTTTTATTTGTTTATTTTGTGCACTCTTTAGTGTCTTGTCTTTTGTCCCATATTAGTGAACTCTATATGGTGACTCCTATCCTATGTAAGCAGGGTGCCTATGCTTGTATTACATATCTAATTACTACAATCCTATTCTATTCACATGGTATTAGAGAGGTCTAATCCTCCCTAAACCTAATGCTTCCCCTCTCTACCTAGCCGCCCCTTCCTTTTTTGTTCATGTCGTCCAACCCTCCCTCCCTGCCGTCATCTATCTTCTCCCTCATCCACCATCTGCCCGATAGCCATCTCGCTCTAGCTCCCAACTCACCTTCCGCCATCCACCCTGCACCCGTTGTCTAGACCCTAGCCTAACACCCGCCCACCTACAAATCACCCGCAACACGCCGCAAATCCCCATGTCTGCCACCTCCAGCATGCCAATCACTACATCTCCCTATTTTTCCACATCTAGCAAACCATCTGTCGCCGACTATCCCCACACCGCCAAGCCCCTCTGCCATCTACCCCTGCACCCGTCGTCTAGACCCCTACTCCACAACACCCGCTACTTGCAAACCCACTGCCCCCTCATCCTCCACTTCTTGTTTACCTGTGACCAACCAAGCCACTAAGCCCGTTGCCCCTCCCTTCTCCTGCATCTCCATCTACCCAACCCCGCACCCACCCACCTTCATTCTGGATCTCAGCCCCTTCCTTCTTGGCTGAGTTGCCTGTAATTGGAAGACTGTTCCTTATATAAAAACACCCACTCCTCGGTTCTCTTCATCTTTGGGAGGCACTTGCTCCCTCCCATCAACCTTTGTCACATGTCGGTCTAAATTGACGATGTGACGTTGGGTTATTAATTAAAACAATCTTAATGCCCATTCTTTAGGTATCTGAACTCTTCTTCAGTTGATAACTTGCGTGACTACTTCACGCCTCTCTGAACTAAGAACTTGTACGAACTAATCTAGAACTGATTCCATCATGGATTCTAATGATAACTTTAGAACTCTCTGTGTGACCACCATGAATTTAGATGGTTCTAACTACCATACATGGTTCTAAGTAAAGGACCTACTCTTCCAGTCGAGACCGCTGACGAGAAAACTAAGCATGCCTATGACCTGGATGGTCAACATTACAAACAAAAAATAAGTCAGTCTCTTTTAGGCCTTAGAACGACAAAAGCCATGTGGGTTCAGTTAGCACATGTGTACTCACACCAACAAAACCCTAAAAATGAGTTTGAAATTCTCTAAGGATACATCGATTGAGGACTATTGTGATCAATATTGTCCCTTGTGGGAT
Source organism: Alisma plantago-aquatica (assembly GCA_963693085.1). Lineage (NCBI taxonomy): Eukaryota > Viridiplantae > Streptophyta > Magnoliopsida > Alismatales > Alismataceae > Alisma > Alisma plantago-aquatica. Next base: position 62,416,140 of record OY856409.1, read on the forward strand.
GAATTTAAAGTTTACCATCCCCTGACTTCTGATATCACTGAAGTTCAATGTCAGCGAAATGAACTTCAATTGGTACAATTCCTTGCTGGATTGCCTGCCTCCTTTTCATGTGTAGTAGATCAAATATTCTCTAGTAATTTGCTCCCAAAGCTTTATGATGTTCTAAAGCGGGTCTAACGCCTACCATCAGTCTATTCTACTCCTGCTGATTCCACTGAGGCATCTGCTCTTGCAGTCCACTCTGGTGATTTTGTTCGTGGCAGAGGCTGTGGCCGTGGTCGTTTGGCCTGTTAGGACCTTGACGTAGCCAACCCCCTACTGGATCGGGACATGGTCAACCCTAAACTGGACCAAGCAACACTCCTCTAATTGGACCAAGCACTGCCCCTCCTACTGGACCACGTCATTGCAACTTCTGCGGTCGCAACAATCACACTGAGGATTGCTGTTGGGAGAAATATGCTACACCAACATATAGGCCAATCAGGTATGTGCTGACTGCATCGAGGATGTACTTGCCTAACAACACTCCACTGCTTCTACGAATTGGGTCCGGGCTAAATTTGAAAAGATCTTCTAAGAGTGATTTCAGACTTCGATGCCGGCTCCATGTTCAGATGGTGACTCTGCTTTTTTAGCATCCTTAGCTCCTTATAGTAAAAACAAATAAGTCATCGGTTCTGGTGCTTCTACCCATATTTCTGGCAATTCAAAATTGTTCCCTAAATTAATTGCTTCTTCTTCACTGTTGCTGATGGCACTCAAGCCCAGTTCATGGGGTTGGCAACATACGAACTACAAATAGTTTCTTGCTCAGATCGGCGTTATACGTTCCTCATTTCCTTTGAATCTTCTTTCAGTTAGTAAAACCGTCAAACAACTAAAATGTTCTATTATGTTTGACCCAGATGGATTTTTTTCAAGATCTCTGCACGAGGATGAGGATTGGTTTAGGCCATGAGGGACTAGACGACTTATACTACCTTGATGCTCCACAGACTACTGCTCTTCTATCATCGGCTGAGTTTGGACTTCAATGGCACTACAAATTAGGACATCATCTGCATCCAAGCTCAAGAATTTGATTCCTAATGTATCTGACACTGTGTTTAAATGTGAAGCATGCCAGTTAGGAAAGCAAACTCGATGTAGTTTTCCTAGAAAAACCACTATGCCTTAAAATCTATTTTTGACATTGTCCATGCTGATATATGGGGACCTTGTTCGCTCGCAAGTATGTCTGGATCGATACTTTATGACATTTATCGATGACTTCTCTAAGGATACTTGGTGGTTTTTACTTAAAGATAGGGCACATGTCGTTGATACTGTTATTGTATTTTGTTGAGATTAGGACTTAATTTAATAAGTCCATCAAAATTTTTAGAACGGACATTGCTCTTAAAGTTTATGCAACAATATGTTAGCACTTTGTGTAAAAATCTTGGTACTATCCATCAAACATCTTGTTCTTACACTCGACTAAATGGGATTGCTGAACGCAAGAATCACCATCTGCTTGAAGTAGCTCGAACCCTTATGTTCACTATCATGTCCGTAATTTTTATGGGTTGTTGCTGTTTCCACAACTTGATTTCTAATTAATAGAATTCCCTCGTCTATCTTGAATAACCAAGTTCCCTATATTGTGTTATACCCCAGAGCTCCTCTTTTCTCTCTACCACCTAGAGTGTTCGGTAGTACTTGGTTTGTCTGAAATCTTAAGATTTCCGTAAGCAAACTGAATCCAAGATCAACTAAATGCATCTTCTTGGGATACTCTCGAACTCTTAAGGGGTACAACTGCTATGACCCAACTGAGAAATGGTTTGTTAGTGCAGATTTTTTTTTTTGAGGATTACCGTATTTTTCTGTTATGGATTCGACTCTATCTACGAATCTGCTTGTAGATACACCGCTTCCTGTTATTGTTGAGTCAGACTCATCTCAGCCTGTTGTTCCATCTACCGAGGTTCCTCTGTGTGTGTATCAAAGACGCCGCAAGACTTCAACTCCCTCTATGGCCCCTCCCTTAGCCAATCCCTCATCTTTGTCAAACGATCACGTTGCAACTCAGGTATAATCTGATTCGAATACTCCGATTAGCATAAGAAAAGGGGTGCACTCTTGTACTTTCAATCCTATCAACAATTATTGTGTTGATGCTAATCTTGGTTCAAGTTTTGCAAACTTCACTAATGCTCTTTGAGCTATCTCTCTTCCTAAAAATGTGGCTGAGGCCCTCACCGTTCCTGCCTGGCGTCGTTCCATGGATGTTGAGATGGAAGCTCTGCATACTCGACGAACTTGGGACTTAGTAGATGCCCCTAGACAAGTTTCTCCTAAAGGTTGCCGCTGACGCTGGATCTTTACTGTCAAGTATCACCCAGATGGCATGGTTGAATGACTTAAACCCCTTCTTGTTGCTAAGGGCTACACTCAAAACCTATAGTGTGGATTACTTTGAAACCTTCTTTCCTGTTGCGAGACTTAATTCTATTTAGATTCTAATCACTGTTGCCGTCAACAAGAAGTGGCCCTTGTTCCAGTTGGATGTTAAAAATGCTTTCTTATATGGTGACCTGCATGGGGAAGTCCATATGGAGCAACCTCCAGATTTGTTGCTTAGGGTGTGTGCTAAAGTCTGTTGTCTTAAGAAAGCTATTTATAGACTGAAACAAAGCATGGATTAATAAATTAAGTCAAATTCTTGCCAAATTTAACTTTAGACACTCGCATTCCGATCATTCTATATTTATTAAAAAATCTATTGGGGTTTTTAATATATGATACTGTATGTGGATGATATCATCCTTTCTGGGAGTGATCATGGTATCCATGATACCAAAATATCTTTACACAAACACTTCATTACTAAAGATATAGGAAAAATGTGCTATTTTCTGGGAGTTGAAGTATCTCATTCTTCTTCTGGAGTCTGTCTATTCCAACACAAGTGGCTTTGATCTTCTATAGGAGACTGGCATGTTGGGTGCCAAGCCTGTCAGCACTCCTCTAGACCCCAATACCAGTTGGGATGATGATTCTTCTCCTTCTTACCCTGTCAACAAACAATATAGAAGACTTGTGGGAAAAGTTATTTATCTGAAAGTTACACGAGCAAATATCACTTCAGTTGTTGGACTTGTTAGTAGGTACCTGGATAAACCTCGAAAATGTCATTGGGATGCTCTGTGCCATATTCTCAAATACTTAAAAAGCTCACCTGGAAAGAGTCTTCTATATAGAAACAATCTGACTCAGACTATGCTGACAGCAAGGCTAATCATAAATCTACTTCAGGTTACTGCACCTTTGTAGGTGGTAACCTTGTTACTTGGAGAAGCAAAAAATAGGATGTTGTGGCTAGATCCGGTACTGAAGCTAAGTATCGCGACATGACACATACTACTTGCGAGCTCATGTGGGTTCAAGGTCTATTAAAATTTAAAAGAATTTGGAGTCGATGATTTTGCCCCCATTCCTATGTACTGTGTCTGTGATAATAAAGCAACTACCTTCATTGCAAGTAACCCAACATTCCATGATCGTAGTAAACATGTTGAGGTAGACTGTCACTTTGTCAGAGAGTCCAGTCTGTCCATACACATAGCCACTCCACACATTAAGACAGAAGATTAGCTAGTTGACAACTTTACAAAGTCACTGCCAAAGACAAGATTCCTCTGTATGGTGGACAAGCTGGGCATGCATGATATCCATGCTCCAGCTTGAGGGAGAGTGTATATATATCTATTTTTTATTTGTTCATTTTGTGCACTCTTTAGTGTCAGTGTCTTTTGTCCCATATTGGTGAACTCTGTATGGTGTGGACTCCTCCTATCTTATATAAGGAGGGTGCCTATGCTTGTATTACATATCTAATTACTACAATCCTATTCTATTCACACTATTAAATGATCTAAGCTCTATCAGCCTTTAGATTTGTTTGGGCATGGAAGAAGACTCTTCTGTCAAGCCAAAGAAAATGTGTCCGGGTAACAGATGCAGTGATGGTGGTGGAATATAGTGAATAGATATTAAACTTGAGAGAAAGGAAAATAATTGCACCCTATTCCAGCCCTTGTCATGTATAGGAAGAGTGGGATAATTGGACAGAAGTGGAATAAGTTCCGTCCTCACGCTACCTTTTAGTTCACTTTATTAAATTTTTTTTTTTCTGACAAATCAAGGAATAAGTGAGCTTGTTCCACCGTTAAGTACCTCTAAAGAGTAGTGAAGTAGAAATAGGGATTAGTATAGATGTATGTTGGCTGTCTTCTGAAGGTGGTCATCTAAATAGTTGATAATGCATGGATAAGATAAGGTGGTCATCTGAATAGTTGTTTATGCATGGATTAACTTCCTATAAGGTATAGCATCAGGATACGCAGTTGGATCCAGTCGTCCAGTAACTATTATATCAGGTTCCGATGTTCCATATAAGGGTCACTCACCATTCGTTGTTTATGCAGATTTTATTAGACTTTGCGTTTGCATATATCTTACAAATTACGGTCAGACATTATTGAAAACTTAAATATATTTTGGGGTCACGACCTCTTTCTGTTTGTAAATGCAGTTATGGTGGTGGAATAAAGTGAATAGTCAATAGATATTAAACTTGAGAGAAAGGAAATAATTGCACCCTATTCCACCCCTGGTCATGTATAGGAAGAGTGGGATAACTGGACAGAAGTGGAATAAGTCCCGTCCTCATGCCACCTTTTAGTTCACTTTATCTTACAAATTATGGTCAGAGACATTATTGAAAACTTAAATATATTTTGGGGCCACGATCTCTTTCTCTTTGTAAATGCATTTTCTGCTCTTTGGCAAATACTGGCTGTAAAGAACTGGACTTCATTGTTGACACCAACATACATTTACTAGTTTTGAGGAGACATGATTATAATTAATTTAATCGTGAAACCGAGAATACAATAGTAGAGTGCTATCAAGTGACCTGAAAATGTTTCGGATCTGAATTGAACTGAGCTTGCATGTGCTTATATTGCTGCACTGGCGGTATGGTGGTTGCCAAAGTCGATGTAGACTTGATTAGTTCATAGAGTTGATTCACCTTTTCTAGTTGTGCTTTAACTTTGAACAGAAAAATCAGAAGCTGCAACTGAACTTTACCATGCTATTTCAGGGCACATCAGATGATGTTGTTGATTGGTCTCACGGAAAACGACTTTGGGAACTTAGTAAAGTGAAGCACGAACCCCTATGGTTAGAAGGTGGCGGACATTGCAATCTGGAGCTCTATCCCGAGTTTCTAAAACATTTGAAGAAATTTATTTCTGAAAGTGCAAAACTGAAAGCTTCGAATTTAGACCGAACAGAAGCAGACAGTGAAACTCCTCACTAAACAAAATGGCACTTAATCCTCTGATAAGTATTAAGTTGACATATCTTAATGAGAAGCCTCAAATTGACATCAACAGTATTTGTTAACAGTCAGAGACGTTTGGACGGTTGTGAAAACAGAATTGGGCATTTGAGAAAATTTGGGAGGAATCAAAGCTTTCTTTGGTATTTTCTTTTATGAAACATTTCAGAGACCGTGTCTTCCTACATTTGTCACTTTGAAGTTTCGCAGTATTCCATGCCCTATTACAGATTCTGGAGAATTCTCGTAATCGTACACGAGTTACCAATCAGCATGTTTGTGTATTAATGCTGGGAATACTGAACACCAAGGTGCTATTGAACAGAGGACTTGTAGCTTAATTTCAATTAATAAACGTTCAATTTGGTAATGCATTGCTGTATGTTCTTTGTTTAATTGACTACAAAGGGTGGCATTAAGGTGAACCAAACTGTTTAACTGAATTAATCATCACGAAACCTACCACTACGCTTTCATTTTTGGGGTTGGTTAGTTTGCTTTAGTTCAAAAGCTTACAAACTGATCAATAGTTGGGATTTGCGCAGGTCATTTATCCAACCAAACGGATGATAAGTGTACGTATATTATGTTTAACGAAATGCATATATAGTTTATGTATTGTGCATCTAATATGTATGCGTGCGGGATGGGGGTATGGATGTGTATATCTAATTCTTCCAAAATGGCATATGCTAGATACGTGTGTGCTCATAGAGAGTTTAACTTATGGAAATGGTTCATAACACTTCATCTGGACCTCAACATAGACCCAAAACAGTTCAACAATGGCCCGGTCTTCCAACATTCTGATTTTGATGTATCCGTGTATATTTTTGTGTATTATATTGTTTGATGATTGGCGTCTTATTGTGTACTTTTTGAAAATTTATGCCTTATTAGAAAATGATTAGTTAATGGCTAACAAAGGTTTAACGGCTCAAAATATGTTGTTCTTGTTTATATACAATGTATAGTGTTCTTGTGAATTGTTGTTTGTATTTGTGTGCTAGTACAACACAAACAACACATACAAAATATTAAAACCGTCGTTTCTAGGTGATTGGCTTGTAATAAGTGTAATTTACCATTCATATAGATACGTACAACAACGAGAAAAATAAAGCTGAAAACTACAAATCAAAATTTTATCGTAACAATAGTCAAGTATCATTACTAGGTCTTTGGTATGTACTGGATAAATTTCTAACAATACACATCGATATATACATCCACATGAAAAACATACTTGAATAGTATACAAAACTACAAACAAAGGTATACAACTGATTGTGCACCTTTTTGGATCCAGAAGATGACTGAGGCAAGGAGATCCACTTTCTCCTAACATTTTGTTCACTGGGTGGGTCGCCTCAACCAAGCAATTGCGAGAGAGGAGAATGAAGGAGGCTGGAAGCTATTATAGATAAACACACATGGTCCAAGCTTCTCCCACGTCTAAATAATTCCACTCTATGAATCCTCTCTACCTCGATCAAGAATGGTTTTAAACTGCCTCAAGGCATTAGGTAGGGCAAGCTTTAGGGCAAGTGTTGGAGAAGGAAAAATCCACTATCTTCTTTAAGAATACTGACCATGCGACCCATAGAAGGATTAGTAGGTGAATGGGGATCATCCCACAGACTGATAATCTCGAAAACACTTAGGAGTTCTGATTATTTATGCTAGAGATAACAACTACTAAGACCTATCGACTTTGAATGCGAAGACTCCAATATCTCATCATGGGTGAATAGAACACTGTCGTTTACAATAAGAGTGACCTTGGAAAAGTTTGTTCTTAAACTCAACACCTATGCACATAATTCAAACCACCCAACTCCTAAGCTCCATTTGTGACCAATTGATCAAGTGATTTGGAACTTCATTTGGGGGAAGTAACGAGGAAAAAAGAGACGGGGTATGATAGAATGGACGAAGATTATTATCACTGATAAGAAAGTAGGGAGACTAAACATCAAATCAACAAAAGTCCAATGGAGCTTTACTAATGTGAACTTGTCAGTAGGAGAGTACATTGATGCTAGACCATGACAGTAGAATATGCTCACGTACGGGATGAAGGCCGACAAGCGGGCTCAAGGATATGTCATTTTGTTCTGCGACACAAGGGGGAGATAACTAACTGCACAATGGTCAATGATGAAAGCATCTCGATATCGAAGGATAGATGGGATGAAGGAATATCGACGCTAGTGTTGCAAGCTGAGCGCATAAATCTCCATAAGACTGCTCTATAACAGATCTCAATGTGATATGGGGTAGGAGTTTTATTCAACACTCGTTTGATTTAGAAACACAAGTGAAGATCTTCAGCTTGTGCCCACTTGATGCTAGAGCAAGAGAGGACGAATGACAATTCACTGATGACAATATAGGATGGTTCACGACTATGACAATTAATAAACAGTTAGTTTACGAGATCTAAAATCTAACCCAAAGGTTTCTTGTCCTGTATATGGAAGCTTTACGTTTTCCAGAGTATAAAGATATTCATATGCAAGGCTCAGTCTCATGACCAACTGTAATATCCTCAATTTTGGTAAAATTGAATTATAAGTATTTTTTCCTCAATGATATTATTGATGGAATGATAATGCTTTGTAGTATGGGTGCAACCCATGAGACTATTTGTTTTGCAAATAGGTCCTTAAAGCACAAGACAAAAAAAAAGAAATTTTGTACATAAATAAATAACAGTGACTTTATAAGTTGTTGAATAATCGAAATATGAGATAATATGTAAGTTTCCAAAAGAAAATACGATATTTGGTATTTTAGATAATTAAAAGAGTAATTATCTAGTCAAGAATGACACAATGTTTGAGACATCAAATAAGAATATTTCGATATAACTTTTGATATATTTGAAAATAATAAGGAAAAGAAGAGAATTCTAGAAATTGGGTGAAAAAAGACGTTTAACTTTTGATATATTTGAAAATAATAAGGAAAAGAAGAGAATTCTAGAAATTGGGTGAAAAAAGACGTTTCATGAAATAATGATAATTGTTTTAATGGAATGTTTAAAAGAATAATTTTTGTATCCCATTAGATCCCATGCATCAGATATGAGTTGAAATTTTTTAGTGAGTTCTTATAATCGATTTAAGGAATATATCAAAGAGAAGGATAAAAGGAACAATCTATGTCCCAAAATATAAGTGTTTTTTAAAAAGATTCGTTATCCAATGAGTACCATAAAGTTATGTGAATTCCTTAATGACTTTTGGTTGTCAAATCTAAAGTCTTAATAAGAGCATGGTGATGTCTTTTTGTGACCTTTAAATAACTAGGATTAAAAGTCAAGAGTTTTATAAAAGAATGTATTCTTTCTTAGTTGGTGTTGAGTTGTTGGATACAAAAAATCTCTATTAATATTTATAGAAAGGTAATGAAATGTTTATAGGAGGTAGAAATAACAAAAGTGCCTTGACACTTTTGATATCTTCCTTGTACGCCAAGGGAAGAGAAAGGGGTTATGAGGCTGGTAGATTTGCTGTTCCTGGCTTACTACTGTGCAGGCTGCTTCGCTTGGCATCTAATGCCATGTGGCTGTTGGTTTTAATTGGGCCAAAAAACCTAAATGGTACATTTGCCAATTTTAATTACCAAAATGGCACGTTCTTGAACTTATTGCCCAAAATGGCACATTTTTGGAGCAATGCGTCCCCTGCTGGGACGCATTGCTCTCTCGGGAGGCAATGCGTCCCGAAGTCGGACGTATTGCTTTTTTTTTTAATTATGATACCATGTATATTATATATACATATATATGTTAAGTTGCTAAATTAATATAATCTAAATTAACTTATATACAGTTAGCCATATATTTAAAATAATATCTGAAAATAATAAAATAATAATAAAATATTATATTTATGAAAACATAATATTTATAAATGTAGATAAAAATACTCAAAATTAATAGATATAATACTAAAATTATATAATAAAGTGTAAAATTATAAAAATAAAGAAAACATATACAAGTATTTATTTGTAAACATAGAAGAAAAAACTAATATAGCAATAAAAATAAGAAAATACTAATATCAAAAATAAGAAAATAAGAAAATACTAATATAGAAAAATAATATATATGTATATATATACATATATATACATATATATATTATTTTTCTATATTAGTATTTTCTTATTTTCTAATTTTTGATATTAGTATATATATACATATATATATTATTTTTCTATATTAGTATTTTCTTATTTTCTTATTTTTGATATTAGTATTTTCTTATTTTTATTGCTATATTAGTTTTTTTCTTCTAAGTTTACAAATAAATACATGTTTATTTTTTCTTTATTTTGCGCACCATCTAGAAGAACCATCTGCGCCAGTTTATACCTATTGCTGCCATGGAGCAGGTCTCCATTTGCGCACCATCTAGAAGAACCAATGAACTCGTCCTCTTTCTACCTAGGGCCAAAGATCATGAGTAAGAGGAGGAGCCACGGCCGACCAGTGTGCCGTCGTAGGTCCTCTGTCCAGAGGCGTGGCTGATAAGAAGGCCGCCATGGAGGAGTCCTGTCCTCAACCTCTATCAAGAGGAGGACGGAGGCCAGAGGCCGTGGAACCATAGGGCGAGGCTGTGCCGCTACGAAAGCAGCGTTGGAAGGCGGTTTTGAGGTGATGGAGGCGCTGCGGAGGCCAGTAAGATGAACCCCAGCAGACGACGGGAGTCTGGGCGCGAGGTGATGTTGTTTGCAACACTGGAGGTGGTGCCTTCCCGTCGGCATCTGTGCAGAGGGGGAAAGGAAACCTGGCGCGGGGAAGGTCCGAGGGCGGCAACCAAGGCGGACAAAGTTGGGGTGCAGTCCGTGCGTGCGGCTGATCACCCTCGGCTCCGGCGGCAACGTCACCTGCGCTTACGGCGCTCCCGACCTGAAGGACGCGTGAGAAAGACTGGTCAGGTCTGGGTGACCCACTAACCGATCCGGGAGCCATAAAAGTATGGTAAGGAATAAAAGGAATATTAAATGCTCACATGGCGCGTCACTATTGGTCCAGATAATGTTTATCTACGAAAATCTGGTAGCTCTGATTATGCCATTCTTTATATGAAAATTGATTAGAACAATGAGACGAATGTGAATAAAATATCAGTGATGTCTAAATATGACCCCAATTCTAAAAATAGTGGAAAGATGTGTTAAGTGGTGACTAATGCATATAAACTCTAATTTTTGATGAATAAATTGTTAATCATGTTAAATATGATTTGAAATGTAATCTGGTAAAATAGAATATAATGATAAGTCCACATGATCATGATCATGATCATAATGATGGTAATTAGAGTTTCTAAAGTGGACAATAGAAGGTTAACTTGCTATGTTGTTAATGAAATTAATGCAGTCTAAGTGTTCCTAATGAAAAGATATGCCTAATCTTATTATTAGGGGCTTCACATAATTTTTAAAATACATTGGAATTAAGATTTGTACCCTTATTCCTCATCCAAACTCGAACATGACCCTAAACCCTAGATTAGGACTCGAGTTGGGTTTAATCTGATTAATATGACACTGATATTTTAGAATTTACTTACATGCATATATAAATGTTGATTGCTTGGATCTATTGATTATATTGATTAATATGCTTGAAGTATAATTGCATAATTTGTATTGCTCACCATCGAGCGAGGTACATGGTTACGATTATGACTACCCGCAATATTGTTTGCCAGTATTTTCTGAGAATTTCTCAAAAATTGAACAAACAAATTGTTAGATGTTTATTTACATTATGTTAAATTATAATGCCACTATGAGTATCACAAAAAGATTAAAACACAGAGAAAACGCCAGTTCTTATTTGCAAATAATTGAATGATTATATGTTGTTATATTACTTGCACATTTTTACATGCACCCCACGTACACATTATATTTCGATATACTGAGTTGCATTCTGGTTTCACGGTATTTTTGGTACACACTAAATATGAAGATATCAAGACATGATAGACAAACAAAATTAACTAAAGACATTAAAGCTAACTTGTAAAGAGGATTAGATAAATACTTCTTCTCATACGTACAGTTCTAATGATAGAAATTCATGTAACTCGTTAGAGAAGCATTTCACAAATAATATTTGTTTTAGTGAAAATTATTTTCTATTATTTGTTATTTGGCTAAATTGGGATCTTTGGAAATTTAGGTAATGACTCTCAACTTTTTTGGTCTTTTACTTAATTGGGAGATGCTGAAAAGTGAGTTCGTTACACCAACATAAACTATGCTATATGTGGACTCACCATAAATCACTCTTGTCGAAGATGTGGAGTATTACTTGAAAATATACTCCACATACAGAAAGTGAAACTTTGCTAGGAGAATATGGGGAAACATTCATCACACACATCAAATATCATTTAAAAGTGAAGTGAATCTTATGTAACCGGTCTCATGTAACCTGAAGTCAAATGTAGGAAATGTTGATGGGCTATATTGTTTTCCATATGTGCTCACCGAATTTGGAAAATGTGGAAGAATCTTATATTCAACAATTGTCAGATTAATGTGAACCAAACTACACAAAAGTTGTAAAATAGGTATGGCTATACTGATCTTATTTCAAGAATCGAGCACGACTGAAACTATAGAAGCTATTGCACCCAGATAGACGTGTTCTCTTGAAGGTGTCCTAAAACCGAATGTCAATATAGAAAAAGAGAAGAAATAGAGAAGATACAAGTTATGTACTCAGGGACCACACTTGATGTTGTCTAGATGGAGAGATCAAACCATAGTCAACATTAGTCTCTTAAAGGCATATATGGCCACTACTAGAGTATACATGCTTTTGTCGGTACTAAAAGGAGATCCTGACCAGTTCTATACTTCTTAGCTTGCAAGTATTTCAACTCTAAAGCTAAAATATCAAGAAAGTACAAATCTATTCAACAACAACTCCATTGTCTAGTGAATTGAAGCCTAATATCAAAGTTTCCTACAAAGAGAAAGGTAACATAACAAACCAAAAAATTCCATGTTAGAAATAAATCAAGTTTTAAAACCCTAAGCCATATTTTTTTTGCTTGGCATTATGTAAAACCCTAGATCGCTCAATTTCATCCTAATCTTATCAATTAGTTTACTTGAATTCACTGTTATCTAATACATCTCTCTGCGTAGGGTGACATGGTAAGGTTTTAAAAATTGTAAATGACTCATATGCATGATGTTTAAACACCAATTTATATCTTATTCAATCAATGCACATAATTCAGCGCTACATATTCAATAATGACTATTTGAGATTTAAATACCAAATGACCCCACGCTTGTACATAATATGTTCCCTTGATTGGTATATGAGTACTTAATAAGATATCTGAGCCTCCCCAAATTTTGATAATATAACTCCTTTTGAATAATTATTAATTCATTAATTACCATATGTACCTAATATTGGAAAATCATATGATCCCCTAGCTTAAGTAAAAGAATTGAGTGACTATTTGGATTCCTCATGCTTGATTTAGAGAGGATGCCAAATTTGAGTAAAGTTGGATAACCCTGGTTATGTCGATTAGTGTTAATAAGAAATAATTATAATTGTGTATATATTAACATAGTAATCTAATCTATACAAACGATTAACCTCTTAATCTCCTAATCACAACCAATTTATTGGTAAAAATCAAAGTCAATAAGAAATTAGCCAAAGTCAAAATGTCACACACTTTTCTCACAATTGGTTTCAACCTTAGTATGCATGAGTGTTTGCTGAGCCGTCAGATGTTGATCTATGGGAAAAGCCCTCATCTCCTACTTCTCATGAGAGACTCAGCCAATGAGAAACATAGTTTCTAATGTTTTGTCCTCAAATATTTTCTCATCACAACAAAAATTGTAGTATGTTGCCATGCCAGTCATCTCCATCTCACCCCAATGGTTTGAGAAAACCCAAAATTTGACGGGCTCTCGTTTATGGAGAGTAAAAGCACACCAGATCCATCCTTCCCCCTTTTTACTTCTAGGAAATGCTAGACTAGCTTCAAGCCTATAAATTGATGTCTACCCCCCACCAATCCAAGAAAGCCATGTAAGCAGATACTCTCAAACCAATTGTAAACTCCTAGCCCCACACCATCCTCCAAAATTCATCTTACTGTCAAAACAAACTTGAGTTTGAGGTGGAGACTCCAACCATCAAGACCCTTATTCTCCCTATAGATCACCTCCCTGGGCCTCCTGGGACTTGCACATAGATTCAATTTGACACTTGAAGAAGTAAGTATTATCTTCTCTATTTTTTTCTTGTTTTCCCAATTCATGAATCCATAGAGAACAACCACACTTTGAATCATGATTCTGGCCAGCTACTGCTTCCTTGCCTCCTCCTGGACCACCCAAACATGCCTCTATATTTTTATTTGACCTTGATTCATTATTATTCCACCTCAAGACTCCTATGTTTCAGTCATTGCAAAAGGAGGTTCTCAGGCCATAGGCCACCTCTCCGCTTAAGCTTGGGCTATCTGAGATTGGAAAAGCATAAAAGAGGTTCTTTATTGCTTCCCAATCACAATCCCTCCCTTAATCTCAATTTTGATCAATGATTTCTTTGGATTCGTATTCAATGTTCTTCTTGCCCAAGAAAGCAATCACATAGGGTCTTTTGCAGTGCTATACCCAATTTCTATGATCTTATCACATGATTTGAGGGTATTATGGTCAATTTTTGTTTTCATTCAATATTACCCGCTAGTGGTGAGACCAGGTCGATGGTCAAATCTACCTTGGAACATGCACAAGATACTTCAAATAATGTAAGGGCATAGGAGTCTTTTCCACTCAAGATTTTGCGTGACTTTGGGGTCTTCTAGAAATTTTTGGAACCTTCTATCTCGCTCTCTATTGGCCAGATCTTGTATAATTCATAATAATTCTCTAACATAAAAAAAATAAGTTTAAAATACTCGTTGGAAATGTTTTAACCCGAGGAAGCCATTTACCCTATTGTTAGACTCTTGATTAAATCATGAATTGCATGCTTTGCTTAAGACACTACAACCTATAGTAGGTAATAATTATTGATCACTTGTGATGTATATATATGCTACAATTCAGGTTGAATCCGTAATCCACACATTAGTAGTATCCCTTCTTAGGATCAAGTGAGTGGTTCATGCATATTGATTATGAAATTAGGTTGAGTATCAAATCAGGGTTCATGGTTCATATTATTTTCTTATGTACTCATGATGATTCATTTAAAGCAAAATTACATCATTATTCATTATATACTTGTGGAAACATTATGCACATGTTAAGAATTTATGTTTTATATTCTTTTAATAATTATGACTTTAAATTTAACACTATTTATGATTTCCATACTATAAATTAAGAAATCATGATAATCATGGTTAAGTTTAAGAAATCATGAAACTATTGATATAGTCCTCTAAATCATGTTATGCAAGTCTTAACCAGCCTTTAGTGAGCCTAAATGGCCTTACAAGCTCTATGGGAGAAATCATGAGAGAGACTATATCAACTCAAGTTAAAATATCATGTTATAATGTCAATCATGTTAATCCACATTAAGTTTTAGTGCTATTATGATAATCATGTTAATTCTTAAAGTTTCCCCATAATAATATTAATGTAAAGTAATGTTAATTAAGTGATTCTCCTTGGTTAATGAGCACTTAGGTGCAATGAGAATTTTGATGCAATGAGCTCTTAGGAGCAGTGGTCACTTTGGCACAAAGTTATGTAAAGAAATCAACTTAATTGACCCAGAAATCACAAGTAACAAGAGCATGTTAATGATAATGAATCATGAATTGTTATTTCATATTAACTTCAAGACTTGCAAAGATTCAATATTAATTTTAGTTATTAACTACCCAGTGCCACTCACTCGTTTTATCTTTGTATGGCCGTGGATGAGATTTCCATATGTGGTGAGCAAGGGAGGATTGTGGCATCATGATAAGGACAAAGAGGATCCAATGAAGAAATGAAGAGTGCCTTGGTGGGGTTCCACTATCCACATTTACTTTATATCATGTAGTAAGACTAGTTGTTTATGTTTAAGTTATTGGACTGTGTCATTAGTTGTATTAACGTTTCCATCATATGTAAGCATTTGAGAATGAAAAATGTATTGTGTTCCTATGATGGTTAAACTTTCAATTATTCTAAATGCATGATATTTGATGTATGTAATACCCCATAAATATTATGAGTTAAGAATTGATGCTTCCGAGTATGTCCATGTGTATAAATTTGGGGTGTTACAAGTACAAATAAGCCGGTCGACTCTCTTTGCCAAATAAGCAACTAGTCTATCTTGAGTTCACAGGATAATAGTAGTACTCTATGTTATATGTTCATAGGACCTACACACATAGGGTAGGATGAATAATAACTCCTCTTGGGCTTTTGAGAAAAAACATGTCTTGTGTATCACTGTGCTAGTTTTGGATTTACCCACCACATCCACATTGGTCCCTTGATTCACCACTTTGTTTACATCAAGCCTTCACATGTTATGTGTACTAGTTCCTTTGGTCCAAATAATATGAAGGATGTTCTTAGATTCTTGGGTCATTTAAGATTCTACAGGAGGTTCATAATAGATTTTTTTCAAGATAGACAAGCCACTATCCAATATCCTTGAAAATGTCTTGGAATTTAAATTTAATGAGAGATCTGTCAAAGCCTTCAATTCTCTCAAACAATCTCTTATTTCAACTCCCAATATACAGTCACTGGATTCCATCAAGCCATTTGAGTTAACGTGTGATGCAAGTGAATTTATAGTAGGGGATGTTCTGGGGCAAAGAAAGGAAGTGAAACTCCATGATATTTAATATGCAAGCAAACTTTAGATGATACTTAGATAAATTATGCAACAACTAATAAGGATCTCTTTGTGGTTATGTTCACCTTTGATATATTTAGGTAATACTTGATGGGATCAAAAGTCATAGTGTGCTTGCACAGACCATGCCATCATCAAGTACCTACTAACAAGAAGGATGCTAAACCATGTTTGATTGTCCATATCCTACTTTTTTTAGGATTTTCAATATGGACATCAGGGACAAAAAAGGGTCAAATTATAGATATCACCTCTGACTTTCTAATGATGAGGGTGTGCCAATAAATGAGGACTTCCCATTGAAAATGTTTGTGAGGCTGGTACAACTTTGACACACTGGTATGCTAGTTTTGTCAATTGTATAACCTCAGGAGTGCTTCCCCATATCTGACATACCAAAAACGGTAGAATTTATTCATTCATGTCAAGTTCTATTATTGAGATGACCCTTTGTTATTCAAAATTTGTATTGATGGTATTTTTAGAGGATGCATGCCTCAAGAAAAAGTGAGCAAAGTCAATCTTGTCTGCCATTCTTCCCCTTATGGAAGGAACTTTGTCACTAATAAGACCTTCGTGAAGATTATCTAGAGTGTCCCTTATTGGCCTTCCATATTCAAACATGTGAACCAAAATTTTAAGATAATGTGAGCAATGCTAAAGAGCTAATGGGTTACACAATGAGATGAGATACAATTGTAAATCATTATTGATGTTGAAAATATAATGTATTGGAAATTGGTTATATGGGTCATTTCCCCTCCTCTTTTAGAAACGAGTATATCTGGGTGGTAATGGACTATGTCTCTAAGTGGGTATATGTTTTTGCTACAAAATATTGTGATGCTAATTATGTGTTTGTCTCTTTCAGAAAATCATCTTCACTAGATTTGGCATTCCTAGGGCTGTAAGTGATGGTGCTATTCATTATCATGATATAAACTTCAATGTTTTTCTAAAAAAAATATGGGGTAACCCATAAATTCTTCACTTCATACAACCCAAAGACCTTAGGCCAGGTTGAACTCTCCATCATCAAATCAAATAAGTTATACAACTCAAGAAAATACTAGACGCTGAAGTTGGTTGATGCCTTATGTGAATATTACATAGTATTCAAAGCACCTACCAGGATGACTCCTTTCATATTAGTCTGTGGTAAGTCATGCCATTTGTCAATAGAATTATGACACTAAGCCTATTGTGTTGTGAAGATCCACAACTAGGATATGAAGAATGCCGGTGAGAAGAGAATGTTGCATATAAAAGAGCTAGAAAAACTGAGAATGGATTCTTATGAGAATGCTAGGTTGTAAAAAGACAGAACAAAACATGGCATGATAAGAGAATCCACAATAAAGAGTTTGATAAGGGAGATCAAGTGCTGGCATTTAGATCTAGGATGAAGATATTCTCCAACAAACTACATCTCAACTGGTCTCCACCATCCCTGATTGTCAAGGTCTTCTCTGATGGGGCCGTAGAACTATGAGAAAAATGATGCACCACAAAGTACAATGGTCGAAAGCTAAAGTTATATCTCTAGGAGATCTGATAGAAGAGGGTGTCACTATCACCCTCACTTATGTTGCTTGATGAGTTTGGATAGTCCAAATCCAGACTATAAATGGGGTGTTGATGCATCACACATTTTAGTCATGATTCATAGGTTATTTTGCATGATTTTTCATGGTATTTTTATATAAAAATATATGTGTTATTCTCTCATATTTCACAAAGCTAGGCTTTGAAACACATTGCATCAATATTAGGAACATGGCCAACTAGAAATTATGATGTTCATGATTCTTCATCCATCGATGCAGAAAATGCGACACTTTTCTATTTTCATATGAGGCAGAAAAGGGAAAATTTATATGAAATTATCATATTTTATCTTGATGTAATGAAATATCTTTGAATTTTAGCATCAAATTTAATGTTCACTAAAAGTCGGTGCCACCGACATACTTGTTGGTACCTGCAACATGCATCAACAAAAAGGAATGTTTTAAGCCTAATTCAATAGACTGAGACCAATATTTGTGCGACTGACACCCCAGTAGGTGGAACTGACATTCTCCTAATCAAACAATGGAATTACGAAAGTGTGCGCCACCAACTTTGTCAGTGCCATCGGCGTAAAAATTTAAAGATCTAGAAGGGGGTGAATAGAGCTTTTTGGACAATTTAAAATTAATTAAACAATCAAACTACTCAACCAAAGAAGGAGGAGGAAACAAGGAAGACACTTGGATGTAGAGTGGTTCCTACCTTTGAAATCAAAGGTAGTCAGTCCACTACCCAATTGTTTCCAATTTGGATTTTGAAAGTGATTTATTTTATTACCTCGCAAGGATGTTACACAAAATACAATCACCTTCTACACCCTTGAAGTAGACTTCTCCTTGAAGTAGCCTTCTTGAAGTAACTTCAAGTCCTTGGAGCAACCTTCACCTCCTTGAAGTAGCTCCACCACCTTGAGATAGCCTTCCTTTAGAAGTAGCTCCAACTTCCCTTGAAGCAACCTTCCTTACTGTAATCTCAAGCACACCTCGAAGCAACCTTCTCCACCAAGAAGTAGCTCCAAGCAACCTCCTTTCAACAACCTCCAATCCTAGGAGTAGTCAAGGAGAACAATATACAATATAGAATAAAAAGATTGGAAGAAAGAAAATACTTATCCAATTGAGTACAATGCTTTGATCCTATATCAAGCGTATAGATCTCCTATCCACTTATTATGAATGAGTCTATATGTGGTAGCTAGGATATTTTAGCTATAGGACACAAAATTGAAGCAAGTAAAATAAGATGGCAAGTGTAGCTCTTGCTTAATTGCTCACTAGAATGTATTATCAAGTGTAGTTGTATGTTTTAGGTGTCTTAAGGCCTCTCCTATTTATAGGAATGGTTTGCAAATACTTAGGGACATTCTAGAGGGTTTCTAGAGTGTTCTTAATGCTTAACTAGCTGTAAGGTATCCATTAATTGACTTGCAATGGCTAATTATTTCGAGCTGAAAAGAACAATACAGAAACTATCTCAGTTCAGGAACTTGTCGACTGAGATGTGTCTAGGTCGAACTTTTCTTTGAATGAGGAGGGGTTTGGAGAAAAAGTGTTGCAATGTCTATTTCCAACTCCCAACTACCAACCGCCTAGTCTAATGGTCGCAAGCTTTAGACCATTGCTTACTCGGTCGAGGTTATTTTTGAGTGAATGCTAATTTAGAGAATAATTGTGTAAGTTGTTGAATAATGCTCACAATTTCAACTGAGGTGGTTCTCGGTCGAGAAGATCTTCGACTGAGCGTGTCTCGATTGAGAATTTTGTCGACCGAGAGTGTCCCTATTTCTATTTAATCACCTTCTAAGTGTGTGTATCATGGGTGATGGTGACTCTAACTCTAGGGGAAAACTTATCTAAGGGTTGTGAGTGGATGAGGAAGATCTGACACTTGATTTATATGATATCTAGGTACTTGTACATTATATACTTGTACAAGTTTTTACATTGAGTACAATCATGAAAATATTAAACATTTAAGTGCATTGATCTTCCATTTGTGTTAATCTTCAATTATCCAATTCCATATTTCCTTGAACCCTAAAATACTCAAGTAGCATGTTAGATCCACAAGAATGAAATGTTTTTCATCATCAAAACAAAGTGTATATCAATGTCCAATTTACAGTCTCCCCCTTTTGAAGATTACAAACATTTCTAAAATATAATAAAAATAATTTAAATGAGATGAGTTTCATACCTGAGATTTACCCGAGATAAAGAACATTCTTTTTTTCCATAAAATGTGTGTTGATTATTCCTAAAGAGATATGGAACATACTATCCATCTTTTTAAGGAATATAGCATTAATTAATGTTAAGACAAGAGAGCATGAAACTCATTTATTTTGTTTTATATTATTTCTCCCTCTTTGTCATTTCAAAAAGATAACCATGTAATCATTATTACTCCCCCTGAATGGGATACTCCCCCTTAATTGTTTTCTTAAAAAATGTCAAATTTAGCCACAATTTAAAAACCAATATTAATTTCTCAACCATTTGCAAGGGATGTTAAGCCCTGAAATGATATGAGATTCCTTTAGGCTCATAGTGGAATCAATAAATATATCTATAACCAAATATAAGGGATGTTAAGCCCTAATTAGTGTAGATACTTTAATTAAGAGAAAGTTATACATTTTATTCAAGAATTTTGTGAGCTCCCCCTTAATCTCACAATAAATGTGAACTTCAAGATACTAAGGTATTTCAAATTATATCCTTCTATAAAAATATTTGATTAAGTAAGATTGTGAGTCAATTTTTATAAGCAATCTTGTTTATTGCACTATCTTAAAAATTTCTCTTATTATAAGTATTTAACATGATGACCAACTTACATATTTAATATACCAATGTTGGGTGCAAGTGAATGATTTGATTTACCAATAAGCATTTTTGTCAGGCTTATTTTTGATCGACCATGACTTTGACCAGGGCGCCCCTCGATCGAGCTCCGTTTTGACTGAGAGGCATTTCTACAGATATACCATTAATGTAGCTTTATTCTTAGAATGAACCAAGTTGTAACATTTTATTTTATTAGCATAAATGACCAATCACCCTTATGTATTTTTGCATCCATTTGATAATGTCAAGTTTTAGCCAATGATTCATAAATCATATCTAAATCTATTTCTTTTCAATAAATCCTAACCATTCCCATATAGTACCAATGTTTTACTTTTAGGTCTTGGAGCTGAATTTTATTCATTATTTTTTTGTAGCCTCATTTGTCCAATAATTAAATATTTTAGGATATGACAAAGTCTTGTTGTGTATAATCATCATTTGTTCTTCAATTCACTTATATGTAGACTTGTAAATCCTAGATGCTTTGTTATATGTTGAATATTCCAAGATAAAGCCTTTTCGTGACTTAAGATCAAGTTCATATTTTATCATCTTTTGTTATAGAGCCTAATTTATGTAGGAAAAGTTTTAATTTTGAAAAGAAGTCTTACTTTTAGATCTGTCACAAAATATAGGTGATGATTAAGCAAGTTCCTTGTATAATCAATCCTTTTATGCCACAAACAATTCATTGTTTTCAAATATAGTCCATAGAGTTCAGAGGTTTCAATCATGTTTCATTTTTAATATTTTCCTATGAATCATAATCATTATGATGTAATTCCCACAAATAGTACATTAAATATTTTTTTAACAAAATCTCCTATGCCAATAGTTTTACCCTTGAAACTTTCCTCAAATGTGACCAATAATTTTACCTTTTCTCCAAGTGTGTGAAAATCTTCTTGTTTCATGCGCCTTATAGAGTAGCTTTAATAGACCATCCAAACCTACAAAGTATGAAGGTTTTGGTCCCATATAGTGGTCCATTTGGTTAGAATAATTGCTATAAATATTTTATCATTTCAACTGTTTGAAACAATTTAATATGAAGAGTTTAATATAGATTAGGGTCACCAAATTTAACTGCAATTGAACAATTTTGTTTTTAATACGCAGTTCTGACAGAACTATCCTCGGTCAATAATTTCTTCAACCGAAAGATGTCTTGGTCGAACAATTTGTCAACTGGGAAGATTTTCCCGTAAGAGTAATTTTGACAGAACTACCTTTGGTCGAAATTTTCTTTGACTGGAAGAGATCTCGTTTGAGATATTTGTCGACCTAGATGAAGTTCTGTGCATTTTTAGTAAATTTAACCTTTTAATATAAACATATCATCCCTTTATTTTTGGATAACATAATTAAGCAATCAAGATATGCAAGTTCAAGCTTAATTTAGTTGAGATAAGACATTATGAATTTCAAGGTGAAGTTTAGGTCAAATCTCAATTAATATGACCAACATTTTTAAGTTGGGGGTTTTGGAATCCAAACCAAGTCAACATACTTTTTCTTGTATGGGCAAGAGAATGAATAATGTCAAAGATGTAAATAGTAATGGCATCAAATAGAATCAATTTCATTTCTCTTCTTAGCGAGATTGTCTTTAGGCACATATATGACTTTAGTTTTGGGTACTTGTGTCCTTTTAGTTATAGGTTTTTGATAGGATTTATCCTTAGGCACATAACCTAGTTCTCTCCTCCCAATTTGACCAGAAGAGTCTTTTAGAATTTTGTCAAGAATGTCTTTGTTTTTTAAGCTACTAATATCCTTTTACAACTTAACAATTTTGTCCATTCTCTTTTTAATGTCTAACTTTGCTTGATCTAGATTGGATAAAATACTATCTATTTCTTTAACAATAGCATCATAATCCAAATGTGTGTATAAAATAGGTTGAGTTTGGAGATCATTTATCTTGGCAAGCAATTCAACCTTCTTGGCAAAAAAAGTTATTGTTAGTTTCTAGAGCAAGTAACTTAATATTGCAATCATTGATAGATGATTTCAAAGTCGCTTTTTCAGACATAAGACTTTCCTTTTAAAATGCAAGATCATTCAATTTAACATACAAATCTTTATTGGTTTTTGTAAGCCTTTTTAGTTTCTTTTTACAATCAACATATTTATCATGTAATTCTTCAATGCTAGCAGCTAACTCTTCTTTAGATAAATCAAGAAGACTTACCTCATTTTCTTATTCATTGGTTGTAGCAATGAGACATTGTACCTTGTCTTTTTTAGTCATGAGACATTCTACTTCTTATTCTCCACTTTTACTATCTTCACTTGAGTCATCCCATGCTGCTTTGTAGGCTTTTCTTTCTTCTTGAGAGAGGATTTCCTTCCCTTCTTGACTTTATGACACTCATTCTTTAAATGTCCCTTCTTGCCACATTCAAAGAACCTAGGAGAAGATGAAACACTAGAAATTTTGTTAGATTTAAATCTTCTATATTTTTTACTATTTACAACGAGAGCCTCCTCTTCACTTGTATCATGACTTTATTTAGTTGTTGCTTTGAATGCAATGTCCTTCTTTTTCTCCTTTTTGTGTTTGGCCTCCAATCTTTCTTCTTCTTCAATAGTGACCTCATGAGTTTCTAAATTACCAATGATCAACTCCATCCTCAATGTGGTGAGATCATTAGCTTCTTCTATGGCTGTCACATTTGGCTTGTATTTTGGAGGCAAATATCTAAGGATTTTAGATACCTGATCTTCTTCACTTATATATTTGCCCAATGCACTTAAGTTGTTAACAATGGAAGAAAATCTTGCATACATCTCACTAATAGATTCATTAGATTGCATCTGAAATTGTTCAAATTTTTGTTTAAGCATATTAATCTTAATATTTTTAACTTGGGTAGTACCTTCGTGTGTTATAGATAGTTTATGCCATATATCATAAGTTGTATCACATGAAGATATTCTATTAAACTCACTTACTGAAATAGAACAATATAATATGCTTACCACTTTGGCATTTAATTGAACTTTTTTTACCGTGTTGGGATCCCATGTTGCATATTCGGTTGTGGGGAACACATAGGGATTGGGAACCATCCTCCACAATTACAAGCTAAGTCCTTAGAAGTAGAATTGCATTCTTCTTTTCCAGTAGGTGTAGTTGCTTCCATTAAAAAGTGGTGGCTGATTCACGTAGGTCCCTTCAAGGTTGAGGTTGCTTAGTAAGTTGTCCCCCATTCTTTAAGACCTATTATGGCTCCTTAAAGACCTACTCTGATACCAATTGAAAGATCTCATGGGGGGGAATAGAGATTTTTGGATAATTTAAAATTAATTAAATAATCAAACCACTCAACTAAAGAAGGAGGAGGAAACAAGGAAGACACTTGGATGTAGAGTGGTTCCTACCTTTGAAATTAAAGGTAGTCAGTCCACTACCCAATTGTTTCCAATTTAGATTTTGAAAGTGATTTATTTTATTACCTCGAAAGGATGTTACATAAAATACAATCACCTTCTACACCCTTGAAGTATCCTTCTCCTTGAAGTAGCCTCAACCTCCTTGAAGCAGCCTTCTTGAAGTAACTTCAAGTCCTTAGAGCAGCCTTCACCTCCTTGAAGTAGCTCCACCACCTTGAGATAGCCTTCCTTTAGAATGAGCTCCAACCTCCCTTGAAGCAACCTTCCTTGAAGTAATATCAAGCACAACTCGAAGCAACCTTCTCCACCAAGAAGTAGCTCCAAGAATCCTACTTTAAACAACCTCCAATCCTAGGAGTAGTCAAGGACAACAATATACAATACTGAAGAAAAAGATTGGAAGAAAGAAAATACTTATCCAATTGAGTAAAACACTTTGATCCTATATCAAGCATATGGATCTCCTATCCACTTAAGATGGATGAGACTATATGTGGTGGCTGGGAGATTGTAGCTATAGGACATGAAATTTAAGCAAGTAAAATAAGATGGCAAGTGTAGCTCTTGATTAGTTGCTCACTAGAATGTATTCTCAAGTGTAGTTGTATGTTTTAGGTGTCCGAAGGCCTCTCCTATTTATAGGAATGGTTTCCAAGTACTTAGGGACATTCTAGAGGATTTCTAGAGTGTTCTTACTACTTAACTAGGCGTTAGGTATCCATTAATTGACTTGTAATGGCTAATTGTTTCAAGATGAAAAGAACAATCCAGAAACTATCTCGGTCGAGGAACTTGTCGATTGAGATGTGTCTCAGTCAAACTTTTCTTTGATCGAGGAAGGGTTTGCAGCAAAAGTGTTGCAACGTCTATTTCTAACTCCCAACTACCAGCCACCCAGTCTAACTATCGCAAGCTTTAGACCGATGCTTACTCGGTCGAGGTTAATTTTGACCGAATGCTAATTTAGAGCACAATTGTGTAAGTTGTTGAATAGTGATCACAATTTCAATTGAGGTGGTTCTCGGTCGAGAAAATCTTCAACCAAGTGTGTATCATTCGAGAAGTTTGTCGACCAAGAGTGTCCCTATTTCTATTGAATCACCTTCTAAATGTGTGTATCATGGGTGATGGTGACTCTAACTCTGGGGGAAACTTATCTAAGGGTTGTGAGTGGATGAGGAAGATATAATGTTTGATTTACATGATATCTAGGTACTTGTACATTATATTCTTGTTACAACACCAATCTTTGGGTTCATTTGCTGAGAAATGTAATTTCTCATATTAAAGATATTTGAACAAATAATGATATAATTTGTTTCGAATAAATGGATTTCGTTTACAATAGCCTTGATGATTGTGTTGTGGGCTTTATTGACTATTGGGCCCAATAACAAGGAAGTTCAATTAGTACATGAATAATTGAGTTTTTGAGAGAAGAGAGATGTGGAAACCACTAGAAGGAAAAATAATATAATTCAAAGTTGGATTTCATGCCTCTTAGGTTCCTTGGGTTCCAAGGAGTCCAAAGTTGCAAAGAAAATGCAATGAAAAAAAGAATAATTAAGTATTTCTTTATTAAGAAAGAAATTGAAAATAATGATACAATGTGGAAATATGTATGATGGATCTATCTTGGATAATATTCCGTGTCTACATGGTTTCTAATAATAAAAGGAATCAAAATAAAGAAAATAAAAGTTTTGGAGAGAGAAAATATAAGTTTAAGGTATAAATAAATGCCTTATAAGTCATTGACGTGCAAATAAAGAAAATGAGTTATTCCTGTTGTATTTTGGCTCCAAACTTGGAATATATGTAGATTAAGTCTTTATAGACTTTCCCTTAAAATTTGAGATTAATTGGACATGTGGTTTGGGAGATATGAATTTTAGAAGATTTCCTTAAGTGAAGATGATTGATTTAAATGTCACAATTTGTTTTCCTTTTGGGAGTATATCTGACGTGCATCGAGACCGTTAGATCTGGATCGGGTGGCTCTACATTATTTTCTACCTCTGTCTGAATAGGAAAGTAGAAGCAACAGTTAAGGAAATCTTCTTGCATCCTTTTCTCTCTCTACAACCTCAAATCTGGAAAGGCAGTACTCCCATCAATTGTGGGAGATGATTCCGAACACAATCAACCCCAACTTTCCCTAAAAACTCTACGGGTTGGGACTTTTCCCAATGACTGTCGAGGCCTGGACTCCATGGGAGACCGGAAGGCACCCTCCATGCCTATATAAAGGGCTAGGAATCCCTCTCTATAGGGGAAGTTTTGTGCAAAATCCTTTGCACTAAAAGAGAGCCTTTCCCCATCACCAAACCGATCTTCCTCTCTGTCTTTGCTCTGGATCTGCCTTGAACGGACGCAACCCATAT
Organism: Alisma plantago-aquatica; assembly: GCA_963693085.1. Classification (NCBI taxonomy): domain Eukaryota; kingdom Viridiplantae; phylum Streptophyta; class Magnoliopsida; order Alismatales; family Alismataceae; genus Alisma; species Alisma plantago-aquatica. Next base: position 62,442,633 of record OY856409.1, read on the forward strand.
CTATTCTCGTCATCCCGTTCTCGCCTCTCTGGCATACCTGAGGTTGCAGGCAAGTTCGTCCATCCCTGCCGGGGCCACCGACATCCTTACAGGCCATACCAGTGCCTTGTAGCTCCAAGTCAAATATCTGGTTGACTCAACTTCCTGGAGTGTGCGGCGGAGCGGATCGTGAAGGGGGAAGACGATGGGAAGGAGGAAACTACCTCCTTGCCCCCGACGCTTGAGAAGGATAGAAAGGGCAAAGTTGCCTTTTGGTTATGTTTTCTAGCTCAGCCACACTGGAGCAAGTTACTGAGAGGGCCACACCCTACTGGCTACTGAATAACCATGTGGAAAAGGGAAGCAAGGGCCGAGATGCTGACATGGAAGTACATCATTGGACAAAAGGTAATTTATCTTGCAAAATTCACAACTAATTACTGGTAACTCAGATTAAGATGAATTATATATGAATCTTGCTTAAAAAACATGAGGAATCTAGTAAAAATATAATTAGATTCTGTTTATGCTTCTAATTTGAAAAGTACATAAAGTTGATAACTTTAATGCTTTAAATAGATCAAAGCCCTAGATTTTGATTATGGGTATATTTGATAGATTTAGTTGATATTAGTAACCAAAGTCTGGCTTGATTACATAAATATGATGAAAGAGATCTAATTAGAAATATTTATTCATAACTTGTGTAATTAGGGTGTCATGATATTAAAGTGCATTAAAAGGATTAAAAACCCTAATTCCGGTTGTTATGAGATTTAATGACTCTAAATATGAGAATCCATATAGAAGGCATGAAAATAGTGTTATTGGACTAATTGTGGATAAATACCCTTAATTTGGATAATTAGGGTTTCCTAGTGTATAAAAGTAGAATTAATAGTAAATTAGGGTTTGCTAACCTAGATGATGTGATATATGGTAATTAGGGTTCATTTGTGAATCGAACTATAATAATTAATGAAATATGAGTGGTCAATTCAAAAGAACCCGAACATAGTAATTGTTCCTATGATGTTGAAATTAGGGTTTGTAGACTAAAAGAGCATGAAAAGTGATAAGTGCCTAATGGAGGCTAAAACCCTAAAGTTGGCCTAGAAATCATACGATGGAATCCAAGACGATCTTGAGAATGTTTTGAATAAATTAATAACACTTGGATGTTATGCGTTATTGTCAGGGTATTGTTGATTGCTATTTGATTGTATTGAATGTTAATGCATGGACATCAAGTTACTCTGGATCAGGTATGTGGTTACACTTATGAATATTCCGAGTTAGTTTTTTGAGGGTTTGTCGAGGTTTTATCGGTTGCTTGAAATTAACTATTGGATGCTTTTATTTCATACAACTATAGAGTGACTATGACTATCACTATAAATGTATACATATAACTGGCTTAGATCCGGGTCCACCCCTGTGGCTATGCAAAGGCTAAAAAGGATAACCTAGAGCAAGGTCTAGGCTATCATGAGTTAGAAACTGGGCTACACATGTGTAGTTCCATGAGACTCTTAGCATGCCATGAGTTAAGGAGTGGGCTACCTACTGGTAGTGCCATGTGACTCAACCCTAGAAACTGATTCACCTGTTAGGTGGGATCATGAGGGGTATAATGGGGATAGGATATACATGGATCGTGTAGTTATATTTAAACTGTAAAATTGTTTATTAAAATGTAATTGATTGCAATACATTGTTACAGATAATTGCACAATTAGTGTTTCCCCCAGATACCAGCTCCGACTGACCGACGTTTTGTTTGTCGATGTTTTAGGTACAAAGCCAAAAGGACAAACAGTAAATCGTCATATTGAGAAATACATGAATTGAAATACAAGGAGGATTAGTAGAGTAGAAATTCATATGTGCATAGAAGTTTAGAGATCCAAATTTTCAAAAGGTATGCAAAAGTTTATTTTCTTACAGCTTTCTTGTCTAGTCTGTTAAAATTTAATAATTGTTCTTGGTTAAATGCCGAACCTTTGATCCGGAAATTATGGGTGTGGCTTTGACCTCTGGGTCTCCCTTAATTGGGGGTTACCGGAAGGTGGGGTTGTAACATTTGGTATCAGAGCGTAGGTTCCTCACTTAACCATTAATAACTATTAATTTTTTTCAAACTCCATAGAACCCAAGGGAGTTATTAGAGGATTATCCGAAAGATGGAGGTGTCTAGAAAAGGATCACGACCGGGGGCTGGCAATATTTTTCTCCACACCGCTAGTCAGTTTATAAGGACTCCTAGATTCGTATGACTGCCTGGCCAAAGTCTTAGGGTATGATTCGAAATAAGATACCTTTAGGACTTTCTCATCTTATTCATCCCTTCTCATCACAAATTCTGTTAAGGACCTTAAGGATTAGGGTTTTCTCTCTTCTCCTCACCCTCTTAAGGTATGGGAAAGGTTAATAAGGTCTAAGGAATCCTCCACCAAATTAATGAAAAAGTATGTAAATAAGATGTCATGGACATAAGCTTAATAGATTAAGCGCAAACTAAAGGATAGATACATGCTTAGGTCGTATGACATAAGTTGTCATGCCCTCAGGAGAGACCTGAGGCTAGACCTTCTTGTAAGGAGGATAAGTAAAGAGAGTTAGTTTTGGAGGTAGAGACCTCCATTATAAGTGGAGACCTGGCACATCCTCTAAAGATGATGTTAACCCTAAGTGAAGGTTAGAGTGAGAGATGACACGATGAGTTAGGTGTCATGGTAGACCAGGTGTTTGGATGGACATTCCTTTGGGATGCCATATGAGCCAGGAGAGGTTGGATGACCTAGTACCTTTGGCGACCCAACCCTGGGAAGGGTCGTGTAGGCTAGAACAAAAGATAGCTCCTTCCTTGATAGAGAAGAACCCATGGAAACCCCATGAGCTTATATGAGCATGGCATAGTAGGCACCCATAGTACGTCATTAGTACGGACAGTAGGTTGAAACCCTGGCTAGGAAAGTATGAGGGAATAGCCTACGAGATAAGTATAAAGAGCTATGGATAACCATGAGAAAACATAGGCTTCACCATGTAGGGGTATGCTTGTGAGCTTGATCCCTCTTGGAAAGAGAACCTCTCATAGTAAGGTTGTTTGTAGGGTTGGCTCTATAGAGAGAGAGAGCATGACTCATGTAAGGAGGTTGGAAGCCTAAAACTTTGAGATATGAGGAACAATGGGAGTTGAGGATGATGCGACCTAAGTGGATGATAGTAGTAGCCTCATGCTCGATACCTGGAGGCTGATGATATCTTGGTTGCCTTTAGAGGAACCAAACCCTAGAGGGAGGATGAGGCTTCTAGTACCTATGTGCTTATGGTATAGATGTTTACCTTTTGATATGGGGAAAAGAGTTCCTTAGACCATGGAGAGGCTTAGTAACAGGTTGTGAGGCCTTGAACCTTGTTGGTTGCCCTTGAGGAGGACTCAACTCTGAGGTGTTGCTCAAATAAAAGGATCATGGGAGTGCATGACATACCTTGGACATGCTTTATTTGTGGTTAAGAGATTGAGCATGTAGTTGGACACCCAAAAGTGAACCGAGGGTACCTAGGCCTAAGAGGGGAAGTGGTGTACCTGATGCTCATGATGAGATGTGAGTTTCTATAGATCCGAGCATGGTACTCCTTATGTTTATAAGAAAGGGAAACCCCTTAAGTTTAAGGTATGTGCGATGAACCCCTCATAGTTAAGTTGATGACATGGGAAGGTATGATCTTGATCCTATACGGAGAATGAGAACAAGTATGACCTAACATGGTTTAGTGTATGGTCTTCTTGTGCCTTAGTAGCTTTCTAGGGTTAAGCATGCTAGACCTAAGCACATTTGTGACCTTGTTGTCAAGATGTAGTTTCCTCCCATCCTGGGTGAGGGACCCTTCTGTAGGGTGTATATCAGTTTTGTTAGTTTAAGGTAACCTAAAGAGGTCTCATAGGATCTTGAGAAGATAAATGAAAGGTACATGGTATGAGAATGAACCTATAGACCCATAGATAACCATCTCTAAGTGCATGTAGATGTGTTACCATGTAGGTAACCGATATGAGGCCTGAATAAGGTAGGCAGGTCACCATGACCCCTATGAAAGGATAAAAGTCAGCCCTTAAATGTAGAAAGAGAGATGATGAAGGCTTGGGTAAGATTCTAAGTTGAACATGTACTATAAGAGAATCCTAAGTCTATCCTAGGGTCAGTTAGGGATAAGACCAATGGAAGTAGGGGTTGCCTAATTCCCTAGTTGCACATGACCATAGGGTCGGGAGGTAACATCTTTCATTGTCTGAGGGCCATGGGTTAGGAGATTGATCACCTTCATGAACTCATGGGACCCAAAGGGCAGATGAGTAGGGAACTCTCTGGATGCATAAGGGAAGAAGGATGACCCCAAAAGTGATGGTACCCTATAGACCTAGAGGAGGTGACCAAGGGATGTGTGTAAACCCCTGTAGGTTTGAGACCAATTTTCCATGGAGGTAACTTTAATATCGAGATGTTTGTGATGTAGAGACATATGTGGCACGTTGCAACTTAGATTTAAAGGTGTACTGGCAAGGTGGGATGTACCATATCTACTCTTGGAACAGGAAGAACTCTGTATTTGGACTGCAGCCAAATGCTTATTTCCTCTTGTTATGAGAGTGAGAGATAGGACAGTACGCATGCCATACACCAAGGATAAAGATAATGTGAGTTGGGACGTTGCTACGAGGTATGAGGATAGGGATGATAACATACCCTGGTGGAGTGAACGATACATGGATGGTTTACCAACACTAAGAGAAATAAGGTAGTCATCTTATGAGGATGCTTTTATCATGAGATATGAGTCATACAAGGTTGAGTTAAAAAACCAAGATGATGAGCTCAGAGTTTTCTTGATGAAGATAGACTTAGAGATGAGATGAGATAATAAGTGAAATACATGGAAGTGTATGTCTTCCATGTGACCTAATACCTAAGGATGTGAAGTGGTAATGGATGCTCTGGTTAAGATATAACTTCCTAGTTTGGCTAGAAGAGGTTTTTAGTCTAACCCTAAGTTTGGAAAGGAGATGTGTTTTGGCTAACACTCAGATGTAACGAGATGTTGAACAAGTTAATGATTGTTTGGTTAGCCAGTCTAGTCCTTGACATAATGAAAGGATGGTTTAGAGCCTCGGATGCACTTCTTTGGAAGGGAAGGTGATGAAACCCTGATTAGAGTGGTTTACAGTTTCTTAGGTATCAAGCTTGAGGAATCATGACATGCAGGAGATCATGATACACCTTGATACTACAAGAATAGTAAGTGACAATAGTACTTTGGATGCTTAAGATGAAGTTGCATGGGGTATGTTTCCATGCAATCTAGGAGGTGAAGGACGAACACCAGTAACCCAGTGTGTTGATATAAAGGATAAAGAGTTCCTGAGAGGGAATGGGAGTTCATCACTATGGATGTTGTGGTAAGTCTCCCCTAGACCAAGATGCAATATGGGTTATGGTAGATCGCCTTACCTAGATGACATGGAAAAGAAAGCGTTATGTCAAGTACCCATGAGAGAGATGGTTCAACTACACCGTGATATGAGTTCAAAAGTTCTTGAGTATAACCTAAAGGTTCGCTTCCATAAGGTGGAAGTAGGTACATGAAGAACTCGATGATAGTACAGTTTATCACCCCTAACTAATGGTCAGTATGATCCAGACTAAAAAGGGTCTGATGAGAGCATGTGTGCTCATTCAGGGTGATATCTAGAGACAGTTCTTGTCCTATGAAAGACGTGATGATAACTGCCATAGCCAGTATCAGGATTTAGAGAAGCCCTGTAAGGGAGGTTGTGTCGGTCACCACTTCAGTAAGGTGATGTTGGTGAAAGGACCACGTAATGGTTAGAAAAGGACCACAGTGTGTGTAGATGAATTCACTTTGATCGTGCAATGGCTGAAAGGAGCCTAGAGATGACAGGAGTCGTGATCGGATGCAAAGTAGACTGACATGCAGTTCACTGTGGGAGAATATGTGACATGAAAATCCGACCCCTCTAAGTTACAGCTAAGAGAGCTAAGTCCCCGATGCATGGATTCTTTTGTCATGGTTTGGTGGAGAAGGTTAAGTTTAATCTTACCCCTCAGGATAAAGTAATGTGTGATGAGTTCCATGTGTCCAATTTAGAGCACTATGTGAGGTACCCAGACCATGTGCTGAACAATGAACCTAGTGCGCCCCAAGGGAGGGAGAAATGGCCTGAGTCACCTGTGCAGTTTATAGAGCCAGAGTGAAAGAACTCAGAGAAAAGAATATGTGATGATAAAGGTTCTTTGGAAGCACCATGAGTAAGGTAAAGCAACATAGGGACCAATGATGGACATGGAAAAGTCTTATCCTAAATTGTTTGTTTGCTTGATAGAATTTTAAGGACAAAATTCCTTTAAGAGGGGAAGGATGTTACAACCCCAATCTTTGGGTTCACTTGCTGAGAAATGTAATTTCTCATATTAAATATATTTGAACAAATAATGATATAATTTGTTTTGAATAAATGGATTTCGTTTACAATAGCCTTGATGATTGTGTTGTGGGCTTTATTGGCTATTGGGCTCCATAACAAGGAAGTTTAATTAGTAAATGAATAATTGAGTTTTTGAGAAAAGAGAGATGCGGAAACCTCTAGAAGGAAAAATAATATAATTCAAAGTTGGATTTCGTGCCTCTTGGGTTCCTTGGGTTCCAAGGAGTCCAAAGTTGCAAAGAAAAGGCAATAAAAAAGAATAATTAAGTATTTCTTTATTAAGAAAGAAATTGAAAACAATGATACAATGTGGAAATATGTGTGATGGATCTATTTTGGATAATATTTCGTGTCTACATGGTTTCTAATAATTAAAGGAATCAAAATAAAGAAAATAAAGTTTTGGAGAGAGAAAATATAAGTTTAAGTAATAAATAAATGCCTTATAAGTCATTGACTCGCAAACAAAGAAAATGAGTTATTCCTATTGTATTTTGGCTCCAAACTTGGAATATATGTATATTAAGTCTTTATAGACTTTCCCTTAAAATTTGAGATTAATTGGACATGTGGTTTGGGAGATATAAATTTTGGAAGATTTCCTTAAGTGAAGATGATTGATTTAAATGTCACAATTTGTTTTCCTTTTGGGAGTATATCTGACGTGCATTGAGACCGTTAGATCCTGATCGGGTGGCTCTACATTATCTTCTACCTCTATATGAATAGGAAGGTAGAAGCAACAGTTAGGGAAATCTTCTCGCATCCTTTTCTCTCTCTGCAACCTCAAATCTGGAAAGGTAGTACTCCCATCAATTGCGGGAGATGATTCCGAACACAATCAAACCCAAGTTTCCCTAAAATATCTACGGGTTGGGACTTTTCCCAATGACTGTCGAGGCCTGGACTCCATGGGAGACCGGTGGACACCCTCCATGCCTATATAAAGGGCTAGGAATCCCTCTATGTAAGGGGAAGTTTTGTGCAAAATCCTTAGCACCAAAAGAGAGCCTTTCCCCATCGCCAAACCGATCTTCCTCTCTATCTTTGCTATGAATCTGCCTTGACCGGACGCAACCCATATCTGTTCTCGTCATCCCGTTCTCACCTCTCTGTCATACCTGAGGTTGCAAGTGAGTTCGTCCATCCCTGCCAGGGCCAATGACGTCCTTACAAGCCTTACCGGTACCTTGTAGCTCCAAGTCAAACTTCTGGTTGACTCAGCTGCCTGGAGTGTGCGGCGGAGCGGATCGCGAAGGGGGAAGACGATGGGAAGGAGGAAACTACCTCCTTGCCCCCAACGCTTGAGAAGGATAGAAAGGGCAAATTTGCCTTTTGGTTATGTTTGCTAGCTCAGCCACGCTGGAGCAAGTTATTGAGAGGGCCGCACCCTACTGGCTACTGAATAACCACGTGGAAAAGGGAAGCAAGGGCCAAGATGCTGACATGGCAGTACATCATGGGACAAAAGGTAGTTTATCTTGCGAAATTCACAACTAATTACTGGTAACTCAGATTAAGATGAATTATATATGAATCTTGCTCAGAAAAACACGAGGAATCTAGTAAAAATATAATCACACTATGTTTATGCTTCTAATTTGAAAAGTACATAAAGTTGATAAATTTAATTCTTTCAATAGATCAAAGCCCTAGATTTTGATTATGGGTATATTTGATAGATTTAGTTGATATTAGTAACCAAAGTCTGGCTTGATTACATAAATATGATGAAAGAGATCTAATTAGAAATATTTATTCATAACTTGTGTAATTAGGGTGTCATGATATTAAAGTGCATTAAAAGGATTAAAAACCCTAATTCCGGTTGTTATGAGATTTAATGACTCTAAATATGAGAATCCATATAGAAGGCATGAAAATAGTGTTATTGGACTAATTGTGGACAAATACCCTTAATTTGGATAATTAGGGTTTCCTAGTGTATAAAAGTAGAAGTAATAGTAAATTAGGGTTTGCTAACCTAGGTGATGTGATATATGGTAAGTAGGGTTCATTTGTGAATCGAACTATAATCATTAATGAAATATGAGTGGTCAATTCAAAAGAACCCGAACATAGTAATTGTGCCTATGATGTTGAAATTAGGGTTTGTAGACTAAAAGAGCATGAAAAGTGATAAATGCCTAATGGAGGCTAAAACCCTAATAAAACCCTAAAGTTGGCCTAGAAATCATAAGGTGGAATCCAAGATGATCTTAAGAATGTTTTGAATAAAATAATAACACTTGGATGTTATGCGTTATTTTCAGGGTATTGTTGATTGCTATTTGATTGTATTGAATGTTAATGCATGGACATCAAGTTACTCTGGATCAGGTATGTGGTTACACTTATGAATATTCCGAGTTAGTTTTCCGAGGGTTTGTCGATGTTTTATCGGTTGCTTGAAATTAACTGTTGGATGCTTTTATTTCATGCAACTATAGAGTGACTATGACTATCACTATAAATGTATACATATAACTGGCTTAGATCCAGGTCCACCCCTATGGCTATGCAAAGGCTAAAAAGGATAACCTAGAGCAAGGTCTAGGCTATCATGAGTTAGAAACTGGGCTACACATGTGTAGTGCCATGAGACTCTTAGCATGCCATGAGTTAAGGAGTGGGCTACCTACGGGTAGTGCCATGTGACTCAACCCTAGAAATTGATTCACCTGTTAGGTGGGATCATGAGGGGTATAATGGGGATAGGATATACATGGATCATGTAGTTATATTTAAACCGTAAAATTGTTTGTTAAGCTATAATTGATTGTAATACATTGTTATAGATAATTGCACGATTAGTGTTTCCCCCACATACCATCTCTGGCTGGCCGACGTTTTGTTTGTCGGCGTTTTAGGTACAAAGCCAAAAAGACAAACAGTAAATCGTTATATTGAGAAATACATGAATTGAAATACAAGGAGGATTAGTAGAGTAGAAATTCATATGTGGATAGAAGTTTAGAGATCCATATTTTCAAAAGGTATGCAAAATTTTATTTTCTTACAACTTTCCAGTATAGTCTGTTAAAATTTAATAATTGTTCTTGGTTAAATGCCGAACCTTTGATCCGGAAATTATGGGTGCGGCTTCGACCTCTCCGTCTCCCTTAATTGGGGGTTACCGTAAGGTGGGGTTGTAACAATTCTTGTACAAGTTTTTACATTGAGTACAACCATGAAAATATTAAACATTTAAGTGCATCGATCTTCCATTTGTGTTGATCTTCAATCTTCAATTATCCAATTCCTTATTTCCTTGAACCCTGAAATAATCAAGTAGCACGTTAGATCCACAAGAATGAAATGCTTGTCATCATCAAAACAATGGGTATATTAATGTCTAATTTAGCCAACAAAAATATGGATGATCAAGATTTGAAATAATCAAGTAGCATGTTAGATCACATCAACAACTTTTTGGAATGTTGTACAACTGTGAAGATTGATAGGGTGGCTCCAATGATACTTACATTAAATTGTTTTATTTCTCTCTTATGGATAGGGAAAAGCCACGGTTCCAAGGTTTAGTGCCAAAATCTATTGCGACTAGGGATTATATGATTGACACTTTCCTTGAGTGATACTGTCCTCCACATAATGCCACTCAAATTGCAAGGAAAATTTAGAATTTCAAGCAACAATATCATGAATCTTGTTTTGAATCATGGGTGTGTTACAATGACATGCTTCAGAAATTACTCACCATGGCATTGATCTCTTTGAAACCAAGGTAAAATATATTACTATGGTCTACATAAAGGGGATACAGATACTGTTGATAGTGCATGGGTAGGAATTTGATTGAACAAAAATGACAATAAATGTCAGGAAATGTTGAAGAACATAGCCTGGAATCATTCTCAAGGTGAAGAGTGTGCAAACCCAAGTTCAATAAAAAGTATCATGAAGAGACGAGATGTAATACACATCAAGTCATAGGTATGCCAACTAAATAAATGTATAGGAGCAATGAATACTTGCCAATATTATGATGATGAGGAGAAGTTCATATATATGTGTTAATCATTCTTCACCACCCACCCGATGCAACCCCAGATAGAGGTAAGTATCACATTGATCTTAGGTTGTAAAACAAGTGTGCTTATTGAGAGGAAACCCAAAATTTAGGTTAAAAACATATTTGTGTAATTTTTGTTAAGGTCATGATTTTATATTAGTCCATTTTCATTCATATATTATTAATATCTAATTTTTATGCAAGTAAACAAGGTTCCATGACTTGTGTGTTTAGTGTGTAGAGAATTCACTGGATAATTTTGGTACCATTGACACCATTGTAAGTGGCACTGTGATGCTAGAAAATTTAACCAAGAAATCCACTGGTAAAATTCCAGTGGCATCGACACCATAATGGGTACCACTGAGGGTAAATTGTTGGACAACGTTAACAAGTCAAATGTGCTACAATAGAATGTCAATGGCACTGACCCTAAGTCGGTACCACCAACTCACTTGAAGGAGGAATCTGTGGCCTCTTATCCAAAGCCACCAATGAAAGAATAAAGCAATATCAAGAGTCAATCTATGAATCCCATCATATTTTGGTACCAAAAACACATGTTGCTACCACCAACTTAGTTGATCCATGGGACGACACCATTGACGACTAAGAACTCTGTACATCGACAATTGATATTGAGAGCACATGGATGGGTCCTTGTGTCATTACTACTAGAGAACAAGTATGTGGCACTGACTTTTTACTAATGGTTACTTCCCCTCTATATAACTAGGGGTGTGATGTGGTATATTATCACATAAGAAATTCACCTAGAGAAAAGTCCTAATAGTTTTACTGAAACTATGCATAACAATCACCGCCTATAACCTAACAAGTCTTATCATAGTATAGCTAAGGATCAAACCTAAGAGACAACATGTTTAAGAAGTATCTAAATTTAAAATAATTAAGAAAAATAAAAAAAAGGATATATGGTTGAGTTTTGAATGATCAAGTAAATTAGTACAAGAAATGAAATCAAACTATGAAGTAAATGAGTTTTAACACTATGGTAAAGTTACCATGATAATGGGATTCATATTGTAAAGATTGCATCATTCTTTCACATAATTACTATATTAGGGCTAAGGGATCTCATATCCTTTCAGAATATGAAATTCAAATGAACTGATCTTCCCATAGGCTTGAGATATCTTTGCCTACATGTCCTTAATTTGTTTCCCTAGAAAATGCCCTACTCATGGTCTCATTCAATCTTTCATGATATTGTTTGAAGTTCTAATCCTATATTTCAAGATCTCTAGGTTTATTATAACAATCATGCAGAATACATGACTAGTCAATAAAGAAAGTATTAAAGATTTGATGATCAAACCATATGTTCATACAAATAATAATTAAAGATGTAGAAATAGAAGATGACCAACAAGGCTAATTTACATGTCATGATGATAGATCTACTCATTCAAATTGTTAATGATACAAAAAGGAAGAGAAAATAAGAATCCCAAAGAGAAAGTAGTAGTAGAGGAAAAGATCAGTGGTCTCATCACAACTCCCAAACGATAACTTCAGTTTGGTCCAGATCTATGGTGGAGTGCATCTGTACGTCAAGACATCTGATTTTGACTTTGGATCTCTATGGTGGTAATTACGGTTGTAGATGGGAGAAAATAATTCATTAACCTTTGTCCTTAAAGTCTACCTAGTTCTTTTTTATCACCCCACAAAATATCTGATCGATCCACATTAACCCAATGACTATCAACCATTTGCTATAGATTTCTGTTGTAGGAGTTTTGAGTGACTATGGTATGGTCATATGATCCAAACTAGTTAATAATATTTATTGTGAATATAATCGAATTAAAATTCCAACCCAACTTAAATCACTCAAAGTTGACATTAGATGTTGATTCTAGAGCCGTCTTAGTATTGGGTATATTTTTTGTAGAGATATTGTGAGTTCTGCTAGAACTGCTCAATCGTCCGACCAAATTTTCAGGTCAAATGATCAACATATAATATTATATATACTTTTTTGTAGATAATTGAAAATTTTCATCCAATATATTTTAAATCATCAAATCTTGAGTTTCTATGTGAAAGTTATGGCCATTTGAGTGACCATCTGTACTTTAATGATCCTCACTTCAATTGTCATAGTTGGGGAGTGAGGATATGCAATATATAATCATTCTATTGGACTTTTAATGGATAGATAATTGCTTATCTATTCTTCTAGTATCAACCAACAAATAACATAACAAAAATATATGAAATTTCAAACGTATTGATAAACTACTAAAAATATAAAATAAGTGAACTGTGGAGTAGAATGTAACAAAATATGCAACTCTAAATCCAAAATGCAACCAAAAACATGATGAATAGACATTCACAACAATCCTGAGTTTGAACTTTGCTCATACATGAGTAAAAAAAATCCAAAATGCTATTCAAATAAATACTTTCAACCAATACATGCACCTCATTCTTGCATCATGTTGATTTCCCTACCACCAAGCATGGCCAAGTAACCTTGATTTCCTAAAATCATGAAACACAACTTTCGATATTCTCTATCCTAAATTGCTTCCCGTGCCTGCTTTTGTGTAAAAAATAAATGGTGTAAACAATATGCAATATTCATGATATTTAATATAATCCTGCATATTTCCATGAGATTTTTGCATGAAATTTTTTTTTGTCTTTGGAAGGATATTTTAGGGGTATGTAACTTCCCTTGGATAGCAAATATAGTGAAGGGGGAATGAAAGAATAATTATGAATATCTCACTATTCAACTCAAGATTGCTTTTTATTTATGCAAATACATATGTTGCACATTTGTTTTTCTTGTATATGTTGACATCTTTTATTTACTTTTGGTGATATGCCCATATTACATAGAGAGGGGTATGGAAGAAGCGACTATAGAGGGAGGAGGGTGTTCCACCCCGAGCTTAGAGTTTGGCACACTTCATGAATTTTGATTGCATGGTGAATGATGGAGTAATATGGCAATGGAAGAAATATAGAAGAGTGTCAAAACTTGTTCATCTCATATATTAGAATTCATAGCATAAGGTAAATATTGCACAATAATTCAATCACATTATGTCACATGCAGGATTAAGACATCCTACAATCATGTTAAGATAATGGCTAAAGAGACAAGTCACATTTGTTTCCGCTCAATCCCATACAATTTGCAATTATTTCCATAACACAAGATGCTTATATTCGTAGGCTAAAAAGGGTTATTTCTTAAGATTGGTATGTTCTAAGAAATATATTTAACATACAAAATTTCAACAAGGAGGATTTAATGAAATTTTTTATATGCAAATAAAAAATAAGCCAACAAGATAATGACTTCAACTAACATTTCACGAACTACAAATTGCAATTAAATCACTTTTAAGCTAAATACAATGCAAGTAAACAAAATGCAATGGATGCATGCAAAGCTAAAAAATGTTGAAATAAAACAAGAAAATATAAAAGATATGTTTGGGTGGAAAGGAGTACGTACCACACAATCCCCCCCTTGTGCTTAGATTTTTATTTATTCCAAAGAATGTACTAAACCTAATATGGAGGAGAAGAAATTCTCAATGCTCATCCAAGAGGTCCTAAAAACTTGAAGAAGGCCCAACCTAAATGAATATGAATAAGGACTATCACCTTGAACATATGAGATCAATGGTGCAAAATATGATCAGGTGGGCATGATAACTTGAATGGACTTTGATAATGCTTGAATTGATGTTGTTTTTCTCTCTACAATCCATTCAACAAGACCACACATACTCCTTTGTTAGTAGATATAGTGTGGTATTTGTGTGAGGATCTATAGGAAAGGTATAAAGTAGGAGTTGCGCCTCTTTGGTGGATTCAAGATTTCCTCATATGCAAAGATTGGAAGTGGACTACCCTCTTCTATTTGTAAGGTAGTTTGCAATTAATCCACAACTAGTATTTCTAACTTTGCTAAGTTAAGTGAAGATATGTGTTTGGTTTCATCCTGTCACCCAGATCTGCATGTAGATGTGGTGCTGGCATAGGAGGACCTATTTCATCTATAAAATCAGCCTAGAAAATATTGTTTAGTGGTTGTATGTCCTCCTGGTCTATCATCCAATAAACATAAAAATCAATAAAAATAGTGGGGTCCTTCATAATGTCAAAACTTAACTCTGGATCTCTAAAATGCGGAACACATCCAACTCGTCCATGACATTCAAAGAAATTAAGAGAGGAGATAGAAAGGTGAAGCGATGGTGGAATGTATACCTCATGTTGGGACTATAAGTCATCATAAAAATTTACTAGATATGTAATAAAAGTTGGTTGTTCATCTTCCAAGATAGACTCAACCAACATTGTTTGATCATAAATCATATGGATCTCCATCTACATACGAAAGGGTGGTAGAGCCTCAAGTTGTTGGGGGGAGTTCTTCTTATAGCTAGGCAAGTGTGCCTCCATCCTTTTATCCCAGGCTTCTCCATCGACTAGCATTGCTTGTTGTTCATCTAGAATTTCTCATTGTCAACTAGCATTGCTTATTGGTCAACTAACATCTTCTGGAGGGCCTCCATTTTCTCATCTCAATGAGGTGGATATTGATATCCATAAAAGGCTCTTCACTGTAACTCCCATAATCATCTTCATAGAAAGGATCCTCATTGTTACCCTTTAAATATTGTTGATTGAAACCAAATTCTTATATTCTCTTAAGGAGTCTAACATTATGCTTGACATTGATCCACTAAATGGATGATTTGACTTGTAGAGTCCATTCATGAAAGCCCTTGTGCTCATTGTTGAACCTCGCATTTTGCTCAGTTACATGCCTACACATCAATACTTTAGCTTGTAGGGTCTTTTCTTGGCAGCCCCATAGATCCTAATTGAAGGAGAAGAGTGGTTGTCATTGTGTAGTTAGTAATACCAACCACTCTGTATGATTCAAATGCCTGAAAAATAAAAAAACTGACAATCAAGATCAAAGAAAAAATTGGTTTAGTGAATGAAGATAATTTTTGTACTTAACAAAAGAATAGAAAACAATAAATTGCAAAAATATAACATAGAAAGAAAAGAAAAAAATAAGCTAAAAGAAATAATGGAACCAAACTAAAAATTATACAAGCAAACTAAAAAATATGAAAACAAACTAAGGAGTTAATAAAACAAAATATTACTAAATCAGACAAAGAAAATTATAAAAAAATAAATAAAAAATTATGAAACCAAACTAAAATTATAAAAGTAACTAGAAATAAGAAATTCTAACTTTATCTCAATAGAGAAAAAATACGAAAAGTCACGTTATCCTCAATAATGGTGCTAAAATTTGATGTGGTAGATTATCACATAGAAATTCACCTAGAGAAAAGTCCCCAGATTTTTACTAAACTACATACAATATACCACCCGTAAGCAGATGGGCCTTATCATAGTATAGCTAAGGATTGAACTCAATAGAAAACATGTTTTAAAACTAATTAAGAAAAACTATTAACAAGGATAGACAGTTGATTAACTAGACTGATAATGCGAGAAATGAAACCAAACTATGAACAAAACAAGTTTTAACACTAAAAAAATAGTAGGACAATTAAATTCACTGCCACTACCTACATAAGTATTGTAAAAATTGCATCATTCATTTATATGAATACTTCATTGGGGCCAAGGGATTTCATATCCTTTTAGAGTATGAAATTTGTGTGGACTAATTTTACTATAGGCTAAAGATCCAGTTACCTATAAATCTTAAGTTGTTGCCCCAAGGAACGCCCTTACATGGTCTCATATGAGGTTTAGCGATATTATTTAGTGTTCTAATCCTATATTTTTAATGTATTTATGTATTGGATAACAATCATATAAAATAGATGGTTGGTCTATAAAACAAGTATTAAACAATTGATTCTCAATCTACATGTCAATACAAATAATATTAATAATGTAGAAATAGAAATACATCCAGCGGGCCTAATCCCCATGTCTCAGTAATGGATCTACTATATAAACATATTCATAATAAAAAAGAGAGAAAATAAAAACAAGAACATGGAGAAAGTAACACCTTACATAAGAAGACCAATGGATTCATCACAACTCCTAAACAATAACTTCAGTCTCCAGGCCAGAACTATGGTGGAGCATGTTTTCACATCAAAACATTTACTTTCATCTCCAAATCTCCTTTGATGGCTTAGGTTGTGGATGGGAAATATGTGATTATGAACCCTTACACTTAAAGTCTTCAAGTATTTTTGTATCAACCCAAAAAATAACAGATTCGTCAAATTCATAGAACGAATGCCAGTCGTTTATTATAGATTTGAATCACAAGAGTTTCAATCAACTATAGGACTGGTCTAATGATCCAAAGTAGTTAATAATATATTTACCTCATAGATAATCAAATTATATTTCTAATTCAACTTGAATCACTCAATTATGAAATTATATGCTGATTTTAGATCCATTTCTGTGTCTAGTAAATTTTATACAAAGTGATTATAATTTCAATTAGATTTTCCACAGGTTGACCAGACTTACTGGTCAACCAACTAGTCTGTAATAGTATATACATTTTCTTTGTAGACAATTTACATAGTTCAATGTAATGTATTTTAAATCATACAATTTTGAGTTTGTATTTGAAAGTTATAGCCATTTGAGTGGCCATCTATACTTTGATGATCCTCACTTCAATTGTTAGATTTGGGAGTGAAGATTTGCAATATTTAATCATTCTCTTAGGCATTTATGGAGGTATAATTGCTTCTTTATTTTTCTTGCATCAACCTACAAATAAAAAATATTAAATATAAAAAAAGTTGTATAAAATAAGTGAAATATGGAGTAGAATGCAAACAAAATATGCAACATTAAATCTAAAATGAAT
This sequence comes from Alisma plantago-aquatica, assembly GCA_963693085.1. Lineage (NCBI taxonomy): Eukaryota > Viridiplantae > Streptophyta > Magnoliopsida > Alismatales > Alismataceae > Alisma > Alisma plantago-aquatica. Next base: position 62,460,048 of record OY856409.1, read on the forward strand.
CTAAAAACATGATGAATAGAATTTCAATAAGGTGATTCTTTGTTTATATTCATGCCAAACTTATTCTCAAACACCCCTCTGTAAGCAAATGTAATAAATCATGCTTGGCAAAAGTGTGGCATGGCTACACCGATCTAATTTCTCTCTCTCTCTCTCTCTCTCTCTCTCTCTCTCTCTTGATGGCAAGGAAGTTTCCCCACTAAGAAGGATCCTCTCCACCATGGTTCCTCATAAAGTCATCCTCAAGCTGACCCACATCATCCACATTGCAAAGATAAAAAGAAAAATTATGTCAAGCTATAGAAGCATGCAGTAGAGCCTACAAGGTATGATGGTAGCACCTTCATTGAGAGGATCAACTTCATTTAGGATATGCAAAAGGTGTGTGTCGAGAAAGGAATGATGAAGATCACTCTTTCTTTTGTGGTTATCCTACATATACATAAACCACCCTTGAGTTTATCTCATCCCTTGATGTGTATTTCCTTGAGCACCACACAAACACTTCTGAGTGGAAAGATGAATGGGTTAAGTTCCATCTCTACAAGACCACCTACCACCTCAATTTAGCCAATTTCAATGCCATCTATGGATGGGCCAAATAAGGGTAGAGGTGTGACATAGAAGACTTCAACCACACCACTTCATGGCATAAGATAACGGTCCAACCTACAAGTTCCAAAATGAATTGGCATCTATCCACCTTCACCGACATCAAGCACCCCTTTGTTTGCCTTCTTCATCACCTTGTAACAAACACTATGTTCATCAGGTCTACACAAGGGCAAGGAAAAGTACATTCTGTCAATCTCTACATGCTCTAGGTCTTCCTCAAGGGCAATAATATCAACATAGGGACCTTCTTCTTGACCCATGCCTACCGAATGTCCAACAGTGAGAAGCATAAGTTGCCCATTCACTTTAAAATTTTGCTCACACCTCTTAGAGATCATTTCCTCCTAGATATTTCTCATCTCCAACCACTCAAATTGAAAGGCGAGTTAGACTTCAATCATTTCAAAAATGCTAAACTCTTCAACAAGCATGGAAGAAGAGTTTACACAATATCAAATATGGGTGAGAGGGTGGTCCCTGGCCCAATATTTGAGCTTAGTAATGTCAGCCACCTTCATTAGCCTTATGATGATGAGGGGAAAGATTTATATAAATCTATTGAACAAGATGTTGTTGAGGAGGAGGAGGTCATGGAGGAAGAAGCTACACCAATAAGGCCAAGAAGACGACCTCACCACATTCCTTGCCATCATGGTGCATCTTTTTTGAAATATGCACCACAACCATAGGAGATTCCCTATTCTTTTAAGGGCATGTATAACATGCTCAATTCTATCTAGGAGGGATGATGTAGCATCATGAATCTATATATCAATTCTCTAGATAATAAGAGTCCACATTCAAAAACTAGCAGCATGTTTTTACTCATAAATAGGAAATGTTCTACAATGACTGTCTGCTTCATAAAAACTAGGAACACATCCACACATGCTTGAAGAGAGTGGGGTGCTACTACCAACCTCTCTTCAGCCATTGTTAGAGCCAATGATATGATGGTAATCACCCACAACCACCATCATTATCCTGCCTAGACACCCAATTTCACCACACATTCTACCCTCCAAATACAAACATGCTGCCATCCACCTTATTCATACCTGAAACCTAGATATGGTACCATGTTCTCATCTTTGAATATGGTTCTTGACATTTAGGACTTTTACAAATTTGAGCTTAGGGGGTATGGAATACGATCATCACTCTTTATCTTGCACTTTTAATTATCTTTACAATTTTCTTTGTTAAGTCAGTCTTTGCTTTATTTGTTTATCTTGTGCTTTATTTTTACTCCACATCTATCTAGTATAACCGTGGTTGTAAAAAAATACTTTTTCTAAACATTTTAGTTAGGATTATTCTTTTTGTTTAAATGGTATCCAATTATTTTTCTATTTGTTACTCTTTAAGCTAATTTTTCCATGTTCAAGAGTGCATTAACTAGAGGAATTGTTTGGATTAGTCAACTTGAAGTCATACTTAATGATAAAAAACCTAAATCAACCCAATTCTTGGATATGATGATGATGTTTGAGTCCAAAACCAACCAAAATGTAACATGATCTTGTTGACACAAGGTTTAAATGCACTAAACCCTTGTTTTGACGATGACAAATCATTCTGATTATTTGTGTCTAATGCTTTTACTTGAGTGATTTTAGATTAGGTATAGACACACTCCAAATGCCCTAACTTATGCATATAAAATTGGAAAAAAGACAAGTCAAAGTCAACACAAGTGCACGTTTTTAGAATATGATGTAAATCCATTAGAATCATGTTGTAAATCACTTGTAATGATTTTATGACTTGTAATTAAGCTTAGAAAAAATTAGGATCACTTAAATCAAATATTTAAGCAATTTAATGACATTTTACAAAATTCATTATAGGCACTTCATCAATCGAGTTACAATCTCAACCAATCCTTGACGGATTTTGGGAATGTCATGGTTAAGTCAAGTTGCCACTTCACATGACTCGAATGATCCCTACACTGGAACCAAACTAATTTAAGTGATCGGTCGAGTTTCATCCAGGATAAACTCAACCAATTGGTCAAACTAGCTTTGTCACATAGTGCATTTGGTCAAGTTACCTTTATAGAACGATCGATAGCACTGTACGGAAAAGTGTAGAAAAGTGTTTCTAGCAGTTGCGAAATTGCAACGATCACAAATATATCTATTGCAAGCCACAAAACAACTAGTTTTTGTTCTTAAATGTTCCCAATGCTAAGAGTCATCCCCAACTATAAATAGGATCCCTTGGGCTTCATTCCAAGGCTGAGCACTCAAGTCAAGCACTATGAAGGTCCCTATTATATAGTTGAGTGATCCTATAGCCTCCTCTCTCTCTTTCTCTAAGCTTAATCACTTGCTACATCCATTAGAGCGAGTAGGAGATTTGTAAGAGAGCTCATCCTACATGTATATGTTGTGAGGCTCTCACTTCCACCACCTCCCATTTCTCATTTCAACCATGAAGATGAAGGTTCTCTCTCTTGGCTAAGAGAGGTGAAGAAGAACAAGGGAAGGAGTCCCTTGGTGAAGATCAAGGCCGAAGACTTGGAGCAAGCGTGGGTAAGCCCTTGGTGAAGGCAGAAGACTCCTTTCTCAAGTGGGTAAGTCCTTGATGGAAGCTTCTCTGAGTGAAGGTGAAGTCAAAGGCTGAAGATCCAAGAAGAGTGGGTAATTCCTAGAAGGCTGAAGGCTTGTGCAAGAGTGGATAAGTCCTTGGAGAAGGCCTAAGAATCATTTCAAAGTGGGTAAGTCCTTGGTAAGGTTGAAGACTCTTTGTACTGGATAGGTAAGTCCTTTGGTGGGTCATGTATTGTAAGTCTTATGAATGAATATAAGAGTGTAATGGTTAAGAAATCATAGAGGTTGCCCTCTCTAGGTAGTTGACTGACATACTCCTAGTTTGGAGTGTGGAACTACTCTACATAGCTTGTCAATTCGTGCTTGTTCAATATCTCTCTCTCCCTTGTTATGTATGTTTTAGTTGCAATCAAACTTCCTATTTAGCAACCTTATTTTGTGGTATAACTTGAAGGTCTAATGAATTTTGTTTAAGTGCATTCAAATCTATTCACCCCCTCTAGAGCATCCAATCACCCATATATGATCCAACAGATCTTTCGTGTGAACTTTAACAATATGCTTAAGGTTACCTTGTTACACAAGTTAATGGGAGATAGACATATCATGGTTGGAAAGGACATTGTATATTAGTCATGTAATCTCATCCACCTTCATTCATGTTCATCCACCACCAAAAGATGAGCCATTTTAATCTAAATTGTTTTCCTCATTGATTTTATTACATGGCATGTTATGAATCATATAGTTAAGTTATTTATTTTACATGTCATAGTAATATATATATATATATATATATATATATATATATATATATTACATTTACATTTCATGTTGCATAAAGTGTTATCTTTTTTCTCCACTTCTATTTTTTTCCATTAAGAGAGGGAAAAGAGAGAAAATATAGACATCCTGATTTCTTCTCCAAAAACATCAATGCACACTCATGAAACATTTATCTATCTAAAATAAGGGGCAAAAAGGTTTTTGAAAAAGAAATATAAGAGGAGAAAAAAAAGACTCCTAAGTTCAATATCATATCTATCTAATAATTGAAGAAGGATATTGCTGATTTTTTTGTATATACACCTTCCACCTATACTCATCATTAGGATGCGACATCATTTTCATGGGACATACCACTATAAAGGAAAAATAGGCATTAGAACCCATACATTTGCATTATATCCATCGTTTAATCATCATAATTAATTCATTGCATAAATGATTTCGATTATTATCATGAACCCTATTTTCAACACACCTATTTCCCACCCACTTCTCTACAAGGTAGGCTACTACCATGATTTCCCCTTGATACATATCTATATGGGGAACTACTTCCTATGTAGAATATTTTGTACTATTCAGAGAAATGTAGACTGGGAGATCACATGGCACACCAATATAGTCCTATCGACCATGAAGTTATGCTACTCCGAGTTAATTGTGTTTTTGTTGATCTTATTGTTGACACTTTTATAAGCATAATTGATTGTTGCAGAGTAGTTACTTGTTTAGTGTTAGAAAGGGCCATTTTGAGACCAACTAGTGGAGAGAAGTTTGGAAAATTAAATTTATTGTTTTCTTGCAAACTTCTTCAATCAAATCCAAAAGTAGTGTTATTCAAGTACAATAAACATTTAAGCTTAAGGGATTTTGATGCTCACATTTTGTCATGGTTTCATAGGCTGTTTTGTATGATTTTTCTAAATTTTTATACTAAAAAATATGTCATAAATCATATTTGCACATAGTATTTGAAACACTTTTGCATGAATCTTGACTATTTTCATGCATTTTATATGAAATTATCATATTTTATCTTGATTTAATGAAATATCTATGAGTTTCATGATCAAAGAACACATCCAGTCAAAGTCAATGCCATCCACATACCTATCGATACCATCAACATGCACCATAAAAGAAATTTTTTAAGACAAAGTCTATAGAATTGAGACCAATCCCAATGCCACTGAGAGAAGGATCCAAATATCTCAATAACTTTTGGGGTCAATAACATTAATCAGACAATGAGTTAACCAAGTTAGTGCCACTAAAGTTTTTGATGCCATAAATGTAAAAATGTGGATGATCAATATTTTAAATCTAATTTCAATGTTCTAGATTTTTCAATGGGTACTTGAGGTTCTATAAAACCCAAGATATGTCAACCTTGAACAACACATCAGATGACTTCACTTATACATGCCTAGAGAAGAAGGAGAAAAAAAGGTAACATGGAAAAAATATCATCCCAGTACCTTTGAGAAGTGATTTGGTGGCGCAAACATCATCCTTTTGTGCTCATATTCTAAGGGGATCATCATTAATCTATCTTCTCAAGGTTACATTTAATTATTTTGATGTTTTCTCTCATCCTAGATTCTACTATGATACCATGTTTTATATGCTTGGGCTAATACCTTCTTCTCTAGGACTCAGGAGTAGCTTCTTAATTCATACTTGACAATGTTTATTGAAAAAATAAATTTCATTGCTTTTGGGAATTTTAGTGAGAATATGCTTCATTGTTCCATGTTCATGATTGATCACATGTTCATTATTTGGATGCTTATTTCATTATGAAAGTAGATTTAAGCATTGAAAAAATTAACATTGAAACAATTAATAAGGCACTATGCAAGTGTGCTAACAATTGTGAGGTTGAGTATCTATTTCTTTAATCCTTTAATTTTTCACTAAAAAGTCAATTTTTGACGAGATTATATAGTGTGCCACACTACTAAAGTAGGTAGACACTATTTTAGATCCCTGCTTTTTTTGAAGTAATGATTTCTTGTTATTAGATAGATTTAAGTCAAGTTTAAATTACACTATGGTCAAACTAATTATCCTAGAGAATTTATATCAACAATTTCAAAACAAGTTTCTTAACTGCTTCGTTATTTTATTTTATTTTTTGTTCAACTAATTTAAATATTTTCCATCATATATCTAATTTGGTGTTAGTTATTAATAGTATCTAGATCCACAATTCCTTTAGTTTGACACCCATATCTCAAAATTGGGTCATCCCTATGCTTATATACTATTCATTCCCTTATTTATTTCATTCATTTTGTATGTTTCTTTAACTTTCCATTACACAGATATAAACACACACACACAACACACAAACACACACACACACAAACACACACACACACACACACACACATATATATATATATATATATATATATATATATATATTGTTGTTGTTGTTGTTGTTGTTCATTTAATACCCGCGCGGGTACTGTAGCTCTGCTACCCATTTCTAAAGAGTGGTGGCCATTTTGTAAGTACTTGTTCCCGCTTTCTTCTATTCAGCTCACCTTCCATTCTTTTGGCCCCCACTTCCTTTGATTCTGCCATCTTCCTGAACAGGTTGAGGACTTCCATCCCTAATTTCCCACATCTGAAGACGACAAATATTGATGACATCGATGATGATTTCTACACCCGAAGATGGTGAACATCCCTAATTTCCCATATCCCTATTTTCCAGGTTGAGGACGTTGTGTTGGTGGTGGGAGGAGGAGCAGGTGGCCTAGATTGCAAACATTGATGATGACAACACTACTCATGTGACTACTAGGTAAGAAGCATCCCATGCCTCTCCTAGACCTTCTCCCTATCTGTGATGGACTATCAACCTATTTGGGGATCGGGTTCTCCATCCTGTCCTATTTCATTCGTGCATCCTTTTTCTATATAGATTCCTCTTGAATTTCCTTCATTTCTTTTCTTAATCTGAAGACAATTCTATTTATTCATCTTGAGTACCGTTCACTCTGTCGGAGCTTCAATGAAACATGATGCATAGTTAGATATCAAAATCAAACAATTAGTTTTAATATTTACTTTTCTTTATTGGAGTTACTTTATGTAACATGCATTTACCTTTGTTTACCCACAATTACTTTATTTATTAAATAGTTACTTTGTTGTTCACTCTATGAATTTAAAGTTCAAATAGTTAGTTTCTAGTTGTTGTTGTGACTTGTCCTTGTTGGAATAGTTTTCAGATATGCGGTGATGTTTAGATAGGTACTTTCTAGTGGTTTATACACATGGGGCACATTTCACTGAAATACTACTGAATATGATTAGTAACTATAATGTAGTTGTTGGAATTAACTGTTGTAATACATATAGGTAGTTACTAAATTCATTATTTTTCTATTATCTAAAATGAATTTATAATAAAATATAGTTATATGAGTATGTACATGAAATGGGTGTCTTTTCTATCTATTTTATTCCAAAAATACTCATCCCTTTTTATGTTTTCCAAAATGGATTTTTGTATGTCTGTTTATCAATCATTTATGCATTGTTTTTATGTAGGTTTTCCTACAGGATGTTTCTGTTATGGATCATAGTCTCAATAGTGATGCTAATAATGATATGATTTACTATGATGATGATGATGTTTAGTCTTATTCATCTGTCAACATTGATACCATGTCCTCAGTTGACATCCCTAGAATTGGACTTGAATTTGAAAGTTTAGATGATGGTATATCTTTTTAGTCTAGATATGTTGGTATGATTGGGTTTAATGTTAGGAAATATGAATATCGTTATGAATGAGGTACCAAGATTTTTCTTGCTAAAAGTTTGGTTTGTGATAAGCAAGGTCATATTAGTCGTTCTAAGAGATCCAAAGGTCTTTTGAGCCCTGTTTGTGATGAAGTTGGCGATCTACACAGGAAGTTTTCCAAGAAGCATAAGCGTTATGTGAAAAGATGTGGGTGCAAAGCCATGATCCGATTTACACTAGACAAGTCCTCATCTAAATGGGTTGTTACTGCTTTTGTTGATGAACATAATCACGATCTTATGGATGACGCTCACTTGATCTACTTGAAATGTAATTCTTCTCTTGACCAAACTCAAAAAGAGATCCTTTCTTCTACGAGTCAAGCAAACATTCTTGTCTCCAAACAACTTGCATTAATAGCAACCAAGCCTGGTGGTTATGAAAAGTTTACATTTACAAGTAGACATGCTCATGGACACCTCAGTAGCAAGAGAAAGGAGTCATCTAAATATGATTTAAATATGGTGTTAGATTGTTTTGCAAGCTTCAAAATCTTGGATTCTAAATTCTTTTATACATATCAAAAAGATTTTGATGGTTGCTTGACACATTTGTTTTGGTCTGATCCAGTTTCTATTGATGACTGTGCGCTCTTTGATGCTGCCATTGTATTTGATACCGCTTATCGTACCAATAAGTATTCAATGGTTTTTGGAATGTTTGATGGTGTTGAGTCTGTTGACCACCATCGCAAAGCCATGTTATTTTCTTAAGCCTTGTTGTGGGATGAGAAGTATGAGTCATTTCTATGGGTTTTCAATCAATATTTATTATGTTTTTCCAAAGATCCGATCTCCATCATAACTGATCAAGACCCAACAATGAATGCTGCGATCATTACTGCTTTTCCATCATGTAATCATCATTTTTGCACCCGACACATTCTACAAAAATTGCCCTCTAAACTTGGTGGAGTACCTAACAAGGATCAAATCATTAGTGCTTTGAATGTTTGTGTTTGGAATGTAGATGATACAGACAATTTTGAAGAGAGATGGAGTTCTGTAGTTGAAGAGAATGACTTATTGTCCATTAGTTGGTCTTGTGATGTGTATGCCATGCAGTGGACAATTTTGAAGAGAGATGGAGTTTTGTAGTTGAAGAGAATGACTTATTGTCCATTAGTTGGTTTTGTGATGTGTATGCCATGCAGTGGCTGTGGGTGACATGTTTTATGCATGATTCATTCTTTGCTAGCATGAGGACAACCCAAAGAAGTGAGAGCCTTAATGCATTCATTAGATGCCACGTCAACAATAGAAAAACACTCTTCGAACTTGTTTGTAGCTTGGAGACTGCTTATTCTCATGTGTAAGAGATAGAAAATTTCAAGAATTTTGATGACGAGTACAACAATCTGCCTTTGGCTTCATTGTGGCCTTTAGAGGAGAAAATGAGAGGTATATACACCATGTATATTTTTAATATCTTTCAATATGAAGTTCGTCAAAGTATGGTGTATAACATGAAGGATACTTCTGATGAACATGAGTTTAAGGTCTATCATGTTGGTGGTTCTAGTTGTCATCGTGTCTTGAAGAAAGATTCATCTACCTGATGTGGTTTTTACTACACTAACAAATTCACCCAGGGATGAAATCCCTGAGTTTTTACCAAAACCTCGTGTAATAATACAACCCACAAGTAGACGGGTCTTATCGCAGTATAGTTAAGGATTGAATCCCAAAGGAAAACATTTTTAAGAATCTTGCTAGTTGGATCCAGTCCAAGTAAGATTAATATTTATAATAAAGATTTGATTGGGTTTAGTTAAACTGAATGCAAGGAAAGTAAAGAACAGGATTAAAATAGAGTCTAGATTAATGATGGGAATCATTGGGGTGGAACCGGGTTTCACCACCACTACACATGCAAACACATCCAAAAAAGATAAAACCATCCAAATGGAGTTGCAAACCCTCCGTACAGAAATTAGGTTCACGCAAGCATCAACTATAGGCATTAGATGTCTCATCACTTGCAGATCACACACTTACTACTCCAAAGATATCTTTCAGAAGTTCTCATCAAGGCATCGACCATGTTAAATGATATTAATAAACCTAAGTATTGAAGTTCTCACAACAAAGGGTTATAATAGATCATGCAAGGGAGGTGATTAGTCCACAAGCATGCATCAAACGATTAACACGAGATGAAAAGTTATATACAAGCCATGGAATGTTTTAAGATGAACATGTAAGCATGGGCAGTGGGGCTAGTCCCCACACCCCAACGAAGAGGACTACTCCTCCTCATGATAGAAATAAGAAAAATAAGAGATAGGAAAGATTCTGCCATGGTCATGGTGAAGAAGGTGGCCGAAGCTCGGTGGAGAAATGATCTTCTATACAATGTCGGGGTAGATCTGGAATGAAGAGGGAGAGAACACCAAGGCAGGCGAGGTAGATCTTCTCTCTCCTTCTTCCTTCTCTTCTCATGCACTTGCTTGTAGGAGAAGGAGCAGTAGGTGGCTGATGGTAGAGTAGATCTGTAGATCTGAAGACCAACCATTTCCGTGGCTAGAAGATAGATCTGGGCGGAGTGGGGATGGAGGAGAGGTAAGAACTCCACGGAGGTAGTCCTTGGTGGTGGATATTGTCTTCCTGTGGGCTGGGTACAGAGCGACATCCTCCTGGCGTCGTGGAAGAGATGCCTTAATAAGATAGGTGGGTGGCCTATTTATAGGTGTAGACCACTGACTTAACTCCGCGGTCGAGGTACTAGCCATGGTCGAGGTGAACACTGACTTAGTCCTACAGTCGAGGTTGTATACCGCGGTCATGGTTCTTCTTTGCTTGACCGCAGTCGTGGTGGTGTTATGTAGTTGTACTCGTGTGCTGCGGTCACGGTGTGGTACCGGTCACGGTCGAAGTTAGGTTGTGGAGGGGCAAGCTCACGGTTGCGATCTAGCATCGATCGCGGTTGTGGTTATCATTGATCACGGTCACGGTCTTCTTCAGGTTGCGATCTCCACGCAGGTCGATGTGTAGGCGTCTTTTAGCTTTGCGGTCATGGTCGCGGTCGAGCAAGTGTGGACCTCGATCGCGATGCACTTTAACTCGTGGCCAATCGTGATATTCTGTGGTCACAATGTCTCCTTTGGGATCGCGGTCGCGGTCCTCCTTTGAGATTGCGTTCGTGGTCCTTCTTTGAGATCACGGTCGCGGTCCTTCTGAATCAAACCCACCCCCGTAGGGGGGGTATTGCCGAGGGTCGAATGGCCTACGTTGATGAATCCTCTGACCGATGAGGATGCATTTTGATGAAGGATCTGGCCATCAAAAAAGGGTACAAATTATTGAAAGTTTCTTGGACCACCGTCCCCTACACCTCCTACACTGGCACACATAGTGATATGTTCAATCCTGCAATGGAGATGAATGGATTTGATCAAAACTCTAAATAATGACATGGAACTGAGGAAAAGTGTATATGAGCATATTCAAGGGGTATATGTGAGCTTTCAGTACAAAACTAGGCCAAAATGGCGATTAAAATTAAGATGAATATGCATTCATCACTACCGATTTGATATCCTGTAATTATTTCATGTTAGATTTCAAAGGAATCCCATGTAGGCCCATTCTTGATTATCTAAAGAGTCGTTCTTTTTGCACACTTCTTGAGTCATATATATATATATATATATATATATATATATATATATATATATATATATATATATATATAGCAAGGGATATAGAGATCACCCTTTGGTTTTCAATAGAGTATCTATTATGCATTCATTAACTAAAACTAAAGGAAGACCTAAAGTGACTGATGTGTGGTATAAATCTAGAGTTAAAATTTCTCAGTCTAAAATGAGACCTTGTAACAGTTTCTTACAATCCAATGTCAATCACGACAACATAAAATGTCCTTCGAAGAAATAGGTGTATGTGTTACCTACTAAGCAAATATATGTTGGAAATCTACAAAGTTATTGTCTTAAATTTCTTTTTATTTTGTTTATGTGTAGGAACTGAGCATGTTCTTTCTTAAAAGTCATGGTTGATATTTTTGTAGTGGTTCATATGTAAGTGTTCCTTTGTAGTTACATTTTAGAACCTTTTGTTACTTTTTCGACCCAGAGTTAATTCGTATGTCCAATAATTACTTTCCAGTATACACAATTAATTTTTAGTTCATATAGTTATTTTTGTATTCTCCTGCTTACTCTTTAATTCACAAATATACTTTTCTAGATTGTGGTGTTCTTGATTGATATGTTACTTGTCTTGGCTGATCTATAATGATGCTCCCTGCTCCACCGTGTTGTTACTGCAATGTTTCTTCTGATCTTGGCTTCCTGATGCAGATCTACTACTACTTCTTCTATTGGAGTTGAGTATTGAGTTTTTTTAGTGTAATGTTATCCAACTATTTAGTGTGTGAGTCATGCCAAAAGTTGATGTAAATGTAATGGTTCAGGTGTACTTTGTGGCAGTTGTAATTCACATTTTATTACACTTCAGTTTTACCATTACTCTTTTCTATGGAGCTACATATGTATCGAGTTCAAATATATGTTAAAGATTCTTCAAAGTTTGGTGGGCATGTGATACGTTCTTCCATTTTCTATTACATATCACGTTTTTGAATTCATTTTTTCTATATCCATTATTTAGTATCAGATTTGAGAAATCTTTCTTGTTACAAATTAGTCCTTTCTCAAGATTAGGCTAATTCTTTTACAGTTCAATCACAAACTTACTTTTATATCAAAGTGTTACTTTTTATACCATATAGTTACTCTTTGTGTCAATACGATAAGTTATGGGTGCACCCGTTACGCTTGACTTGTTCGTGTTACTTTTTAGTTCATATAGTTACTTAAATATTCAAAGATTTACTTTATAAATAGAAATATGAAACTTTTCTATTTAGCAGCTGCAACACGATAATTGTGTAATGTTATCTTCATATAGTTATATTTTTATCAAGAACAACTTGTTGTTACTTTATGTAACTATTTCTCACATTTATGGACCCACACTTAACAAATATGTTTGATAGTTACATTATAATTTACATAGTTACCTTTTGAATTGTTGAGTTACTTTCCAATTCAATAAGTTATGTTTTACATGATACATTTACTTTTTTTATTCAAAGTATTACTTTTAGATTGCCATATTTACATTTTTGTTCACATTGTTACTTTATAGCTAGAATAATCAAACTTTGTTATTCAGTAGCAGTCACAAGAATGTGTTGAACCTTATGAACATGTTGATCATAATGAAAGTTGTCATTCTTAGATCTATAGCTCAAATATATAATAGGACTGCTTTAATTAAACACGGCCGTTCTGAAAAGAGAAAGAATCACTTTTTGTTACATTGTGGAACTCTACGTTACTCTTGTGTACCCAATATTACTTAATAATGTTCAATAGTTATGTTTTCATCCACAATGTTACTTTTGGTTTGATATAGTTACTTGGTACATCATGTTAGTTTTAGGTTGATAGAGCTACTTTTCAATTCATATAGTCAATTTATATTTGGAACAATCATACTTTGCTTCTATTTTAGCCTCAGTATCACCAAAAATGTTAAACCTTATGTTCAAATAGTTGTATACTTATTAAGAATTCCTTAGTATATACATTTCAGAATCTTTTGTTACTTTTTCAATGAAAAAATACTTTATATGTTAGATAATTATTCTATAGTACATAGAATTACTTTTTAGTTTAGACTATTACTCTATCGTTCTCATAGTTACTTTTCTATTCAAGTAGTTACTTTACGTTTCACGTATTTACTATTCAGTTCAGAGAGTTATTTATTAGATGGAACAAGCACCTACTGAGGCTGATCACAATCATTATCTGCATATATATGACTTGTGATACAACATGACATACATAGTAATTCTCTTCCATATGAACACCAACTAGATAAAGTTAGAATACTATCCAACAAACATCAAACTAATAGGTTCAAAATTCATACAAAAAGCATCAAACCCATACATTTTACTATAAGTAGAACCATAATATCTGCATAAACATAAACCCATAGAACTTAGGTTCTCTCCTGACTCCAAATATAATTTTGGTTCAACCCAAACCATACTTCAGACTCAAATTTATTTTTTAGAGTTTACATACACATTTTTTCAAGCATCATTTCAAAATCACATTGTTTTACTACATTGTTAACTAAAAGTTATACTTAATCTGACACAAGCCATGTATTTAGGCTTGGCATAACATCATCATACTTGTATTCACTTTGCTTGTCACCTGCTCCTTCTTTTGATTCTTCATGATCTCGAGTAGGTTCTGTTTTTGGTTGCAGTCTTCTCCTCTTCATCATTCCTTGGAAGATCTCTTCTCTAATTGCAGGGATGTCTTTACTTGTGAAGTTCATTTCTTTTCCATTCACCAAGCATTCAAGATACTTCATAATGTATACTCCGCAATCAACACCATCATCTTCTTGCTGGGGACATTCATGGTACTCTATTCTCCATTGAGACATTTGACTTCCACACTCTGGTATACCCCTAAAGAACTCATGAACAAATCCCACCTGCATGCAAAACCAAATATTGTTAAGTACAATGTAATCAACACCATTTTCATTCAAAAGCGAATTAAACAATGTTTGACTTTTCTTACCCATCTAATGACTTCTTTGTTAGAACTGGACTTCCCAGACATTGAATTGTAAGACCTATGCATCTCATCTCCAAAACTTGCCTCAAGCAAGTGTCGATGATTGTCATTGTTCAGTATTGTAAACACTGAATCCATTGTGAAAAATTTGGGATCGGGTACATTGAATAGAGGTGGTAGCATGTTGATCTCCTTTATTGTAATGTCATCCACCATCATGTTCAACTTTTGCTACAAAAACAACATTCCAAATTACATCATTGTAACCTTTATTGTATTGTGGTAAGTTGCTCTAATCTAGTGTGATAGTGGTTTCTCTTACCAGTGCATTAGTGCTCAAACAATGCCACGACAATGCCTTCTTCTTCTTTTTTCTTGTCATTTCTTTCACCATTTGAACAAAGCAATCCATAACCTAAAAATTCAGACTCTTAAGTTTGCAATACATAATATAGTGATAAATACTTACGACTTCAGTTCTTGTAGGTGACTGCATCATTTTGTCTTTGTATAGTAGTGATGATAGATATTTTCCTATGCACCATGTATCTTCTCCAAATCTCCATTCTCTTCTAGACCTGCACATTTTTTTTGTTTTCCAAAAAAATTATTCTAAAGATGTGACATATAATTTATAAACTGAGCAACTATTCTATACGAGAAATGCATCTATTGTCTCTAACAAGTAGCTATTATAGTCGATGACTAAGTTATTGGTACACATCTAAAAAGTAATTATAATGGCTATTTTGTAACAAATTTTTAGTCTATGAGTACAAAAAGTAACTCCTTACACTTCATCTATATTCTAAATGAATTCATCTACATCCTCTTTCAGTTCTTTTGTTTTGAAGTGCTCAAACCATATGAATGTTGAACTATTTTGCTATTTTTGAAGTGTAACATATATTTCTTACTTATCTAAAAGATACATAAAAGTTTAGATATTTTCTTCCATTGTTTACCATTACTTGTGCATGTCTTCTGATTTTGATGTTTTCCTTTATGCCACCAATGTCCGTCTTCATATTCCTCTTCCTCTTTCTCATCACTTTTGGTGTTTTCTTCTCAATATCTTTTGAAGTTATTTCAACTTCCAATTCTTTTTCAGTTGTCTCTAATTCTTTTTGTTCAACTTTAATTTCTATATTCATTTTTATCTTTTGTATCTTATCTTCCTCTTTTTCTATTGGAATTTCCAATCCAGTCTGAGCATCTTCGAACAAATTACATGAATCTTCTTGCATTGTAGATGAATATTGTTTATGCTATTTCTCAACCACTTTTCTCTTCAGATGTAATTTGCTTGATCTTAGTTCTTCTTCCCTTTTGTCTTTCTTGCTTGTGGATTTAGTTACCGATCCACCGGTTTCCACATGTAGCCTCTTCAAAATGCATTCTCCTTGGTCTATATCCAACAACTTCTTTCTTAGTTCTTACGTCCTCTTTATAAGTTCATTTTGTATCGAATCTGACCTATCATTTGTAATGAATTTGGGAGGTGATGTATCCACAACTTCTATATGCCTTTCATTTTCATTCCCATTCTTCAACCTTCTATTTTCATCTTCTATTTCTAACAGTCTTTTCCTCAATATGTCATTTTCTTCTCTTAAAGAAGAAAAAGCTTCAACTGTTATTTGACTATAGACCTCCTTCTGCATTCTTAGTTCATCCTCAAGAACTTAGACTCTCTTATACAAGCTATCTGTCATTTCCCTACTCCTGTCAACTGATGTAACTACCCTAATAGTCACTTGTTTCCTCTTTGCACAATTTGCTGCAAGGCAAAATGACAATTCTTTTACTCTCTTTGCAGCTTCCCAGTTCTCCATGTTATCCTTCTTTAACGTTGTCAAAACATGTGTTTGTCAAAAATTATAAAGTCAATAATGTATCATGTGTATATTATATCTCTTATATGAATTTAGATAGTGATTCTCTTCAATAACATTCAATCTTACATTTCCAACCTCTAAATTGCTTAGATCCTTTATCTTCTTACCAAGAGCAACTCATTTCTTTATCCTTGTCTTTGCTTCATTCTGTGTTGGCTTTGCTACTCCTATAATTTCATAATCCCAAACCTATGTGGATATGAAAAGTACAATTTAGAATTTGGATCTTCATATAGAGCAGTTCAATGAAATGAAAAAAGATTAAACAAGTTACTTACACACAGGCACATGACACATCCTGTCGTGTAGAATGTGCTTCTACTACTTTCCCCTCTTTTCCTCCTTTTTAGATTCTCACTTAATTCCTTCATCCTCTTCAAGATGTGATTATGGACTAAGTTTCCCCAATTTAACTACCTTGTTACAGTTACATTATCCAAGTAGTGTAGAAGGACAAGTGGGATACAATAGCTTGTATCTGGCAATAGGAATGTTGCCAGCAAGTACAACATCCATGCTCTACACATGTTTTGGTTGTTTTCTTCTACATCATTCTTGGAAAATTCTTGCCACAACTTCCCTATATTGTCCTTATGCAATACATCCTTCTCCCTTCTTCTCTTAACTCCTTCACCACTTTCATCTTCTCCCTTTTTTGTAATAGTCAAATCCTCTCAAACTTTCACTACAATCTGTGATTTTTTTCTTGGTACAATATCTATACCATCACTAGGCAAACCTAGTATCATTGCAACATCCTCTATTCTCATCCTATCTTCAACCCATGGTGCTATCCTTCAATATATCTTTCAATTAGATCTTTAAAAAAAGTCACATCTACAGTAAGATTAGGCATGGCTATCAAATTCACAAAAGCAATTGACCTCATCATTTCCATTTGATTTTTTCAAAGGGACAAGCTATTTTGGATGTTGCTATAACTCTTAAAGTAACATCTATGGTAAAGTTTTTGTGTACCTGTAAAAATATCAAAGAGTTGATGTTAATTTACTTTCCTACTTACTTACGATTTTATAGTGTTACTTTTGTGTTTGTAACATTACTTTCCATTTCAAATAGTTACTTTCCATATGTGAATAGTTACTTTATGGTTTACAAATTTACTATTTTGTTTTACACAACTACTCTGAAATTAACAAAGTTACTTTTCTTTTGTTATTGTAGAGAAGGTGAGTGTGTACCACATTAATGTGATTATGCTAACTTAAACGTACACAAATTCAAGTAGTAGAGTAAAATATTTTATTATCAGTCCACAATATTACTTTTCAATTCACATAAATATTTTTTCTTTCATATTGTTACTTTTTAGTTCACACAGATACTTTTTTGTTAACATTTCTTACTTATCGATCTATACAATTACTTTTTATTTCATAATGTTGTGTTCTTGTTAGACAACTTACTTTCTAGTTGATGTAGTTAATTTTACATTCTCTGAGTTACCTTTTTCTTAGACTAGTTACATTTTCATTGACACAGATACTTTCTTGTTATCCAATCACTTTCTAGTTGATGCAGTTACTTTTACAGTCTATGAGTTACCTTTTGCTTAGCCTAGTTACATTTTCATTGACACATATATTTTCTTGTTACCCAATTTACTTTCTAGTTGATATAGTTACTTTTACTCTATGAGTTACCTTTTGCTTATCTTAGTTACATTTTCATTGACACTGTTACGTTTTAATTCACTGTATTACATTTCTATAAACAAGTGTAACTTGCATTATTAGAATGATAGTTTGTAGTCTACATTACCTTCTACAATCTTTCCTTTGCCTTTAAGTTTCATTTTTTGCTTCAGAGTCTTCCCCTATTTTCCTTTGTGATGTTTTTCTTCTTTTGATCTTGAAATAGATCCTTTTGTAACAGCTTCCAGTTCTTCACTCTGATGCGCAGCAAGAAATTCTTCTTCAACTTCTTCATGCACGACAACCATTTCTTCTTCAGCAGGGTCAGCTTTTGGTTCCTCGTTCACACTTTCAACAATAGCTCCTTTTCAGCAGCTTCACGCACAACATGTTTTGGTTCCTTGTTCTCACCCACAACAACAAACTCTTCTTCAACAACTTCAGCTCCGTCAATCTCAATTGAATCATTCTCATTTCCAGTAGCCTCATCTCCGTCAAAAGTTATAGACGTCTTCCTACTATGCCTCTTCTTCTTAGCTTTCATTGCACTTTTCATTGCACCTAGTACACAGTCCTCTTCAAAACCCTTTTCTGTTACATCATCTGGTCACACAATATCTACAAATTCTTCTTCTATAATGTTGTCAACAACATTGTAGTGTCTTGTTATCAAATCATCATCTCCTCTCACCTTTCTTCTACTCTTACTCATTGCCTTCCTTGCAACTGCTTTTCCTTATTTTGTTATCCCCATTTGATCTCAATGGCAAATACCAGATACCTTTTCTTTGCTTGTGTCTTTCTGGATGAACACAGTAGGCAATGGAGACCAGCAACAGTGGCACAAGCAAATGAAATCGATACCTTATAGCAGCAACAACACAACAATGGAAATGAAGAATGCGGGAAGTCGAGATTTGGGGATTTTTTTGGGCGTATCAGGTTTTGATAAGTACATTTTCTATCACATCTTACCAGCTTGATTGAGTTTCATCATCCAATTTTATCTCACTTAAACACCAAGTTATGCCCGATTATTCTATTTTATTGATTTTTTGTTCTCCGCATGATTTGATTACAAGTATCATTATTTTATTGTATCTCACACTTGGAGAGACTTGGGTTCCAATCTAGTGATAGAATTGTATGATTCTGTGAAGATTAGAGGACAAATGTTCTAAAGCAAATAGTTACATGTCATGTTTCCAGATTACACAACATAATCCTCATCAGTTCGACAATACAAAATGTTGCAGTACTTACATGGTATAAAACCACTTTTATGATGTATCAAAAAATCTCTACAACTTGTAGACCCTTGAGTACATGGTGTAATAATATATTATACACCATGCAACTCCCAAAAAAATCACTACATTTCCAGTGATCGACCCACTACATGATGTAAAACTTGACTACATGACATGTAATTGTATGTCTATGGAAATACTAAAATTTAGGGAACTTCCATCTATAAGTGCAATTTACTTCCGTCTGAGGGAGGTATGGAACTCATATACGGTCAAGTGAGACAGAAGATGCATATCAAGAGATATGAGGATGACTTTCACCCTACAAAGGTGGACTATAAGAGGGAGTGGATCTTCTTCAGCAACCACCATCTTATGTGCCTCCTTCCATGTATTGACCATCTCCATTCCATCTTGAGAGAAAGAAGTAAGATGTCTCAATGGATCTCTTCAACTAACAACTCAATTTCCCATTAGTTTCCCATTCATCTCTCCTCCTTCCCTCTCATCTTGATTACTATTTGTTAATCCTTTGATGTAAATCCATGGAAGAACTTGTTCCATGCATGGATGATCACTCCATGACTGAATAGTAGATTTTCTTAGGTGAGTATCCCCCACATTATTTCATGTTGAATGATCTCTTTTAGTGAACTAAGTGTTTTTTATCTTTCCTATTCAACAACAATTATAATCTTAATTGTGTGTGTTATTTATTGATCTCCAAAAATGTGTGTTTAATGCCTTTCTATGTATGTTGAGATGGTATGTGGACTGGTAAGGAGATTTTTGTTGCGACCAATTAATCTAATAGATGATATTTTTAGGTTAGTGGGGTACCAAGAGGTTCAAAACTTGCCTAAATACGAGAGTGCTAAGTGTACACTAGGATAATCCATGCATTAACAAGAGTCACACATGGACCACTTGTTTTACTATTACAACTAATTTATTTATTAGTATTTGGTTTCTTAATATGAGATGCATGGTTAGGTATAACCCATTTCCCAATATATTTCCCTTTATATCCAAAACCATCTAGTCCTAGTTTTAATTTTGTTTCCATCAATTAGCTTTTAATTTAGTCAAACCACCAATAAACCTTTACAAAGACGTAGCCAGTCAAAAAACTAGAAGTTGTGTGCCTAACAAACTCATGTCCCTCTGAAATGACCTCTATTACTTCAATCCCATATACTTGCAGGACAAACAAGTTGAATCACATTATACATTTAAAATTTGTGCAAATAGAGTAACACGAATTTACCTAGACATAAAGTCCTCAACTTCATGGATGGAAACTCAAAATACAACAAAATTAAGATGGCATTGTCTCACATAGAGAAAACGACTGGAACACATTGTGGGGTAATTTATGCTATAAAGTTTTCTATTTGAACTCAAGAATGTAGATTCAACTTATCAGGCAATATGGTGGATCTTTTCCACAACATCAGGCAATATGGTAGACTCAAGAAAAGTTGTTCCAAAGACTACAATTTTTTTTGTCTTTGACTAGATCCAACATAATATACCTTCAACATCACATCTTGTAACCTATTGAGGTAAATATTTTTCCAATGAGGTATAGAGGTCGATTCAAGGAAAAATTACCTTGCTAACGAAAATTCCTTCAATGGTAAGGGGGTGTAAACTAAATTTTTGGAAATTGGAAAGATGAAGAAGGTCAGATATGGATCATTATCCAAGTACACAAAAACTATACACATCCTATGAACCTTCCTTCCCACTGCTACTGCTCGCTATCTTTCCAGCATGACTACTTGTCTTATTTACCTTTTTCTTTAGCATGTGGTTTATGTCTAGTCCTTTGGGTCGTCTGACCTAGGATGATGACCTTTCATAGTGATCATTGAGTTTCCTACTCCTTGTATGGAGAAAGATATTAGAAGCATGCTTGGAAGACTCCAAAATTTCAAGGTGATTCATTGTAAAACTGACATAAGCTTGCAAACCAATCATCAACTTATTGTGTAAGAATTCCAATAATAATTGGAACTGTTAGTGTCAAGTTGTGTTAGAGAAGTTAAAATAGCATTATCCAACTGTAAAGGCCTAGGCCCCATGCCCAAGACTCTAATAAGGTTTCAATATTGATGATTGGCCCCACATACCACCACTATCCTTAACTGCATGCTTTGTCCTCACTCACACGCAAATCAGGATAAACTTCCTGACTGGTCACCCATCCTAGTACTAATCCAACTGTAAATACTTGGGCCCAGTGTCCAAGGATCTAGCAAGGTTTCAAGAATGACAACTGGCCGCATAGACCACCACTAGCCTTAACTGTGTGCTTTGTCCTCACTCACGCACAATCCAGGATAAACTTCCTGACTGGTCACCCATCCTAGTACTACTCCAAGCTGAGCACACTTAACTATGGAGTTCTTTAGTGATGGGCTCCCAAAATAGGAGGAGCACCTTGGTGATATGGGTAGTACAATCATTCCTTTTAAGATCATTTTATCCGAGGCCTCAAATCTTGGGATATTACAATGTCCCCCCACTTAGATTCTTGATGTCCTCATCAAGGCTCAACTATATGGCCTCATAATATTTCCCCATTTCAGTAGTAGACCAAAAATGGCCCATGGACACCCAGCTCCCAATCATGGAATACTAGTGCAAGGGTGGATACATCACCATGGACATCCCTTTCAAACATGCCTGGAGAGCACAACTCAATACTGGCATGCCCATCCTAATACTACTCCAAGCTGAGCACACTTAACTATGGAGTTGTTTAGTTATGGGTTCCCTGAAAAGGAGGTGCACCTTGGTGATATGAGTAGTCCAATAATTCCTTTTATGATCATTTTATCTGAGGCCTCAAATCCTGGGATGTTACACCAACCCACTTGTTCTCATCCAATGATATTGAGGCTCTTAGTCAGAGAAAAGTCAATGGAAGGAGTCATGATGTAGAAAGTCAATGACAACAAACATGCCATCTACTATATGTTCAAGAAGTCCATAGAAATAGAAGTCAAATGAACCCTCTTAGAGAAACACTTCCTTGATTTGGTTCATTCTAATAAGAAACTATGACATTACCTAATGCCTTATCCGGTGCTCCTAATAGCATGTCATTATCCACTATTCTACCTATGCAACCAGCTAGCTCTAATTGGACAATGAGCCAAGTAGAGGGTTTTGCTACCTAAATTTGACATCACATATATCCCCATAAAAGTAGCTATAACCTAGGCATTATCCAATCAAATAGAAGAAAATCCCATGTCTTCTCTAGAAGATGATTGTTATATGCAATACTGACATAAATATGACTACCATCTTGATGGATAACACATCCAATCTTGATGACAGATGGATTCTGTTCTTTGAAGGTGCCTTGAACCATCATGGAAATTGTGTAGTATCAATCTTTATCAAATATAGTAGGGGATTGCATCCATATTGTCATTGATTACAGCTGGAAGCCATCGAAGTCCCAAGTGTGATGCTTGCACCTTAGGCCTAAGGTGTCTAAAAGGATGGGCATTGAAAAGTGGTACATCATTGGGGAATCTCTAATCTTCGTGTCACAAGTGACCATGAGAGAAATATAAAATAGGAGTGTATTGTGCCACACTAGGGGTGCCTTATAAAACTATTTGAGGAGTTTTATGAGATAAATTTCACTCACTGAAAAGGGACAAGAACACATATGTTGATTCTTTAGTGAACCTAGCCTTCCTGGTCTACATTTCAAATACAAAATGCTGCACGTCAAAATCAAAATGCTGCTTTGACCATCCTACTGCATGAAAATTTAAGCATCTCTTTGACCAATAAAGAATTGTGGTTCCTTGAAATCAAGCAATTCCTCAAAGGGGATCTTCTCTGAATTTACTTGTAGAAGAGATCAACAAACACAATGGTGCATGGAGACTAACTACATCTTTAGATTTGATACATTGTATTGACACTCTGTTATCTAGACACCTTTGTGTTCCCTCAATGTGATAGAAGCCAAACATGTCATTTGAGAAGTCCACAAAGGCGTCAAGGGAAATAACATGAGCGGAATCACCCTCATCAAGCATATTTGATTCCTTGGTTGTTATTGGAGCACGATGGGGTCAGATTGCATGTAGTACACTTGCAAATGCCTTATTCATCTGTTGCATGTGACGACATCCTCATGCCTCTGAATCATCTACATGATGTGTGATCAATAATAAAATCAAAGAAACTCCTTTCCATCCATAATAGTTTGAGTCACAAGTACTATGATGTTTGGGTCTAAATGATAGATAAACAAAGCATTTCAACGGTAACTAGATTCTAATTAAATATGCAATGTGAAGAAGATAAATTGGGTTGGTTGATTAAGTCCCTAAGATTAAACTAAAGGTTTTCATGAGTATATTTCAAATGATAAGTTCAAGGGATGAGTTTTATTCCTAGGCACCCACTAATTATATGATGAATAATTATATAAAATGGATATCATCCACTCTCTTGTACACATCTCACACGACATCACAATGCTAATGGTTTTTTCTTATTGACTACATAGATATCTAGGTTTACTCAACTTTCAACAAATAAATCTAGCATTAAATTAATCTCTCCCAGATCTTCCTTGAAGAATCATGAACCCAACTTCATTTGTCAAATGAGGAGATATAACATTCAAAGAGCTATATTCACTCTCACGTAAAATGTTAAAGCTCTAATTATTATCCATTAGATTTATAACTTCTTCAAGGTACAAATTTGAGGATTTAGAAAATACTGGCCACTGATTATCATGGAAAAATAACAACAATTAGATAAATGAGAAAAATCAGGATTATTAACAATTGTTGTTCATCACATGACCAATTGGGGCCATTTAGGCACCAAATACAATGGGGATTTCTCCATAATGATGAATGATGCTCCCACAAAGATAAACATCAAGAAATTGAGAGTATTCATGTATTAATAAGAATAAAATAAAACTAAATAAGGGAAGAAAGAGATACAACTATTGTTATATTTTTTTCACTCGAAGAAGGTCCCACATTGTGTAGACGGTTGTGCATATTGCACACCTCAGTTGTTTCCAAGATCGATCATGAAAAATATTCACATGGCATGCAATTGAATGTACACACCACTGGCTAGGCATGTTGTGCATGGGGGTGATCACCAAGAATGTTTCTATTGTGTTGGCACATGTCGTACACAAATTGTACATGTCGTGTGCATTGAATTTGTTGTTGTTGGAAAACTCTAGGGCCGTGCATATAAGTGGGCATGTCATGCAACAAGATTGAATAAAGTAGGGAAGCTTCAGGTTGAGTTCATGTCATGAATGAAAGCACACACATTGCATAGCTATAGACTAGGGAAGACTTGGTGCATTGAGTTTTATATACTTTTCACATGCTATAGTTCCATGTATATCATGCATTATTGTTGATTTTTATATTATTTGTGCATCATTTATCATTATTATCCTATGAAACACATTTGCATCAAATAATAATTATTTGTACCAAATTGAGTTAAATAATCATATTTTATTCAAACTTATGTTGGTTTTCTCTTATTTCAGCCTTTACAACACAACTTAGTGCTACCAAAAAAAAAGTTGGTGGTACTAACCTTAGGCATAATCTAATAGGGAAATATCACAATCTTGATGCTATCGAGATTCCATTCGGTGCTACCGAGAAGGAGTTCGATACTACCAAAATTTGCAGTTGGTACTACAAACTTATCGCCCAGGAACGTCAGTAGCATAATTTTTGAGTTCAGTGCCACCGACAACCGTGTCAGTGGTACCAACTTTTGCATACAGAGACAAGTTATAACTCGCAAGAATCAACTCAGTGCTACCAACACATTAGTCAGTAGTATCAATAGTTATCAGGGTTTTGAGGCAGTAAACAACTTGGTGCCACCGACTTCCTGTCGGTGGTATTGACTTTTCACGATCAATGCAGATTAAAGATTAAGAAAGATTTGATGGTTTGGACTTAATTATGTATAGAGCCTCACTTATGACCTAAGGGGAGTTTGGCTAGATCGATACATCATGCTCTATCATGTAGCAACTGAGCAAGGAGTTGAGAGAGGAGGAGACGACTACATACCGTATGATTCAGGCACCTCTGGGAAGTGGATTTGTAGGAGAAAAACTACATATCAAGGTGTTTACCAGAGGGGAGACCAGTTTCTGCTAGATTTCTTATTGAAATTCCTATATCTCTTTGTCTCTCTCTTCCTTGTTGTATTTGATGATATAAATGATGCAACACTAATCTCCTTGTTCCTTAGGACCCGTTAGTAGCCTGATTTTGCATTGTGATTGACCTCTATGATTATATATACATATATATATATATGATTTACTAAATCCCAGATGTAAATCCATGATTTCTTAATGAATTGCTTGTGCTTGATCACCACACTCAATTATCTAGACCACTAATTACTTATGAAGAGGGATTAAGGGTTGGATAAGTCATAGATTTACACATCTAATGTCGTGCCTCAGGAGAGGGCCTATGATTGTGAAGGGAATAACCTAGAGATATCTTAATGCACATATCTAATTCATAAATCTCTATGGAAGTAGGGTTTGTCTAATAGGTAGTGTATTATGTTGCAAAAGTGGGGAATACTCACTACAGGTCCCTTGGTCCATAGTTAAGGATAAATGATTATTAATGAAATGGAGTTAAATGCAATGCAAACTATGGTGAAACTATAATACTAAGGAATCCATCTATTTGTGATCACCATCCACTTAATTTTAATTTCAATTCTTGGGATTAGTTATAAACAACCTACCAATAACTCCTTTCTAAGACTAGTTGATTAGGTTAAAGTTAGTAGTAGTATCTAGAATACATTTCCCTGAGTTTTCCATTCAGGCCTCATAGGCCTATATTACTCGACGCATACACTTGAATTTTGCACACTTAATTTAGGTGATGTTGTCGGGGAAACAACAATTCCAACACTATGAGTGTTGTGATCAACCACTCTAGGCCATTTTATTTTCTTTTAATAAATTTTCAAATATTTTTTGTGAAAGTGTTCAAATGTTGTAAATCTTTTTTTTAGATACAACTCACTAGTATCCAATTTCTCACGCTCTAGTATTATTTTCAAGTACTAGTGCTTGGTTCATACTAGAACCACCGACTACATGGAATCTACTCCATCTAGTACTAGACCAGAGGAGATCTTTTGTAAGGAACAAGAGTTTGGAGCTTCATCTTAGAAGCTCATCCAAACTCCACCACCTCAGGAAGAGAAGGCACATACAATAAATATGGACCCAAACACTGAAGAAGATGTTGAATAAGGGCCTAAAGAATAGATAGTCTGGGAGAAAATAAAGGTGCTTTCAACTACAACGTAGCTGGGACCGATTAATAAACAAGCAGTTAATGTGGGTAGTTACAAAATAAATCCCAAACTGATGGAACTGATTAAATCACAGTCATTTCATGGCCACAACATTGAGGATCTTATGGCTCATATCAATAGCTTCATGGAGAGTTGTGATATGCTTAAACTTGACTAGATTCCAGTTACAGTGATCTCTCTGAAGTTGTGATCCTATTCACTATCAGACAAAGCTAAGGCATGGTTCTTAAGCCTCCCACTAGAATCTATTGAGACTTGAGATGAGATGATATATGTTTTTTAACAATATTTCCCACCTTAGAAGACAAACGAACTGATGAGAAAAATTCACAACTTCAAGCAGCATGATGAGGAGTCTTATTCTTAAGTCTGAGAGTGATATCCAAACATGTTCAGGAAGGTCCCCCATCATGGGATAGATCTTTGTGGCCAGGTAAACACATTCTAATATGGGCTACACAAGGGGAGAGAACTACTCTTCACATTATAGGAGTAGGTTTTCTTCTAAACAACAAAGCTTCTATATGTCATGAGATCTTGAAGAACATGGATAAAACTAGTCCTAGGGTGAGAAAAGAGAAGAACCAACAACAATCAAGAGTGCTATGGAATCCAAAGAGATAGTAGAACTGTAGGCTCAGATGGATAGGCTCACAAGGAAGCTAGAGCAGAAACTTTGCAATTCATCTGGAGATTAACAAGAAGAATGCATGTGTATGCAATAGCAATATAACACCGGTGGAAATGACTATCTATGGAGAAAGGATCCCAAATTCCCATGGAG
Organism: Alisma plantago-aquatica; assembly: GCA_963693085.1. Lineage (NCBI taxonomy): Eukaryota > Viridiplantae > Streptophyta > Magnoliopsida > Alismatales > Alismataceae > Alisma > Alisma plantago-aquatica. The sequence goes on from OY856409.1 coordinate 62,487,449, forward strand.
GGATCCTAACAACTTTCAGTAGGATTCTTCATAGACACAACAACCTAAACATGAGTAGGGAAACTTATCACAACAGTATCAACATGACATGGTCCCGGTAAGATAGACTGCACAGAAGACATGCTGGGAGTGTTGGTGACTCAAAATGAGGCACTACTGGACCTGACAAAGAGAGAGTAGCAAAATCAAGGGGCACATACATGTAGCATAGAAAATCAGATTTCTCAACTAGCAGCGGAAGTGGCATCCCTTAAGAAGCCTGGTCAGTGAGGATTTCCCGAGAACATATATATCCCATCCTACAATCATCAGGTCAAGGTAGTATTTCTTTGTAGTGATGAAGGGTTGACAAAAGATCGAAAGACTGCACCAGAAAAGAAAACCACTACTGATACACAAGGGAGGTGGCATAAATTATTCTTATAGTGCAACCACAGGACACCACACCATAGGAGGATAAACCAAAAGAGGAGTCAAATGAGCAAAAGGATAATAAGAAGGAGTTTTATATTCCTCCCCATCATTGTAAAACTGTTACTCAAGTACCATTTTCTAACAGCTTAAAAGCCAAGAAGGTTGATCACCAATTTAAGAAATTTCTGGACACATTAAAAAAACTCCAAATCAATATACTGTTGGTTGATTCTCTTAAGAAAATTCCTTCCTATGGCAAGTTCTTAAAGGACATCATAAAAAAGAAGAGGAGGATAGATGATTCTGATGTATTCTTCCTAAAGGAGGAAGTCAATACATTGATACAAGGAAAGCTACCACATAAGAGACAGGACCCAGGGTGCTTCAACATACCATGCAACATTGGTAGGATAAAGTTTAGAGATGCCCATTATGATTCCAGAGCAAGCATCAATCTCATGCCTATGACTACATTCAAGAAACTGGGAATCAAAGAACATAGGAAGAGCAACATGACTACAACTGGAGGACAACTCAGTAGTGAGATTGATTGGTATTTCTTTAAGGTTGTATTTGTAAAGGTTGACAAATTCATGTTTCCAACAAATTTTGTTGTCATAGTGATATAGAATGACTATGGCAATGAACTACTTTTAGGTTTTCCATTCCAAGCCACAATAAATGTCATTCTAGAAATGGGGAGAGGAAGATTGACATTGGGAATCTAGGATGACAGGTATGAAAATTAAAGCTACCCAATTGTCAACCATTGAACAAGGAAAGTGAACAATGCCACATGATGTAGCAATTTCAGAACACATGTGTCACCATTCTTGGGAAAACTGTTCCTAGACATGGCCCATGTCACGAAAAAGGTGGAAAAGGATACTCTTGTTGTTGATATAATGGAGAATACAAAGAAGATTTCTTTGACAAAAGTTGTGAAGTACCATGATGATCCAGAGGAAGAGGAGCATACGATGACAATTATGGACACGGTGTCCTATGCAATGTTGTAGGCATATACAAAGTTACCGTTAGAATCTTGTCCCATGAATCTGATGGATTACGACACTCACTATCATTTATTGGAGGATTTTTCACTGTTTCTAAAGACCTCATTATGGTTCTACACAAGACACTATAAAGACATGAGACTGCCACTGCCACCATTAGTCCCATCTCTACAATGTGTTTGGAAATCAGGGCGACATATAAGGTAGTAGAAACAAAAAAAATTAATGTTTGATTCCCAAACAAGTAGATCACGTCAACAACAATGTATCTAGGAAGGAGGGTAACAAAAGTTATACCTAGTCTTAGACCAATTCCAACATCAAATCTTACTGCAGCATGCTTCTTTCTCAAGTCGCACATGGACGACTATCGTTGGCGGCCTCCTGGTTGATCACCAAAGATGGCGGTTGACAATGTCCTCCTAGAGGAAGAAAACAACCTCCTCACCTCTAGAGTAGTCCAGGTGGACCACCGGGAGCTCCACATCGTGCTACCAGAGCCAACATGAAGGATTTGTCCCTTTGAACGTTAACCTGTTAGAGTTGATTTGCTCTCCAAATTTTCTCTCCCTTGCTATCCCTCCCTTTGACGGGTAGAACTTGCTCAAGATCTCTTGGTTTCCACAACCAGAGAGGACAACAATTGTTAGAGCTTATTGTTGTATCTAGGAAGCCCCCAATACCCCTCTATTTATAGGAGTGTCAGGGTTTCCAGTCAATCTAGGAGTCAAAGAGATGGAATTTACAAATTTTCTAGAAGCTATGAATAGTGAACCAGTCAGTTTAGTGACCATCCGATCAATTCATAGGTGAACCAGTCGGTTCATGTACTTTCCTATTCTCAATCAAATTGGAATTCAATATTCGATTAATGCAAAACATGATGTCAGAATCAATCATTGATCCAATAGAGTTGACCATTGAACTGGGTGGTTCAACACTTGATCAGTAATTTGGAAAGTTAGAGAACAACTTCAACCTACAATCTATGATCAGTGTTACAATGATCGTATAGTTCCTTTGTCTCTAATATCTGAATTGAACTCGAGGCATGGAATAATCATCCTCTCAATGTTCAATCCATGTTCCTTGAACTAGAGTAGACTATTTGAGAAGCATGTGAATTCACATATCACATATTGAATCACATGAGTATGACCATACATTTCTTAGTCTCTCTTATCAAGTGGCCTGGATATCAATCTCCTCTAGGAGGGACAGATCCCATATACATCACTCACACTCAATCCCCATCTGTCAGAAAACCCGAGCATCACCTTTATAGCAACCCTTATTCATGGTCATGTTGGACGATGTCAAAGTACAACAAATGACACATGATGCGTGTAGTGACCTTCGGTCTAAGAACCACAATCACCACTATCACTATGAGAGTTGATTCTAACTTCCATTCCATGGTATCCGTGTATCACTCTCGAGGAAGGTCTATCCGATATATTGTTCTGTAACATGTACCTATTTGTTTGGTTTGATATCATATATCATTACTAATTAGATTATGTCATCAACCAACACACATTCTAGTCTTATGTATTACTATTGTCTATTTTTCTTCCACAACGATATCTAACTAGATACATAACAAGAATGTATGTACTCTTATCATACATATGATCTCATTGTTCAGGACTTGAAGACACATGCCACCGAGTAGCATCATTCTTTAGACATACACTATGTGTGTGTCGTCATCTCATGATTGAGACAAACATAATAGATAAAATTACCTTTATCATTATCAAATCAGGTATCTAATGCCCCATTACAACCATCATATGATTGGATCTCTGGGCATACATACCAACAGACTCCCACTTGCACTTAGAGCCAATCACTTACAAATCTTATTCCAAGTGATCTTCAACATGTCCATCATGTTTTTTCTGTGCTGGTGCTTTTATAACATGTTAGCAATGTTTGCTTCTAGTTGGTATTTTGCAAGTTTCACATCTCCTTACTGTATGCCTTTTTGTGTGAGATGGAAGTGTCGTAGTATGCTATCTGAGATTCCCACCCTATCCAGTAGCTCCATTATTGTCACAATATCTCTATTGTGTCATCAATGATTTGGAACCTCTGACAAGTGCATCATATGAACTTCTTGATCCATATAGTATCCCCTGTTGTTCATATAACACCAAGATACTTGGCTTCTATTGTAGAATTAACAACTGTCTCTTGCTCAAAACTCTTCCAGCTTACATTTCTATTTTGTGTATAAACACAAATTTAGATTGCGATCATTAATTTTCTTTGTCATTTTGGAAGCTCGCATTAGTGTAACCCTTTACACCCAACTCTTCCTTATTACCATAATCAAAGAGTCGATCCTTTCAGTGCTTCTCTAGTACATAAGGATGTTCTTTATGACAGTCTAGTGACTCTCACTGGGATCTAACTGATATCCACTCATCATGTCCAATACATACTAGATAACTAGACGAGCACATATCCTCTCGTCATGTTCAATACATACAAGATGATGAGATGAGCACACAACATTGCATACATGATAAATCCCATTTTGAATGCATATGCATCTATCCATGTGTTCTTATTTTTCATGTGAACTAGAACACCATGCTCCTGAGAGACTAACTCCATGGAGCATGGAAAAATTCTCTCTCATTGAGTCCTACATGCTGAACCCCTTTAACATCTTGACAATGTATATGCTCTCATTTAGGTCAAGAAGCCTTCTATATTCCTATCATATAGGATTCTTCGCCTAATCCCTTCATAGATAAGGTGATTCCCAACCAGGTTTTAATATTTTCAGTATAAGGATGTTATTTCCCATCATCATGTGGAATATTAATATGATGTAAATAAATTCTTGTAATCACAGATTTCATCTTCATTTTAACTAAAAAGTCAAACTTTTTGATTATCTTGTCAAATTGAAGATTCCAATTCTGAGACACTTGCTTCAATCCACAAATTGACCTTTGTAGCTTACATATTTTATTTGCAATAATTGGATTTATAAAACCTTTTAGGTTGTGTCACATACACATCATCTACATTATTCCTATTAAGGAATGTAGTTTTAACATCCATTTTTCCAAATCTCGTAGTCAAAATAAGCTGTAATAGCAAGCATGATCCTGATGGAATTAACCATGGAAATCAGTGAAGATTTTGTTATGTTCAACATCTTGAACTTGTTTGAAATATTTGTAACCAATATGCTCTTATAGGATTGTACACTATCATCTATGTCGGTCTTTTATCAAATACCCAAATGCACCCTATGGGTCTTATCCCTTCAAGTGGATTTACCAAGGTCTTACCTTGTTGGTTTACATGGACTCCATCTTGAATCTCATGGCCTCAAGCCATTTCTCAGACTCCGGTCCCTCAATAGCTTCTAGGTAAGTTCTTCACTTAAAATCTATGACCAACACGTCACCTTCTTGAGTTATAAGATGTCACAATCTTTCAAACTCAAGGTGTGTCTTACTAGATCTATGAGGTTTTGTGTTACATAAGGAACTTGAGATTCCACAACAATTTGTGATTCTTCTTGTTCCTACTATACATCTCTAGGTTCAAATGTTTTCTTGTTGGTCTCAAACTTTTTGAGTTCTACTTTTTTCCCACTGATTCCTTTGAAACTAAGTTCCCCTCTAGGAATACAACCATCCTGGCAATAAATAATTTTGTTGTTGGATTGGAATATAAAAGTAGTATTCAATAAAATAACATTTATGGGATTTGTGGACAAAGCTTTTCAAGAAACTATTTTATTATATAAGCTTTCAATCCTAATCCTTATAAAAGACATATCAGGACACCTACCAAGCCATATCTCATACGGTGTCTATTGAACCATTTTAGACGATACATTATTTAGTGTAAAGAATGTGCCTAAAAATTAAGGAAATTGGAAGGTGAACTAGATTTTATTGATAATTACACCATGACAAATAGGGTGTGATTCATTCTTATAATACACTATCATGATACACGATGATTGTGTTTTACGTGGAGCTTATCATGACACACTATCATGATCTCCTAGAAGGTCCTCAAACTCTTGTTAAAATATTTCAACATCAATCATACCAAAGTGTCTTAATACTTTTAGCAAGATGGTTATGTACTTCATTCATGATCTATTTGAACACTTCAAGAGATTCATACTTATATTTCATTAAATACATACTACATGTCTACTAATATCATCAATAAATATAATGAGGCACTATTAACCACTTTTAGCATTAATTCTAAAAGGTCAATATACATCAATTTGTATGAGCCCAAATAGAATAGTTGATCTTACATTACATATAGTGAAGATGCTTTTGTCATATTGCCCAACAAATAAGACTTGCATGTCTCTATTGGTTGAATAACCAAAAGAGTCTAGGTTACCATCACTATGGATTCTAGAAATGCATTTCTCAATGATGTGCTATAGATGACAATGCTATCAATATTCATTGGTTGAGTCATCAAGTCATTTAGTATATATAACTATCTATAGAATTATCAAATATAAACTATGAGACATTAGGGCCACTTCCATGAAGATCTTATCTTTGAGAGAAAAGCATCAAATATATTCATAATATTCTTGTCCATATAGGATACATGATGTTTTTGATGGCATGCATATATTAATAACTCACCCAATACATGAATGACATATTCCAACTATAGTGGCAGTAACTCTGGCTCTGCACAGTACTAGCTTACTTCTTCTCAGGTCCTAAAGTGGATATCTCTATCTCATTGTTCCTGAGATGCTCTATATAAAGAAGACAATTCCTTTTCCACTGTCTAGGATGGTGACAGTGGTTGCACTTTCCTTCCTTATTTACTCCTCCTATAGCTTTAGTGCAAAAGACTTTGATTTTTGCTAGCTTTAGGACTCTTCTTAGCTTTGCCTTTTCCCTTGGACTTCCCTTAACTGATCATCATGCATTTTTGGATTGGTCCTTCTTCATATGTGCTTCAGCTATTCTCAACATGCAAAGTAATTCTGACAATGACTTGTCAAAATCATTCATGTTGTAGTTCATGACAAACTGGTTGTATGATTCCGATAGTGACTATAGAATCACATATGTGGCCAACTCTTGACCCATTGTAAATCCCCATCTTGTGAGGTTCTCCACAAACCCAATAAGCTTGAACATATGGGGACCTATTGGGTCTCCTTATGCCATGTTGCACTTGAACAACACCTTGGAGACATCATATCTCTATTGTATTGACTGATCTTGGTACATGTTCTTAAGTGTGATACCATCTCAAAAGCATCTATGTTTTCATGTTGTATCTGCAACTCATAGTTCATTGACCATAGCATCAAGCACTTGATATTCACAACATCTTCAGAGTGCTTCTTGTAAGCATCCCTCACAGCCTTAGGTGCAATGGGAGGAGGTTCATTTGGCTCTGGTGTCTCTAGTACATAGAGCTCACACTCTTGAGTGAGAACGATTCTCAATGTCCGAAACCATTCATGGAAGTTGTTCCCATTTAGCTTGTCCTTCTTAAGGACTGATAAAAAAGAAAATGTGTTTGTGTTTGTGACTAGATTCTAAAAAGGAAATATTGCAACTTTTGTCAAAAAGCATTTTTGATTCGATTTGATAAGTTTGATGATATCAATAAGGCCTTTAATTAATTATCTCTTCCACTATTTTGTTCAAATAGACAACCCTCACTATCTGTTCAGAAGACTACAGCGTACAATCTTCTAGTGAGCTGTGACGACATAGTTCCAAACCATGTGTAACATAATATGATAATCAAAGTCTTTAATAACATCAACAATAAGGAACATAGTGTTTGTTTCCTTGACAAACATAAGAATTAAGAATAGAACATTATTGTCCACATAATGGACTACATCAAAATGCTAATAAAGATAAAAGTGCTATGCCACACAAAGGGCACCTTGCCAAATCTCCTTGCTTCTCCTCAGTACTCCGTAGTAGATGTATCTAGATGAGAAGGTCCTTCTGTCCATGTAATATCCCAATGGGATAATAAATCCACGACATGGACCAAGAGAAATAATGGGTCAACAATTGCTGGTACTACATTCTTTTATCAAGGTATTTGAAAATATGGGTACACAATATAACTCAAAGAAATATCAAACTAGGCAAGTAATATTTGGTGGACTATGTTTATCAAGTAAGAAAAACATTACTCTAAGATTTGCTTTTCAAGATGTAATTCTCAATAGTTCAAGCAAAATGTTTCAAGATATCAATTCATAAAAATGTTGCAAAAGTCACTATTCAATATTAAGATGTTAGCACTTTACTATCATTTCTTTCGAGGGCAACAATGCCTCGTGTTCAATCATCTATGAAGGAACAACATTGAGCCTAATTACTATGTTAACCAGTCAACTGGGGGACAACTAATCCATTACACCTGTGCACAGGGTGGAGGGAAGTACCCTACCTCAAGTGAGCCAAAGCTCTAAGGGGCCAAAGCCCAAAGGGACCAATGTCCGGGGAGTCAAAACTCCAACTAGATCAAGTCAAGTGCTTATCACAATATTTACCAAAATCCAACAATTTTAAAGGGGATGGTGACTTCAATTGCAGGAAAGGCTTATAACAAGTTTATGGTTCACCATCCAAACAAAGCATAGAGTCCAAGAGGGAGCAAATAACTTGATAAGAAAATAGAGAATCTAGTACCTTCAAATCCAAGCCAAAAATCCAATAATTTCCACGACTAAGGTTCAACAGGCACTGAAGTTTCAAATCCTAGAAAAAGGGGAAATAACCCAGGTCATTGGGTAATCCTTAGCTTTGAAATTATCTCTTAGATTCTTATTAGGTGAAATTACTATTTTACCCCTCATCATCTTACGTGATTGTATTGTATTATCATGAGGTCATTGAATTGCTTCCTATTATTATAGTTATCTCTTTGGGTACAAGTATTATGGGGTTCGTTACTCATCATTAATAGTAGATCAGATTTATATATTACTGAATACTACTTATGTCTACATTCCTACATATAGTTTTAAAACAAAATAGTTTATGATTGGTAGGAACTTAGGGTAATCAGAGTTATGGTTTTCCTCATTTGGTTTCTCCATACCTATGCTTTTTACCATCCAAATCATTATACTTTTTCTTCTATGATAGATTGAAAATGATATGGTGTGATACGGGTAATTTCTATAATGCAATCTGTGGGAATTTCATTAATCCTTTTATACTTCCTCATGCTTGGTCATAATAAATATACCTAGCTATAGTTTGTATTATACCCATGGTAGAGACATGTATATATGGATTAAATAAGACAAATATGTACATGGAGGTCATCGCATGATTATATAATTTCAATTTGCATCATACCCAACAACATCATGCGTGTATATGTTTATCTATTACTTCATTTCATTTTCATCTAGTCATGTATATTACCTAGTACATATGTACTTAATAAGGATAATTTACGTGGAGTCCAGCGTGTGCATGCAGGCCTATGGTGTATATTACGTTAATCATCAAATCATGCATATGTATATCTTACTTTATTTCATTCACAGGTCTGGATATCAGATCCCATGCATTCTTACCCCAACCGTTCTTGTATAACTTATTAGTTTATCAGTTACGATCAACTAATAGAAGGTCGACACTGTTACCTCCTAGGGTGCCGGTGTCTCTGGTGGTGTTCTTATTTGATGGGATGACCTCATCACGGTCTTGCCTGCTGTCTCCGGTGGTCACAAGGCTGACGCCCTGTTGCGACAACACGATCAAGTGTGGTGCGTCAGTAGAGGACGGGGCCGTCAGCTTGTAGTAGTGGTCTCGATGGCGTCGAGGTGCTGTGGCATACCGATGCAGGCCATCAGGGTTGCGGCTGGAGATGGAGGCTGTGACATTGCTGGTGGCGTCTGGTTATTAAGGGAGCATGAGGGTTTAGGAGGAGGAGTGGTGGTTGTCGATCTGCAGTCTTACCCAGACCGGTAGTGCTGCAAGTGATGGTGGTCGAGATCAGAGGAGGTGCTCGTCCATGCTAGGGCGCCCTAGTGTTGATGACGATAGAGGGGGGGGGGTCAAGGAAAGGTCTGTCGTTTGCTGGCGCCCAAGGGCAGCTGGTGGTTAAGGAAGGAGGTAGTGGTTTGTGATCGATAGGTGGAGGTGTTGGTCCATCACATGGTGGGGAGGGGCTTTATAGGGATCCCAGTTAGGGTTTGCATCCCTAAGTAGGCAGGCTACGTCGATGCTAGCCTGAGGCGGTGCCCTGCACTGGCTGGGTCCGTTTCTTCCGTTCTCTTTTTCTGGTCTTTAATGGCCAGCCGTTTCTTTTGCTCTTCATTGGGGAGTCGATGGTGGGGGGTCACGTTGTCGTGGCTAGGACAGTGGAACAGGCATCGTGGGGTGAGGGCGTCGCCGTGATCATCACTGCACTGGGGACTGGCAACGGGAGTTAGATGAGGGAAGAGGAGCCTACAGTCTACGGGGAAAGTAACACATCATGACCAGCTGCTAAAGGGGCCGAGAAAATCAAGGCCCATTACTTAGTTAATGTGGAAAAAGAATCCCTTAATATGTTTATTGCTTTAGTAGCTCATAGTTGTATATCCTCCCATCCACATGTCTGTTTCTTTTGAAATTTTTAATATAATTCTAATGGTTATTCCTCCTTAGGGTCAAGTCTCTTATTTGTGATTCCTAGGTGGTCCAACGTGATTAATGTCATGATTAACTTAAGCATTAAAATTAATAATGATAATTTCAAAGCCAAGAATCAATAAGGTTTCAATTACCTAATTAAATTTCAAATGAGATGACTAGACCCAACGAGGGTAGTATGCATTTCTATGATAGGATTTCAAGGTATTCTAAATGGAGTGCAAAATAAATGAAATTTAGAAAAAGAAACTTTCAATTTGGAGAATTAGAAATCATAGATCAATATTTAAAATTGGCACCAAAATTTAGAATGTTACAACTCACCTCCCGTTGAGGGGGATTTTGTCCTGAAATCCATGATTAAGCGAAAACTCGAGGGTAAGCCTTCACCATTTCAGATTGCAGTTCCCAGGTTGCTTCCTCTAGGCCATGGCGCTTCCAAAGAACCTTCACTAATTGGATATCCTTATTCTTCAGTTGCTTGACTCTTGTGTTAAGGATCTTCACCGAGTATTATTCATAGGTAAAATTTTCTCAGATTTCCAGAGGTTCGATGGTCAAAACATGATATGGGTCCTTGATGTATTTCTTTAGAACGGAGACATGAAACACGTCGTGTATTTTCTCATAAGATGGAGGCAGGGCTAGTCGATATGCACATTCCCCAACTCGTTGAAGGATCTCAAAAGGTCCTACATACCTAGGACTCAACTTGCCCTTGATTTTTTATCTAGCAATAGACTTCAAGGGTTTTACTTTTAGAAAGACTGATACTCCCATAAGAAAACTTTTATCCATTCTATGTTGGTCAACATACATTTTCTGTCTGTCTTGAGCTGCCTTCATTCTTTTCTTAATCAAGTCAACTTTCATAACATAGAACTGTAGTTCTTCAGATTTCAGCAAAGACCTTTCGCCCACATCATCCCAATGTAGGGGTGATCTACATGGCCTACCATATAAAGCTTCATATGGAGGCATCCCAAAGCTGGCCTAATAGCTATTATTGTATGCAAATTCAGCCAAGGGAAGGTACTTATCCCAAGAGCCACTCCAGTCCATGGCATTAGAGTGGAGTAAGTCCTCTAGGATTTGTATTTTACACTCAGATTGTCTGTCTGTCTGAGGATGATAGGCAGTATTAAAGGCCAATCGAGTACCCAATTCATCATGAATCTGTTTCCAGAGTCTAGAAGTGAATTTTGGATCCCAATCAGAAACAATCATCTTTGGAATCCCATGCAAGAGAACTATCTCTCGAATATATAACTCAGCCATAGAAGAAACATTCATTGTAGTCTTGAAGGGTAAGAAATGAGATGACTTTGTGAGTCGGTCAATGATGACCCATATTGCATCATAGCCTTGTTTGGTCTTAGGAAATCTAGTGATGAAGTCCATCGTGACCTTATCCCACTTCCATTCAGGAATTTCAAGGGGTTGTAGAAGACCTCCAGGTCTTTGATGCTCTATCTTTACCTATTGGCACGTCAGACATCTAGACACAAATTCAACTATGTCATTTTTCATGTTCTTCCACTAGAATGAACATTGGAGGTTCTTATACATCTTTGTCATTCCAGGGTGAATGGTATATTTGGAACAGTGGACTTCTTTCAGAACCTTCTCCCTTAAGTCAGCAACATTTGGAACCCAAAGTCGTTGATGGAAACAAATAGCTCCATCTAAGCCAATCTGCATCTCTGTCTGAGGCTTCTCTACTAGTTTCATGACCTCTTCTAACTTAGGATTGGTCTTTTGGGCTTCTATGATTTCAATCGTCCAATTAGGAGTGATTCAGAGACTAGCCATTTTGACTTGTATTTCTGAGATTCTCTCAGGTTTCCATTCTGCAAGTGTGTTTAGATTTTTCCACTCAGTCAGCCTCATGGCCGCACAAGTTGCAGCCTTATTCATACTTAAGGCATCTGCGACCACGTTGGCCTTCCCATGGTGATAAGAGATTGTGAAATCATAGTCGTTCATGTACTCTACCCATCGATGTTTTCGGAGATTTAAATCTTTTTGTGTGAGTAGGTACTTGAGGCTCTTGTGCTCAGAGAAAATTATAAATTGTTCTCCATAGAGATAATGCCTCCAAAATTTTAAAGCATAAATAACAGCTGCGAGTTCAAGGTTTTGGGTGGGGTAGTTTGCCTCGTTTGGCTTTAGTTGATGTGAACCATATGCTATCACATGTTTATCTTGCATAAGTACACAACCAAGACTATGTCGGGAGGCATCCGTGAAGACTTCATAATTCTTACCTTCAATGGGTAATGTCAAGACTGGAGCGGAGGTGAGGCATTGCTTTAGCTTTTGGAAACTTGCTTCACATTCTGGTGTCCTGACGTGTATTTTACTACGTGCTTAAACGCAAGTATACGCGTCGAGTAATATAGGCCTTGTGAGGCCCGAGTCGAACTCAGGGATACGTGAATTATTGGAGACTTCTACTAACTAATCGCAATCAGCTAGGCCGATTAACAAAGTAGGGTTTTGTTGTTGAACTTAAAAGAAAATAAAAATCAAACAAAGAAAACAATCGATTAAAGGTTAATTTAATCAATTCAAAGGGATATCTTTAGGATGGCGGTTTCACCGCGGGTCAACATTGTATTAGATTTCATATAATTCCTCACACTTCTCTCTCTATCCGGGTAGTGGCCTGAAATGAGAATTACCCACTGTCGTGGTGTAATCCACTACTTAGATTTAGGTTGATTCCATCGTCATAGTAATCATTCCCCTAAACTAAGCGCATTAAGATCGGTCCCTCAGTTCCCACCATTAATTTTACAACTCCTTTGTCAAGGGTTTTATTAATTAATGTAGAATTCGTCTCTTTTCAACCGTTAATCCTTCTGTCGAAGTGATTAAGGGCATTAATTTATTATTATGGTGATCAAGCATAACAATAGCAATAGAGAAAATGAATTTATACCACGGGTATGAGAGAAAAATATGAATTATCAATCTAAAATCATCATACAATGTATCCCCGGGCTACTCCCGGTCCTAAAGATTGAGGGTTTTAGCCTCTCATGTTCATCTTACACGAATACATGGTAGAAATTGGGGAATTCATAAGAAAAACGTGAAATAGATGGGAAAAACCCCTGAACGGAGAAGAACCGGCGGATCCTTGGCGTAGAACACAAACTTTCCCCGCCTGTCGGTGGTGGAAATTGTCTTCGGCAGCGTCCGAATCAACCGGGATGAGCTTCTCGGCCTCCGTTCTCCTTTCTCTCCTCCTCGGCACTCGTGCAATCCAAAAATGAGATCCTCCCACGTCTGGGCGGCCGTCATTAGGTATAAGTCCCTAATTAGGTCGTCAAATAACAACAGCCGTCCGATCGAAAACAAAACAAATCCAACGCATATCTGCCGGCGTCGATGGTATCGACCCAGCGGATTAGCGGCAGCTTTCCTTTCTTTTATTCTGGGCGCCTGTGGTGATCTCGATACCATCGACTTGGGTGTCGATGGTATCGACTCCTTTAGCGTCGGTTGTTGTCGTTTAGCGACGCTGTAGCTCTCCTTGTGTCGATGGCATCGACTTGCGTCGATAGTATCGACTTGCGTCGATAGTATCGACTTTATCCTCGCCAGCAGCCTGGAAACATCTCGATGCCATCGACTTGGGTGTCGATGGTATCGACTCTGTATTGCTCTTCTCGGCTGACAACCTGTGGCTTGGTCGATGGTATCGACATCCGTCGATGGTATCGACGGATGTAGGTACTTGTTTTTCCTGAAATTGCACAACAAGACCAAATAAATCCACACGATTTATGATAAGATGATCAATAATGCTTAAAATAATGAAATAAAGGGGATTTGATATAAAATGATGGCAAAGACCAAATAAAGTGAATTATGCAATAATATCCATGAAAATGAGTAATTAAGGCACAAAACTCATATAAAATAGGTCTATAAATGCGACTCAAAATCATCGCATCAAACTCCCCTAAGCTTAAACATTGCTCGTCCTCGAGCAACTAATCCTTAGAATAGAATTGCGAATGTCAACTAACAATCAAAACACCAACCCACCTCACAAATGACTCCCACTGGACGTTCTCAAACCGGCCTACCCTAATCACAGAACAGTAATTACCCTATAGGCGACAATAACCATCAATAAAAGAAATTATCCTTCAAGCTGATGAACACTATCACATAAGGCAGTTAACATAATAAAATTTGCCGATTCAGCATTAGTGCATCTTGTGATCACCTACACTACATTGCTCGCCCTAACTACCATCTACATGGAAGCAGTTCTCCTGATAAACATGAGTGAGGAGAAAATCACGGTGGCCTACCAATCCGAGCAACGGGTGGATGGAATGGGTGGTTCATGAAAGAATTTGGAAGTATTACATAGTTTCAAAATGCATACAACAAAATGCCCTAAATGATGCAAATGCACATTGAAAATGCCCTAATGCTTACAATTGGGTGGAATGATGCATGCACTAACCTTCCACCTCAAAAAGAGATAGAAATCTAATTAAGCCACATCATGTACTCAGTTTCCTTGTTATGTAAGTGATATCATGTTCCTTTCTCCCTCTTATTCCATTTCCTTCTAAATTCTCTTTTTTTCATATTATATTTTTTTTTCAAATTTCAGATTTTTTCTCTTTTCCTCTTAGCCCACATATCCATAATTGCTTAGAGATACATGTGTTAGGCTATTTTCTTCATGATTGGAAATCTTTGTACTATTTCGAGGGTATGGGACAATTTAGATCACTTTTCAAGACAAACTGAGGTACATGGTGTGCGTATGCATGAAAATCATAAAAGTTATGAGTGCAACTACATGACATGCACCTAAAGGTAATATGCATGTTTCACTATATATTTTTTTCATTATTCTATGCAAAAACATGAAAATAACAATGCAAAACCTATCTACATGCCATGCACGCAGAAGAAATTGAAACTGCACTTTACTTCCAATTCTTGGGTGGATTATAGGAAATGGGGTGGAATGATCACAAGATTAAGTGACTGAACCTTAAAAGAAAATTATGTGTCCCTCCTTATTGACATGTGTAGTAGTTTAAAGGGTTCTTTCTCTTACATCTGATTAAGGTCTCATTACCATTTGATTAGGTTAGGCTCAAACAACCGTTACTATCCACTTTTCATGAGTCAAAGGGGGTGTGGGTATGACATATTGCTTCAAAGTTGACATAATCAATCATTTTCATAGAACAAGTTCCCCAAGGACAACCAAGTACAGCTATCCAAATGACACAGAAAAAATTTTCAATTCCCTTAATTTCCCCATGAAAACAGCAAGATGACAATTTTTACGACATCCACCATTACACTAGATAGACGTGGATCCTAAATAAAAACTTAAAATTGAAAAAACAAATAACAAAGCAAAAACTAAAAACAACTAAAGAAAAGATAAAAGATAAAGCTGTTCCAGCCACCCCCCTAAGCTTAAATCCGACTATGGCCTCATAGTCAAAAACCAACTTAAGGGTGGAACAGTGATACCCTGATCAATCTTGCGGAGGCGGTGGTGGGTATTGTGGTGCCGTAGGATCCCAAGACGGGTACTCCCCCTGGAAGCTTGGATCATATTGGGTCCTCGGCGGAGGCTGTGGATAACCTCCAAAGTAGTCTCGACTCCAGTAGTGGTCGAAGAAGGGCTCCTGCTGCGTCTCTATCCGCTGCAACCGGTTGTGCATTTGTTCTTGGTTGGCGAGGATGAGCCACTCGTTCTCGAACATAGCCCTTTGATTATCAAGCAACCGGCCCGTTGTCTCATGGATGCCGGTATACAAAGTCATATGCTGGTGCTGCGTCTGCTGGATCGAGAAACCCGGATCGCTGACGGGTCGATACCATCGACATAAGTCGATGGTATCGACGCAGCACCCGGATCGCTGACGTGGCTGTTGCGATCGTCGTCGATGTCTTCATGCGGATCGGTGACATGTCCGTCGATGCCATCGACGAGTGTCGATGGTATCGACTTGCTTTTATTGCGACACCTCCGTTTATTGCATTCAACCTGTGATGATGTCGATACCATCGACGAGGCCGTCGATGGTATCGAGTTGACTGAGCAAAATTCGTCTGAATATCTCCAGAGATCTCGATGGTATCGACTGAGATGTCGATATCATCGACACTTTTATTGCGACCTGCCTGTGACCATGTCGATGCCATCGACGGGTCCGCCGATGGTATCGACGCAGTGCGATTTCTGCTGGTATCAACCTGAACCCATGTCGATACCATCGACTGATGTGTCGATGGTATCGACCCTGCCTGTTCCTGCACATTTAACAAACGGATCAAGGTATCATTTTTAAACTAAAAAGTAAACAAAATAAAAGCAAACTACACCTAACATTAAACTATCCTAATGTACCAATGGTTGGGTTGCCTCCCAACAAGCGCCCTTCTTTAGCGTCTTAGGCTAGACGTCGGTCCTTCTTTTCATTCATGTACAAGTGAAATGAGTTTAACCTCATTCACTTTCCTCGTATAGTTCTCACCAAAGTACAGCTTCAAGCGTTGCCCGTTCACCAAGAACGTGGCCTCTCCATCTCGCACGAGAATCGCTCCGTGCGGTCTCACTTCTTCCACCTCGAAGGGTCCACTCCATCGGGATTTCAGTTTCCCGGGATGCAATTTGAGACGAGAGTTGAACAATAGGACACTGTCTCCTTTCTTGAACGTGCGCATCTCAATGTGGCGATCGTGGATCAGCTTTGTGCGCTCCTTATAAATGCGGGCATTCTCATATGCCGTCATACGTAGCTCATCCAATTCATTCAATTCAAACATTCTTTTCCTCCCGGCCTCGTCATAGCGCAAGTTCAGCCTTCTTAGCGCCCAATGGGCCTTGTGCTCCAATTATACCGGAAGATGGCACGCCCGGCCATACGCCAACCTAAAAGGTGTAGTGCCTATAGGTGTTTTGTACGCCGTTCGATAAGCCCAAAGTGCATCCGGTAGTAATGCACTCCAATTCTTCCGTGTAGATGCTACGGTTCTTTCTAAAATCTTCTTGATTTCCCTGTTTGATACCTCCACCTGTCCTTGCGTTTGTGGATGATATGGGGTGCCAATGTTGTGCTTGACCCCATATTTCTTCAAAAGTGAAGCAAATTTCTGATTTCGGAAGTGTGTTCCTCCGTCACTAATGATCATTCGAGGAATCCCGAACCTGCAGAAAATATTCTCTTTGACGAACCTGCACACTACATTCGAATCATTAGTCCTTGTGGGGATTGCCTCTACCCACTTCAACACATAATCCACCGCAAGCAAAATATAAAGATTTGAATTTGAGGACACAAAGGGTCCCATGAAGTCAATGCCCCATAAATCAAATACCTCGACTTCCTGAAACACATTCAGGGGCATTTCTTGTCTCCTTGAGATATTACCTGCACGCTGGCACGGGTCACACTGCCTAACAAAATCATAGGCATCCCGGAACAAAGTGGGCCAATAAAGGCCGCTCTCCAACACCTTAGCTGCTGTCCGTGAGCTAGCATGATGTCCTCCCGTAGGCGACGCATGACAATGATGTAGAACACTTTCGTACTCTAACTCCGGCACGCACCTGCGAAGAATACCATCCCTGCATTGCTTCAATAATATTGGGTCATCCCAAAAATAGTATCTCAATGAATGGAAGAATTTCTTCTTCTCTTGATAAGACCAATCTTCCGGGATGATCCCACAAGCCAGATAATTCACAATTTCCGCAAACCATGGTTCTTTAGAATCAATTTTTAAAAGTTGTTCGTCGGGAAAAGTCTCGGTAATGGGTATATGCAAACCTTGTTCATCCACCCTCTCTAACCTAGACAAGTGGTCAGCCACCACATTTTCAATTCCCGACTTGTCCTTGATTTCAATATCGAATTCTTGTAGGAGCAAAATCCACCTAATTAGTCTAGGCTTCGCATCCTTCTTCTCCATCAAATATTTTATTGCGGCGTGATCCGTCCACACAACCACCTTAGAACCCACTAAGTATTGCCGAAATTTCTCAAAAGCAAAAACAACAACAAGTAACTCTTTTTCCGTGGTTGTGTAATTTAATTGAGCATCATTAAGTGTTTTTGAGGCATAGAAAATCACAGCAGGCTTGTTATCTACCCTTTGCCCCAAAACAGCCCCCACAGCATAGTCAGACGCATCACACATCAACTCGAAAGGCTTTGTCCAATCCGGCGTTTGAACAACCGGAGCCGAAATCAGCTTTTCCTTCAAAACCTCGAATGCGTGAAGACATTTCTCATTGAAATCAAAAACTGCGTCTTTTTCCAACAATTCCGATAATGGCTTTACGATTTTTGAAAAATCCTTGATAAAGCGCCGATAAAACCCAGCGTGTCCTAAAAAGCTTCTCACCCCTTTTACAGAATTTGGTGGGGGTAGCTTAGAAATCACCTCAATTTTTACGGGGTCTACCTCTAGACCCTTGCTAGACACCTTGTGTCCTAGCACAATTCCTTCTGTCACCATCATGTGACATTTCTCCCAATTGAGGACCAAGTGTGTGTCCTCGCACCGCTGCAACACCTTATCTAAATTATAAAGGCATTCATCAAAAGACGCTCCATAAACCGAGAAGTCGTCCATGAAGACTTCGAGACACCGCTCCACCATGTCAGAAAAAATGGCGAGCATGCAGCGTTGAAAAGTCGCCGGCGCATTGCATAAACCAAACGGCATACGGCGGTAGGCGAAAGTCCCATAGGGACATGTAAACGTAGACTTCTCTTGATCCAAAGGATCAATAGAAATCTGGTTGTACCCCGAGTAACCATCAAGGAAACAAAAATGCGACCGACCGGCTAAGCGTTCCAAAATCTGATCAATGAATGGCAATGGAAAATGATCTTTCAGAGTTGCGGCGTTTAGTCGGCGGTAATCAATGCATACACGCCACCCGGTTACCAATCGGGTGGTGACAGGTTCATTCAGAAGATTTGTAGTGACAGTGATTCCCCCCTTTTTAGGGACTACCTGTGTGGGACTCACCCACATCGAATCAGATATGGCATAAATAATCCCTGCAACAAGCAACTTAATGACTTCCTTTTTGACAACCTCCATCATGCTTGGATTTAGACGTCTTTGAGGTTGTATGACTGACTTGGCTCCTTCCTCAAGCCGAATCTTATGTTGACAAAGTGTAGGGGAGATCCCCTTGATGTCCGCCACTGACCACCCAAAGGCTCCACGGTGGTTCTTGAGCACTATCAGTAGCTGCTCCTCCTCATCCGCACTCAAGTATGCAGAAACAATCACTGGCAACTTGTCCTCCTCAGCTAGAAAGACGTACTTCAAGTGTGGGGGCAATGGCTTTAACTCCAGATCAGGTGGGCAGATAAGGGATGATTGTAGCGGTGGGGGCAATGTACCCAAATCTTCATAGTGCCTCGTGTAGAAACATGGAAGCATTTGAAGCATTTTGGCGCACTCCTTGAGTGAAGTACTCCGCATCCAATCATAAGTGACATTAAGCAAACACGCCTCTAGAGGCAATTCCGGATATGCATCACAGACAGAAGTAATTATCACATCATCCTCCCACGAAGGTGGAATGTCCTCATTCTCATCATTTGGATACCCGACAGCCTTGCATAAAGAGACAGCTTTCGTTTGCTCCATAAGGTCTACCGCCAAGGTCCCATTGTCTATCCTGCTCATCACATGGGCCATATCTAAAAATGGCTTCCCGAGACAAAGTGAGATATTGCTTTCCACATGCTTCACCATGTTGCACTGTGCCTTTGCTTTAGTAGATGTATTGCTGCTGGGCATGACCATCTCAAAGCGATCATCCGCAATGCCTAAGGTCAAGCGACCTCTCCCCATCTCCAAGATCATGTCAGCTGTAGCTTGAAATGGGCGACCAAGAAGTAACTCATTGCCGTGTTCGTCCTGCATCTCCATCACAACAAAATCAGCGGGAAAAACAAAGCGGTCTACCTTTACCAAAACATCCTCACAAATTCCATATGGTTTCACCACAGAATTATCGGCCAATTGGATAGTCATATTGCTTGGCCTTGACTCCTTCAATCCAAGTTTCTTGAATGTAGAAAGGGGCATCAGATTGATGCTTGCCCCGGAATCACAAAGCGCTTCGCCAAATTTGAACTTCCCGATAAAGCATGAAATATTGAAACACCCGGGATCCTGTCGCTTTGGCGGAAAAGTGCCCATAATAAAAGCACTCACTTGCTCCTTCAATACCACAACCTCAGTGTCGGGTATCTTCCTCTCCTTGGTGATTACATCTTTAAGAAACTTTCCATAAGACGGGATTTGTTCAATTGCTTCTAACAAGGGAATATTCACAGATAACTTTCTAAAGCTGTCCAGAAATTTTTTAAACTGTGCATCCACCTTTCTTGCTTTTTCACTATTGGGATAGGGAACCGGAACGGTATGTGCTCTTTGATGAGGTGGCACATAGGGAGTTAATTTCTGTGGTTCCTCCTCAGTGGCTTGTCCTTCCTTACCATCTTCGGTTGTGTCATCAATTTGCTCTATGACTGGTGCAGGCTGCTCCTTAGCGGTTGCTTCTTCTACTGTGTCCTGCGGTGTGCTTGTGTCATCCGCCCTTGGATTAAGCACCTTCTTACCGCTCCTCAACAATATGGCCTTGGCCTGTTGGTTTCCCCCGGGAACATTGGTGTTCCCCGGAAAACCCGGATGTGCCGGCTTTTTCAAGCTTGCAATCTCCGCTGCCATCTGTGCCATGGAAGTCTCTATAGTCCGCATCTGAGCCCCGTGGCTCTGCAACGTCTGCCCGAACTGGTTCATGAATTCACCCTGCTGCTTTATTTGCTGCCCAAAAGTGTTCATCAACTCTTGATTTTGCTTTATGACTTGATTGAGCAACTCCGTGCTCTTGTCCTCCGTGACCGGTGCAGGTTTGGCGTCCGGATCTTGCAGGAAGTTGTTTGGATTCTTCCATGAAAATTTCTTGTCCTTCCGCCATGAGTAATCGTTGTTCCTGTACCCTTGCTGTTGCCTCATATACTTGACCTGAGCCTCATCCTCGGACTCATTGTCTTCCTTCTGCAGCAACTTCTTTGCGAGAAGATCCATCTTCTCATTCAGCTCTCTCATTGCCTTTGACTCACTGGCAACTCTTGCTTGCTCAACTGGGCCTCTTTCTCTTTCTCCCCAAGATTGCTTTCGTGCCATATTCTTCAGTATTTCCCAGCATCTTGTATCAGTGTTATTTAGAAAGAATCCAGAGCCGGCCGAGTCCAAGTTGCTTCTATCATGCTCGGAGAGAGCAAAGTAGAAGATCTTCACTTGGGTTTCCTTGTCCAATCCATGATGTGGACATCTCCTCAACATGACTTGAAATCGCTCCCAAGTCTCAGAATAGGTTTCACCCGCCTGTTGGGTGAAATTGTGGATCTTTCGGATCATATCATTGGTCTTCTCAGGAGGGAAGAACCTCTCAAAGAAAACCTCCACCATGTGATCCCATGACTCAACAAACTCGTCGTCGAGGTTGTGGAGCCACTCTCTTGCTACTCCAGCCAAGGAACTGGGGAATAACTTGAGATAGAGCACATCCTGTGGAAAGCGATCTATCTTCACCATATCGCAGTTCTCCACAAACTGACTAATGTGTGCCACTGGATCTTCATTTTTCAGTCTGTGAAATGCATTGGATTTGACCAAGTTAATCAGTGCTGGGTCGATCTTGTATGTAGGTATGTTTAGCCCCTATTTCTTTATAGGCCCCTTTGATGCAGAGGAAGAAGACGCCTTGATCTTCTCCCATATTGTCTGTGCTTCAGCCATTACTTCTTCTTGTTCTGGCTCAGATTCAGAATGTATATCCCTGTGGTGTTCCTCCTCGTAGTAGTCCTCGTCCTCTGGTCCCGCAGATGGAACCTCAGGTGTGCGATTCACGTAGTCTCGACTACGTGTGTGCACCATGCAAAGTACCTGAAATATGGAAATAGGGGTTCAGTACAATGCTTTGAACGAGTCAACACAATTATAGAGAAATAAAGGAATTTTTAAAATTGTTTTAAAATAAATAAAAAAAATGTGGCCTAGAATGGCCGCTCTTAGCACTCGAAGTGCCAATAATTCGCTGTATCCCCGGCAACGGCGCCAAAAACTTGACGTGTATTTTACTACGCGCTTAAACGCAAGTATACGCGTCGAGTAATATAGGCCTTGTGAGGCCCGATTCGAACTCAGGGATACGTGAATTATTGGAGACTTCTACTAACTAATCGCAATCAGCTAGGCCGATTAACAAAGTAGGGTTTTGTTGTTGAACTTAAAAGAAAATAAAAATCAAACAAAGAAAACAATCGATTAAAGGTTAATTTAATCAATTCAAAGGGATATCTTTAGGATGGCGGTTTCACCGCGGGTCAACATTGTATTAGATTTCATATAATTCCTCACACTTCTCTCTCTATCCGGGTAGTGGCCTGAAATGAGAATTACCCACTGTCGTGGTGTAATCCACTACTTAGATTTAGGTTGATTCCATCGTCATAGTAATCATTCCCCTAAACTAAGCGCATTAAGATCGGTCCCTCAGTTCCCACCATTAATTTTACAACTCCTTTGTCAAGGGTTTTATTAATTAATGTAGAATTCGTCTCTTTTCAACCGTTAATCCTTCTGTCGAAGTGATTAAGGGCATTAATTTATTATTATGGTGATCAAGCATAACAATAGCAATAGAGAAAACGAATTTATACCACGGGTATGAGAGAAAAATATGAATTATCAATCTAAAATCATCATACAATGTATCCCCGGGCTACTCCCGGTCCTAAAGATTGAGGGTTTTAGCCTCTCATGTTCATCTTACACGAATACATGGTAGAAATTGGGGAATTCATAAGAAAAACGTGAAATAGATGGGAAAAACCCCTGAACGGAGAAGAACCGGCGGATCCTTGGCGTAGAACACAAACTTTCCCCGCCTGTCGGTGGTGGAAATTGTCTTCGGCAGCGTCCGAATCAACCGGGATGAGCTTCTCGGCCTCCGTTCTCCTTTCTCTCCTCCTCGGCACTCGTGCAATCCAAAAATGAGATCCTCCCACGTTTGGGAGGCCGTCATTAGGTATAAGTCCCTAATTAGGTCGTCAAATAACAACAGCCGTCCGATCGAAAACAAAACAAATCCAACGCATATCTGCCGGCGTCGATACCATCGACGCGGGTCGATGGTATCGACCCAGCGTATTAGCGGCAGCTTTCCTTTCTTTTATTCTGGGCGCCTGTGGTGATCTCGATACCATCGACTTGGGTGTCGATGGTATCGACTCCTTTAGCGTCGGTTGTTGTCGTTTAGCGACGCTGTAGCTCTCCTTGTGTCGATGGCATCGACTTGCGTCGATAGTATCGACTTTATCCTCGCCAGCAGCCTGGAAACATCTCGATGCCATCGACTTGGGTGTCGATGGTATCGACTCTGTATTGCTCTTCTCGGCTGACAACCTGTGGCTTGGTCGATGGTATCGACATCCGTCGATGGTATCGACGGATGTAGGTACTTGTTTTTCCTGAAATTGCACAACAAGACCAAATAAATCCACACGATTTATGATAAGATGATCAATAATGCTTAAAATAATGAAATAAAGGGGATTTGATATAAAATGATGGCAAAGACCAAATAAAGTGAATTATGCAATAATATCCATGAAAATGAGTAATTAAGGCACAAAACTCATATAAAATAGGTCTATAAATGCGACTCAAAATCATCGCATCATGTCCATAAAAATTTGGCATCCTTTCTAGTCATATTGGTCATGGGGAGGGAAATTGTAGAGAAGTTTAGAATGAATCGTCGATAGTAGCCTGCCAAACCTAAGAAGCTAAAAATTTCAGACGGATTGCGAGGCACTTGCCACTTTTGAATAGCTTCTACTTTTGCTGGGTCCACAACTATATGACCCGTAGAAATAACATGCCCCAAAAACATTACTTATGAGAGGTAGAATTCACACTTAGAGAATTTTTCATATAATTGATGTTCCCTGAGTGTGTTCAACACAATCCTCAAATGTTCCCGGTGTTGCTCAAGCATCTTAAAGTATACAAGGACATCATCGATGAAAACTAGAGTAGTCCATGCGGACCACTAGGAACTCTGTGTTATGCTACCAGAGCCAATCTGAAGGAGTTGTTCCTTCAAATGTCAACCTATTAGAGTTGATTCACTCTCCTAACTACCTCTCCTTTTCTATACCTCCCTTTGATGGGTAGGACTTGCTCGAGCTCTCTTGGTTACCACAACCAAAGAGGACAACAATTTTTAGAGCTTATTTTTTGCTCAGGCTCAGAAGGCCCCAGTACCCTTCTATTTATAGGAGGGCCAAGATTAGGGTTTTCAGTCAATCTAGGAGTCAAAGAGACATAATTCACAAATTTTCTAGAAGCTATGAATGATAAACCAATTAGTTCACTAACCAACCGATCGGTTCACTAACCAACCGATCGATTCATCTCTTAAACTAGTTGGTTCATTTAGTTTCATGTTCAGAATCAGAGACTTGGTCTGTAATTTACTAATGAAAAATACTAGAGGGGGGTGAATAGAGTTTTTAAATATTTTAGCAATTATTTAACTCAAACAACCACAAATGAAGAATGGAAGAAGGAGACAGGTGTTTAGAGTGGTTCCAACTTTAGCAAATACTAAAGTTGTCAGTCCACTACCCGGTTGCTTACCCAACCGGGATTTTGAAAGTATTAATTTTATTACCTTCACAAGGATTTACACAAAATACAATACTTTCTTTACACCCCTTGAACAGCCTTCACTTGAAGTAGATGCACCAACTTGAGGTAGCCTTCTTGAAGTAACTCCAAGCTCCCCCTTGAAGTAGCCTTCCTCTCTAGAAGTAACCTCCCGTTGCACCAGCCTTCTTGAAGTAGCTCAAGGTCCCCTTCTTCACCAAGAAGATCTTCAACCTCTCCAATCCGCAGCCTCCAACCTAGGAGTAGCAAGGAGAGTACAAACAACAATAGAGAACAAGAAAGAAAATAGAAATTACAACTTATCCTTTTGTAGTACAAGGCTTGATTTGCCTAGATCAAGCATGTAGATCTCCTAACCAAAGTGTATGGAAATGTAATTGCAGTGGATAGGAGATGCTATCCTATAGGACACGAATTTTGAGCTAAGAGAAGAAGTAGCCAATTGTCACTATGCTCAATTTGCTCACAAACAGGTTGCTTAAAGTATGCTCAAAGATTTCTCAAGTGTAACAAGTGAGTTTAGGTGTCCTAAGGCATGCCCTATTTATAGGAATGTCCTACAAGTGCTTAAGGACGTTCTAGACACCTTCTAGGGGTTTCTAAGTGCTTAACTAGCCGTTAGGTACAAGTTTGTTACATTAGCAACGACTAATTAATTAATTAATTCTGCAGTTGCTGTCAGAGTCCATCTCAGTCGAGAAATGGTCGATTGAGACACCTACTCGGTCGAACTTTTGTCGACCGACAGGCTCTCTGAATCAAGTGTTTTGCAACGTTTATCTCCAACTGCCAACTACCTTGTCAGATGTGTCTAACGGCTACTTGGGTCTTTCTCCGTCGAGAAGATTGTCGACCGAAAGTGTCTCGGTCGAGGAGTTAGTCGACCGCGATTGACCATGTTTCAATTTTTCAATTAAAGCACTAAGTGTGTGTATGAGTGTGCATATGTGACACTTATTTGAAGGGGATGACCTATCTAAATGTGATGTTTAGCTAGGGAGAATCTAACGCTTGATTTACATGAAATCTAAGTACTTGTACATTATATTTGTACAAGTTTTTACAAAGCGATTACATTTCATGAAAATATAAATATGTAAGCATATGGATTTCCCTAATTGCTTTGTCATCCACCTTATTCCTGCAACACTCAAGTAGCACATTAGATTAAAAAGAATGAAATGTTTGTCATTATCAAAACAAAGGGATTTATAAATGTCCATTTAGCCAACAACTAAGTACTCATTATAAATCATGCATTCATGTACAAACAAGTGCAAGCAAAATCACACGAATATCTCTAGTAGTCAGTCTATTTCTATTAGCCAGCCGGTGGGGGTGAGAAGCATGGGACATGTCTAGTGTTTCTTCCATCAATCATCTGGATCTATGATGTATATCAACATATTGCATTTTGAGGGTAATCCATAAAAAAGACTTTCCTCTGAGTGGATATGTGGAAGTATGATATGATGATCCAGAGAAATGTGTGGATTCTGAACCCATTGAGATGACCCAAGAATTTTACTATTTTGATTCTTCAAGTCCTTGGGAACAATAGGGATGCAAAGATATCTATTTTTGGTTCAAAATATCTATACTTGAACATTGTAATTAAAATGGGATTCACTCAATATTTGATTAATGCTAAACATGATGTCAACATCAATCCTTGTTCCAATTGAATTGAACATTGAATCTGACAATTCAACACTTTAACTGGTTGTCTCAGACCTTAAACCAGTTAGTTTAGTTAGTGAACCGGTTGGTTCATGCCCTGGTTCAACCATTGATCAACCAATGTTGTTTTCAATTAACCTGACACTCCAACCGGTCAGTTCAACACTAGAAACAGACGATTCAGAGTCCAGTCAGTCAATTTTGAACCAGTGTTGTTTAAATTCAATACCTAAATTCTTTTAGTAATCAAGTTAAACACCATTCATGAATAAAATCCTATTCTAAGTACATCATATGCGTGCGACCTATAGGTCCCAAATTACATTGGAAGTGAATGTCCATAACCAACTTATGACATCACAAGTAATGAGCGGTATCTAGCAACACATCATTGCTACCCAAGTAATTTGAAAAGTTGGAGAAAAACTTCAACCTACAATCTATGATCAGTTTCATAATGATCGCATAGTTCCTTTATCTCTGATACCCAAACTAAACTCGAGGCATGCAATCGTCATCCTCTGAACATTCAATCCATGTTCCTTGAACTAGAGCAGACTGTCTGAGATAAATTCACATACCCATATTGAATCACATGAGTATGGCCATACATTTATCAGTCTTTCTTATCAAATGGCATGGATATCAATCTCCTATAGGAGGGAAAAATCACATCTAAATCACTCATACTCAATCCCCATGTGTCACATAGTACCTCAACATCACCTTTATAGAAACCCTTATTTAGGGTCATGTTGGATAATGTCAAAGTACAATGAACGACATATGATGAGTGTAGTGACTTTAGGTCTAAGAACCACAATATCTACTATTACTATGAGAGTTTATTCTGACTACCATTCCATGGTTTCCATGTATCACTCTCAAGGTGGGTCTATCTGATACACTGTTCTCAAACATGTACTTGTGTGTTTGGTTTGATATCATATATCATGACTAATGAGATTATGTCATCAACCAACACACACTCTAGTCTTATGTATTATTGTTGTCTATTTTGCTTCCACAGTAGTATCCAAATAGGGACATAACAAGAATGTATGTACGCTTATCATACATATGATCTCATTGTTAAAGTCCTCTATCTGAAGACATATATCATCGA
The DNA here is from genome assembly GCA_963693085.1 of Alisma plantago-aquatica. NCBI lineage: Eukaryota > Viridiplantae > Streptophyta > Magnoliopsida > Alismatales > Alismataceae > Alisma > Alisma plantago-aquatica. The sequence goes on from OY856409.1 coordinate 62,515,117, forward strand.
GTAACATCATTCTTTAGACATCTACTATGTCTATGTCATCATATCATGATTGAGACAAACATAATAGATGGGATTACCTTTATCGTTATCAAATCATGTATCTAATGCCCCATTACAATCATCATATGATTGTCTCTTTGGGCATACATACCAACACAATGTCCTTTTGATCTAGAATTGAAGCCACTACCTCTACACCTAAAGTACATATTCTTGGCAGTGGATGACAAACTCCAAGTGATAATTTTAGCATCACTGAGTGTGAAGGAAGAAGAGAGGCTACTCATAGTTATGAAGAATCACCAAGCCGCATTTGGGTGGTCTAATTCATACATAAAGGGGATGTCCCCTAGTTTATGTCAACACAAGACCTAGACTGAAGAAGGAGCAAAACTTGTAGAACAACCTCATCAATGTCTAAATACGATCATGACAGAGGTAGTGAAGAAAGAGGTAGCTAAATTTCTATCATTAGGTATATTTTTGTTATCTCTATTTCTAAATGGGTTAGTACTACATAGGTTGTTCCTAAGAAAGGAGAAATCATAGTTACTACAAATTCTGTTAGTGAATCACTTTTAACTAGGTTAGTGACCTGGTGGCATGTGTGCATTGACTATCATCGTTTGAATGATTCTACTTTGAAAGATCATTTTCAGCTTCCATTTATTGATCAAATTCTCAAGAGGCTCCTCGCTCACTCACATTTTTATTTACTTGACGGGTATTCATGATACAATCAAATTTCCATCGATCCATGTGATCAAGATAAGTCTACCTTCACTTTTCCCTATGGTACTTTTGCATACCGCCAGATGCCCTTTGGTCTTTGTAATACACTGACAACGTTTCAAAGATGCATGCTTGCAATCTTTTCTGAAATGGTGGAACGTTGTCTTGAGATCTTTATGAATGAATTTTCAGTGTATGGAGAGTCTTTTGAGGACTGTCTTGACTATCTAGGTTTTGAAGTAGGGGCTATTCTAAGAAAACATAAGGATTAGACACTTTCATTCATTTAATATGCATCTAGAACACTTAATGATGCATAATTGAATTATACCACCATAGAAAAATAATTTCTAGATGTAGTTTTTGCCTTTGATAAATTTAGACAATATTTAATGGGGGCAAAAGTGACAGTGTAGACTGATCATGCAACTATTAAGTATCTTTGATGAATGTATATTCATCGTGAAATTCAATTATCATATTGAGACAAATTCAACTCAATACATTTAATTTCACTTAGTAGATGATGAAATGTGCAAAAATACATAATTGATCCAATTATCATGATTTTAATTGAATTTATGTTGATTTGATGCAGGTCTTGATGAAGTTGAACAATCTGCTGGGTCCCACCTTCACTCACCATTTAGTTTCAACCATTCAGTCTCACCATTCAGTTTCAACCATTCGGTATCACCATTCAGTTTCGTTCATACGGTCTCAAGACCGAATGGACGTGCACAGCTCAAGACCGTTTGAAGAGATTCGGTATGTGAGACCGTTTGAAGAGACTCAGTCTTCAAGACCATTTAAAGAGATTCTGTCCGCGAGACCGTTTGAAAAGATTCGATCTGTGAGACCGTTTGAAGAGATTTGGTCTGCGAGACTGTTTAAAGAGATTCAGTCTGTGAGACCATTTAAAGAGAAATGATCTGTGAGACCATTTAAAGAGATTCGGTCTGCAAGACCGTTTGAATTTCTAAAACCTAATGCATGTGAAGACCGAATGAGCAAGGAGTGAAGACCGTTTGGTCTTTTGTTTACATGCAAACCGTTTAAGCAACTAAACCATTTGAATTTCACGTAAACAAATTGCAACAGCCAAACCAAATGCACTAGACCAAGCAGCAAGACCGAATGGCCTAATTAATTCAAAGACCGTTAGCCACATGTGGACCGTTTGGAATGAGCTGGCTGCGTCAAAACTGAATGGTGCTAGGGATCGAATGAGTTGCTAAAACACCAAGACCGTTTGCTCCATTTGCTAGAATCATCACGTGCTGATTGTGAGCAAGAAAAGCATGCAACTGAGACCGTTTGCTTTGCTCCAATACAAGACCGTTTGGAGAAGTGATATCAAGACCGAATGGATTAGTAGAACGTTTGCCAAATGCAAACCGAATCATATCAACCGCATGCATTAAGCAAATGAAACCAAATGAAGCTACGTGCATGCAAATCGTGAGATGAACTCGTGGAGATCATTTGATTATATAGAATGTAAGATCGAATGGACCATCATGTGAATACCAAATGCAATGCAAGCTGAATCAGCTATTCACGAGAAGTAGCTAATACATGCAAACTATATGCTGGATATGTGTGAAACCGAATGGAGCTGGGCAGAAACAAAGACCATTTGATGTATACGCATGAAGACCGTATGATTGAGCTACTGCATGGGACCAAATGAGCAAGATCGTTTGAGTGTGAAGACCGAATGGATGACGACGAAGATCGTTTGATCAAAACTGCATGAGGTCCAAATGATCAATGCAATACATGCAAACTGAATGCAATACATGCAAACTGAATGGTGTTGATTGCTGGAGTGTGAAAATCGAATGGACAATTAGCTGAGCGTAGACCGCTTGCTCTAGCAATGTAAAGACCGTTTGAATCTGGAAAAATACAGACCGCATGAGCCGCAAACTGAATGGCCGATTGCTAGTATGAAACCGAATGGCCAAATTACCAATCCAAAACTGTGTGAGCATCACGTACATGCAAACCATATGACCAAGATTTTTATCAAACCGTTTAGACTAAAATCACACCAAAAGCATGAGGACCTATCCAGTGCCTATAAATAGGACCAGCAGGGTCCTTATTTTGTATCGGTTCCGAGACACCGATAGGCTGCTGTACACAGGTCCGGTCCAAATCTAGTGTTGTCCGCACCAGTTTCATTCCACCTACTGCCCGTATTGCAACCAAGGAGGCTGAGGAGAGAAGGAAGACGGAGCGAGGGAGACTGTCCAGTCTATCTTGGCAACTCCCGTTCACATCCATATCTACTCCGACACGATGTAGAATGCCGCATCTTCTTCACCGAGATGTGACTACCTTCTGCACTGAGTTCATGGTGTATTTCTCTCTCTTTCTTATTCTTCTTGTTTCTCACATCATGAGCGAGTAGTACATTTTCACTGGGGTGCGGGGACTAGCCCCGCTACCCATGCAATCATGTTCTTTTGTTAAACTCTCCATGGCAATGTATATAACTTTCCATTTCATTGTTAATTGGTATGTTCGTAGTTGATTATCTACTTGCTTTCACATTGTTCTCTCCTATATTGCGAAATCTTCTATATGTGTGACAGAATGGCAGTTTAAAAAGTTTGACTCTTTGATGAGAGCTTCTGATAAGATCCCTTGAGGTCATAAGTGTATGATCCGTGAGGGGATGAAACATCTAGCCTACGGTGATGCTTCTGTGGTCTAAACATCCCTTAGGGAGGACCACAACCTTAGTTGGATTTTGTATCATCTTTGTTTATCGTCGATGTTAGTTTGTAGATCTATCACCTGCTTGCTTATCGATTAATGCGGTTGACTCCCAAACTAGAAATAGAATGAGATTTCTTCGAGGTCGTAAGTGTATGATCCGTGAGGGGACGAGCCATCTAGCCTTCGATGACGCTTCTGTGTGCCTAACTCCTGTATAGGGGGCTCACAACCTTCATTGGATTTCTGTATCTTCGGAGCTGTAAGTAAGTGATCCGGTTGGTGATGAGACATCTGATTCCTAAGGTGATGCTTACACGAACCTAACACTCGTATGGGGGGTTATGTAGCAGCTCTATTTGGATTGATATATCTTGCCTGGATTGTTTGCGATTGAATGTGTTTGCATGTGTAGCGGTGATGAAACCCAGTACCATCCCAGTGATTCCATATCATTGATCTAAACCCAACTTTAATTCATCTTTTACTTTCTTACAATTAGTTTAAGTAACCTCAAATCAACCAATCATCTTAAATATTAGCCTTAACTTGAACTAGACTAGACTGACAAAGATTTTTAAAAACGTTGTCCTTTGGGTTCGATCCTTAACTATACTGCGATAATACTTGTCCACTTGTGGGTGGTATTATTGCACTTTGGTTTTGGTAAAAGCTCGGGGATTTCAACCCCGAGTGAGTTTGTTAGTACGATAAAATCCCACGTCAAATTCTGGCGCTGTTGTTGGGGACAACGAAACCAGTTAGTCAAATCTAGTTCTTTTATGATTAATTTAGGATTTTGCTTTTTATTTTGACACAATTGATCACCTACTTGAAATTTGACTCCACTCTGTAGTTCTCACTTTCGAAATCTTGCTATCTCAGGTACAATCCAAGGCGTAGTGCATGCACTATTCGGACAACCCCGGACTAACAGTGAGCTTTGATCCCGAGATAGACAGAACCTTTCATCGTCATATCAGAGAAAATCAAGTAAGGATGGCTCAAGAAGAAGAGGTAGCCCAAAGGGTGGCTCAATCCATCAATGTACAGAGAGAGAGGCTCATGCAAGAAGCAAGAGCTGTGGTTCAACAGGAAATCCTAGCAGCGCAAGCAGCAACACAAGCAGCTGAACTACAAAAGGATCTTAGAGAGTTCTCAATCTCGAAAGCTACAAATGTTCATCATCCAGTGCAACCTCCCCCCGTCAACGCTCCTAATTTCGAGATAAGAGCTCATTGGATCACCCTGCTTCATAACAACCCATTCTATGGAAAATAAGGTGAAGATAGTCAAAAACATCTTCTATGGTTTATTGATCTTTGTGCTATGACAAAGAAAAATGGAGTGTATGATGATGCCATTAGACTCCGCCTTTTAAAGTATTCCCTTGCTGATAGAGCCATAAGTTGGTACAATTCGCTGCAAAGTGAAATACCCATCATCACCTGGGAACAACTCCAAAATGTGTTTCTAGAGAAGTTCTATCCCCCATCCCTCACATATGAAATCAGAGGGCGAATAACACATTTCACTCAAGTTCCTGGAGAAATCCTTGCTTAAGCTTGGGATAGATACAAAGAGCTTCTATGCAAGTGTCCACACCACGAAATTCCCAAGAATCAACTCATCGAGATTTGTATAGGGGTGTGGATGATGATATTAAGAGATTCCTAGATTCCTCATCTGGAGGAAATTTCATGCGTTAAAGTTATGATAGCGCATGGAGAGACGTGACCCTAGGAGAAGAAAATCAAGAAAATTGGGGAAGATCTGTAGGTAAAGAAGTTTTGAAAGTATCTATGACCGAATCTACTCCCGAGTATAAATCCATCACTAAAACCTTAAAACTCTTAGTTTCCAAGCAAGACCATATTGAATCATCCCTTGCTACCATTAGAAGAGGATGTTCACCCACTCGACAACCAAAACAAGTCAAGTCTGCTTCCCTGTTTTGTGAGGCATGTAAAGGAACTGATCATTCCACCTTATCATGCAATGTTCTTTCCGATGTCATCCTAAGCAACGTATGTGGCCAAGGAGATAATGGTTAGATGAAAAATCTTAATGCTATCAAAACCATTCCTGGTCAAAGTTATTACAATCCGAATCAGAATAGGAATCATCCCGGTTTTCAATATGGAAACCCCTCTGGAGCGGTAAACTCACATCAATTTGGTTCAAACAATCAACCAAGAGGCCCACCAGGATTCTAGTATAATCAACAATAGAATTTTGGGAATCAAGGAAATTTCAAGGGGAACTTTCAGAATAGGAACTACAATAATTACCAAAACAACTCTCAGTTCCAGAATCCTAATCAACAGCAAGGACAACAAGCATGTCCAGTTTCTCCTGATGACAAGCTGTCATCCATTGAAAAGATGTTGCAAACTCAACAAACCATGATAGCTAACCAACAAGCTCAGTAGAAGTCTATTGAATCTCAATTAGCTCAACTCACAGCTAGCATAAAGCCACCTACTGGAGTTTTTGCTGGCCAACCTGAGAACAATCCTAAGCATCCTGAACAGTTGAAGGCAGTCACCACTAGGTCAGGGAAAGACTATTCGGATCCCCCTGAAAAGACACCTGTGGTTATTACAGATGAGGATGAACCTGTGATTTCCCAAGACCCAACAACACAAGAAACACAATCAAAAGATGATAAGTCAGAAAAAGGAAATTTTGAGAAGTCTGCTCAAGAAGAAGAAGAAACCGAGACTCCAGAACCTGATATCCCTGTGTACAAATCTCGTATACCTTTTCTAGCTCATCTAAGGCAAACAAAGCTTGATACCAGATTCAATAAGTTTAAAGAATCTATGAAGAAACTTCATGTTGATATACCCTTTTTGGATGCTCCGGCCGAGATACCAGCATGGACAAAGTACTTAAAGTCACTCCTCACCAGGAAGTATATAACTGAAGAGTATGAGACAGTAAAACTGGTGACAACTACATCTGATATCATATTGAGCAAGATGCCCAGGAAACAAAAAGACCCGGGATCCTTTGGAATTTCATGTCACATTGGCGACTCATCATGCAAGAAAGGATTGGCAGATCTCGGCGAAAGAATCTCTATTATACCACTTAGCCTGTGTAAAAGACTAGGGTTTGCAGAATTGCTTCCTACTAGCATGACTATACAGCTTGCAGACAATTCGATAAAACGTCCGTTAGGAATCCTCAAAGATGTCCCGGTTAAGGTAGGTAAGGACACATATGTTCCATGCGACTTTGTCATTATGGACATAAACGAAGATGCCAGATATCCTCTCATCTTTGGTCATCCATTCCTCGCCACTGTAAGAGCCCTAATTGATGTTGAAGTTGGTACCTTAATGCTTAGATTAGGCAAAGAAACTCTCGAATTTAAAGTTTTTGAAAGTATAAGAAGACCAAGTATGCAAGAAGAAGTCTATCTGGTTGACTGCATTGAGCAAATGTCACTTTTGACTCAAGAGCATCATGAATCAGACGATCCTTTCAAAGTTGCTCTAACAAACCCATCAGTTGATGAACCGATTGACGAACAAGTAAAGGATTGCATCGAATCCCTCGACTTTGCTAAAGAAGATGTTGAAGCCACTAGTGAAGAACTCAAAGCTATGAAAACTACTGAAGAAACATGCGAAAACCCAGAGGCTCTCAAAATGAAGCCCCTACCCGAGAGACTAAAGTACGTGTTTTTAGACCACCTCAAAGTTTGCCCAGTTATTATAAATTCCGATCTAACAGCTGAACAAGAAGATAAACTCCTGAAGGAATTAAGGGAAAGAAAGAAAGCCATCAATTATAAAATGAGTGACCTCACTGGGGTCAGTCAAGTGTTGTGTATGCACACGATCCCTATGATGGAAGATCACAAGCCTACTATTGAGCATCAATGTAAATTGAATCCAAATATGAAGGAAGTGGTCTGTCGCGAGGTCATTAAACTGCTCACAGCTGGAATAATCTATCTGATATCAGATTTGCCATGGGTGAGCCCAGTGCTTGTAGTCCCAAAGAAAGGTGGAACAAATGTTATACGGAATGAAAACAATGAACTCATCCCCACTCGAACAGTAACAAGGTGGAGGATGTGCATAGACTATAGAAAATTAAACAAGGCAACTCGAAAAGATCATTTTCCAATGCCTTTCCTTGATCAAGTCCTAGAAAGGTTGGCTCACCAAGAATATTTTTGTTATCTTGATGGTTACTATGGATTCTATCAAATACCCATACATCCATATGACCAAGAGAAAACAACAGAGAAAACAACTTTTAGCTGCCCATTCGGAACTTAAAAGAATGCCATTTGGTCTTTGTAATGCACCCGCAACTTTCCAACGTTGCATGGCAGCCATATTCGCTGGTCTTATTGAAACAATTATGGAGGTTTTCATGGATGATTTTTTTGTATACAGAGATTCATTCGATTCATGTCTTAAGCACCTCTCCCTAGTCCTCAAACATTGTGAAGAAGCACAACTTGTGCTGAATTGGGAAAATGTCATTTTATGGTAAATGAAGGTATTGTCCTCGGCCACAGGGTAAGCAATAGAGGAATTGAAGTAGATAAAGCCAAGATTGAAGTGATTTCTAAACTGGCTATCCCAACAAATGTAAAAGAAGTCCATGCTTTCCTAGGTCATGCATGATTTTATAGAAGATTCATAAAGGACTTTTCAAAGATGACCAAGCTAATGACAGATTTGTTACTAAAAGATGTTGAATTCAATTTTGACGAAGAATGTGTCAAAAGCTTCAACACACTAAAACAGGCTCTCAAAACAAGACCCATCATTAGAGCTCCTGACTGGGCCCACCCTTTTAAAAGTATGTGTGATTCCAGTAACTATGTTGTGGGCCACTAGTACAGGAATGGTCTGTAGCGTCGGTTTTTTTTAAGCCTGCAGCGTCACTTTATAACCGACGCCTAAGTGGCCGTCACTATAGAGTTTGCTCTATAGCGTCGGTTTATTTGACCAAATAAAATCGACCTTACAGAGTAAACACCGACGCAAAACACCGACCCAGGCGAGAATTTGCTCTACAGAATTTGCTCTATAGCGTCCGTTATTCCAAAAAAATTGACCCTGTAACGATCTCGGTCGACAATTTTCTTGACCGATATCGTTTATAGGGTTGGTTTATTTGGAATAATCGACCCTAAAAATTGAATGACCACTTCAGTGTGATCCTCGGTCGAGAAAATTGTCGACCGAAATATTTTCGGTCGACAATTTTCTCGACCGAGAAAGTTTTACAGGGTCGGTTTTTTTGGAATAACCGACCCTAAAGATTGAATGACCACTTCAGTGTGATCCTCGATCGAGAACATTTTCGTCCGAAAATATTTCGTTCGACAATTTTCTCGGCCGAGAGAGTTTTACATGATCGGTTTTTTTGGAATAACCGACCCTAAAGATTGGATAAAAGACTTCAGAGTAATCCTCAGTCGAGAAATTTTGCGACTGAGGATTACTCTGAAGTCTTTTATTCAATCTTTAGGGTCGGTTATTCCAAAAAAACCGACCCTGTAAAACTCTCTCAGTCGAGAAAATTGTCGACCGAAATATTTTCGGTCAAAAATGTTCTCGACCGAGGATCACACTGAAGTGGTCATTCAATCTTTAGGGTCAGTTATTTAAAAAACCGACGCTAGAAGTTACGATTTTTAAAAAAAAAATTCTGCAGAAAATGAAATAAAACAGAAGAACAAGAAGATTCATATATTCTGGGAGAGGGGAGCATTGATGCTCAATCGTCACCATTCAAAACCACACATTCATGACAAAAATGATTCATAATCACATAAAAATTTACAAAATGATAGATTGCAAGTCTGAGATGATATTAATCAGATACAAAAGTAAATATGAAAGGGTCACATACATAAATGGAGCTGACATATTTAATCCAATGCTATATTGACTTCATTTAGAAAAGAATCTGACCACTCTTCTCGGAATTCATTCAAGTCCACAAGGGTGTAAGGCTGAGTTGTAAAGATCTGTAACAGAAAATGCACATGCTAATATTGTATAAAATGACTACAATCACTTGTAAATTTATGATGTTATTCTTTATTACCTGACTTATAGTCTGAATGTCATGTGATGCTTGTTTGACAATAGCTTGCATATATTTCATTACATAGTAGCCACAAGCCCAGTCATTATTTTGCATAGGACACTACAAATAATGAATTATACTTAATGTTAGTAAACTACTATAAACAACAGTTGAGATAACACTATAAGAGTTGACATATTAGAATTGAAAATTAATACATATACGACTAAGCAGTTGTCAAAGTAGCTACCTTGACATTTTTCAAAGTCAATATCTTTAATTTTGTTGGTATTTGTCCTCCAGCATCACGAAAAGCCTTTATACCCCTATCAATTAAATAATAGTTGGTAAAATAGAAATTCTAAATAGAAATATCATGTTGAAGCATTGACTAAATTTATACTTACTCCATTGCTGGCAATTTTAGTTTGTGACTCCTTATTGTTTTACCCATTGGGTCAAGATAATAAAGAGTCATCAATTTAGGGGCAATCACCACTAATTCCCAATGTCTACCTCTGAGTAAGAATAAAACAAACATTAAAATAAATAATTGTATTCAGTATTAAAATTATATTGAATAATAATACTTACTGTACGTTAAAAGGAATTAGGATAATTTCCTTCCCTTCACTAGCAAAATATTTGAATGCAGTAGAGAAGTACTCATTCACATCCTCAAAATTTATCTCCAATTGACTAGTGATTGAAGGAACTAAGAATCCAACATTCTTTATATCAAAGTTTGTGATCTCAGTATATAAATGGATGTAAAACATTTGTAATTATTTCCATATATAGAACTAAGCTAAAAATGTGTATTGGAATTTGATATATATATTGATAGATCATTACCTTATCCATAATTTTATTACCGAAGTATTTAGCCAATCATACTGTAACAACTCTATAATATCATCAAGAAAAATTAAATTCTCAAAATCCCTCCCAACTGCATCTTCTGTTAAATTGACCAACATTTGTAATCCTGAGCTTTGGTTGGCTAAGTATCGACACAAACATTTACATTTTCTTCCCAATTCGTCAAATGTAGCTTCAGGAATGAAAGATGGCTTGGGCATAGGAGGACGACTAGTAGAATTTTTACTTTTTGGTTTACAAACCTGTTAATTAAATTACATACTTATATTACACGAGTTCATATATGCAGTCAAATATGAAAAATATGGTAGAAATAAGGTATACCTTGTCATTGATAACCAAGTGTCTAGGCCAACCCACCATAGCACCCTCAACTTCTTCAACTGTACTATATTTAGGATTAGGTATGGGTAGTGGTTTGTCCCCCATTCCGTCATACACAAGATGGATGGACACACGGCAAATGTCATTAGTAATTTGTTGGCAATGCAATGTACCACCAACGTTGTACACCTTGCCCGCTGCTACAACATTATATTCTGGAACCTCCACTGCAGGTTTACAGTTCATACCAACCTAGATTGAAATAATATAAGTCATATAAGAAATAGTAGAACAGATACATGTTACAACTATATATATTATCATATATTTATCATACTAATAACACAACATATAGAACAAAAACTTACTGCAGATTGTTGTGGTGGGTCATCGGGAGTGCTCCCATGACCTTCTACAACTGGAGTATGGGCTTGTACCTCATCACTTGAGAGACGCGCAGTATGAATAGGTTGAGAAGGTTGAGTAGGCTGAAATGAAGACATTATTTCTTTTACTTTCTGCGCTACTAATGCTTCAAGATCCTCTTGTGTAAGACCTCCTACACAACCTCTTTTAGATTGCGAAGGGCCAAAATAAGACTTGAATCCTATGCCAGCTCCTAATCCCCTAACACGGCCAGGATGCTCCTTCGTACCAAGAGCGACTTCTAGTTCATCCATGTAGCCAATTGGGATGAACTTTCCTTCCTTCCTTTTCTCATGGAGATCAATCTATTCATAGTTAATAAAAATATTAAATCACAATATCAATTAGATATAAATACTTAGTTGGGATAAACCTACCATCTTTTGTGCCACCTCCTTAGTTGTAGGGTTGACAATTTCACCTGCTCGATTCTTTCTAGCATCAATCCATGTCATGTGTCGGGGTGGTCTCTCAACTTGAGTTGTACTAGATTCTTCTCCAGAAGAGGATTGATTCTCTTGTAGTTGGCAACGGAAGGCATAACCACCGGGCCCCAAGCGATGGTCATGCACATTTTTAGCCCGTATTTCCTTTTGAGCCTGGTGAATAGCCTGATCATTTAAAATGAGGTATTGCAATTTAGACTTGGAGAACATGTATAAAAAGATTCACCTCCTTAATTGTATAAAATTAAATATTCATACAATACATCACAATCTTTATTACCTGAAACTCTTCCGATCTCCTAGCTGCAACAAATCTTTCCCACACCTCAGGATCTATAAAAATATATACATCTATAGCTTTCTTCTTTTGTTTAGGATTATTTATAAATTCCCTTACAAGATATGTCTTAAAACCCCTCCATCGTACACCACAATGTTGTAGCACTCTTTTCTTGTGATCTTTTTCATTTAGATGAAAAACACCCTATACATACAAAAGAAGCAATTAATAATGTTGTTTTGAAAAGGAATTAATTCCAAGCAAACTAAATTAGAATCAATAGATAAAAACATATTAAAATAATATCACTTCCACTCACAGATATATCTTTCCATATGAGGTCTTTTTTGGCATTAGGAACATCATGCCAATTTTCTATATCTATTGCCACCTTACTGCGCGCGGTCGCCCCTACGTAATGCTTGAAAGCACTAGCATGTTCCCCAATAGGTGCTCCTGTCATATCAAACTGGACTGGCAATTTATCCCCTTTAGCCCTGAGCTCCTGCAGCCTACGCATCAATGTAGGACCTCTACTTTTCTTAGCATCACCACTACCATCCTCATGGTGCTCATGCTTAGAATGTTCATCTTCACTCGCCATTTTAGAACCTGCAAGTATACATGATAAAAAAATAAGTAATAATAAAAGCACAAGTGATAAGGTATACATGATAATAAAATAAATAATTCAAAGAATACATGCCTTTAGTATTGGTTGAGTTGTTAGTCAAGGAAAATTCCTTCAGCATGGTCTTGACGTTTATAATATTCATCAGTGTTATTATCAACATTTAGACTTGGCAAACCAACTGAGAATGGACTGGAATCATCATACTTTTTGTAGTATTCTTCTTCATTTATAGGATCTACAGTAAACTATCTTTTTCCATTAAGAACGACAGACCAATTTTTATTTGCTGGGTCATCAATATAGAATACTTGTTTTGCTTGGTCTGCCATGATGAATGGCTCATCTTTGAAACCAATCTTTTCAAAATTCACCAATTTGAAACCCAACTCATCCACTAAAACTCCTTTGTTGTTGTCAACCCAATTACACCTAAATATAGGAACTCAAAAATTTTTATAGTCCATTTCCCATATGTCCTCAATGACGTTGTAATATGACATCTCAGCTTCGCGTGGTCTTTTATCTTTGGCACTAGCAAAATACAATGAACAAGCTTTAACAGTGACCCCACTATTTTGAACTACACTACTTTCATCTTGACGCTTTGTGTAGTATGAAAATCCGTTAATGTCATAACCTTCATATGACATGACATCCATTTTTGGCTTAAAGGCGAGCCATTTTATGTTCTCAGCAACATTATTTGGTGATTCAGAGAGTTGATTAAATACTTTCTCTTCAAACCACCTAATAAATGTTTGATTATGCTCTCTTGCAAGCCACATTGAACTGGATCACGTATGATTTCTCTTGATAAGATCATTGTGTTCTGTGATGTAGCTACTAACTTCATTGATGTTGTGTAAAATATACAAATGCGCTTGTTCCCACAACTCACGACTGATTCCTTTCACTCGTCCTCCCAGAGTTCCTTTGCCACAATAAGATCCAGTGTGATGGGAATTTTTTTTATCGCTACAAGTTTCATTGCAATTTAAAAAATCATTACAAAAGTCCATCACCTCCCTAGCCACATAACCCTCAATAATACTCCCTTCAGGACGATAACGATTCCGAACATCACCTTTAAAAACACTCATGTACCGTTCAAATGGATACATCCAGTATAAGAAAATTGGACCCAACATCTTCACCTCCCTTGTAATATGTACTATAAGATGAACCATGATATCAAAAAATGAAAGAGTAAAGTACATTTCAAGCTGACACATGGTAACAATTACATATTTCTATAATTTATGGAGAGTATTAGGATGTATCACTTTGTTGCATATTTCATTGAAGAAGAAATAGAGTCTTGTGATTGCAAACCTTACATGCTTCGGCAATATAGATCGAATAGCCACAGGTAAAATTCATTGCATTATGGTGTGACAATCGTGAGATTTGAGACCTATCAGTTTCAGATCCTTCATTGATACCAATCTACGCATATTAGAAGAGTATCCTTGTGGAACCTTAATATTATACAATCACTCACAGAAATTCTTTTTCTCTTTCTTTGACAAAGTATAACAAGCCGGTGGTAAATATGTACGGGGACCCCTGATCTCCACTGATAATTCTTTTCTAATACCCATTAATTCTAAATCTTTTCTAGATTTGATGCCATCTTTAGTCTTTCCTGGTATGTTCAATAGCGTACCGATGATGCTATCACAAATATTTTTTTCAACATGCATGACGTCAATGCAGTGTCTAATTGCCAAAGATCTCCAATAAGGAAGATCCCAGAATATTGACCTCTTCTTGTATAGAGACTTGTCACATGCGAGTGTATGATTACTTGAATTCTTTCCAAATTCATTAACAATATGTTTCACCCTATCATATACAACATTTCTTGGTATAGGTTTAGGAGCACTTCGTTCCTCAGTTGACCCATTAAAGGTTTTGCGTTGCCTTCGATAAGGATGCACTGGTGGGAGAAATCTCTGATGACCAAGATATACGATGTTACCACCATGTTTCAGTCTGATTGAATCAGTATTTTCCTCACAAACAGGACATGCTTTGTATCCTTTTATGCTATATCCAGACAAATTTCCATAAGCTGGAAAGTCATTAATCGTGCAAAATAACATATCACGCAAACTGAAGATCTCTTTACGTGAAGCATCATATGTCATAATACCTTCTTCCCATAGTTTCATTAGGTCATCAATTAGAGGTTGAAGGTAAACATCAATATCATTTCCAGGTTGCTTGGGCCCTGATATCAATATTGACAACATCACATACTTATTTTTCATACACAACCAAGGAGGAAGATTGTATATAACAATCATAACAGGCCACGTGCTATGTTGGCTGCTTAATGTACCATAGGGATTCATTCCATCTGTACAGAGCCCAAGTCTTAGGTTTCTTGGTTCTTTACCAAATAGAGGGTATAATAAATCAATTTTCTTCCATTGTGGTGAATCAGATGCATGTCATAGGACGCCATTATCATTGACCTTTAACTCCCCATGCCAAGAAAATTTTTGCGCATCTTCTGTGTTAGCAAATAAACGTTGAAATCGTGGTATTATTGGTAGATACCACATCACCTTGGCAGGAGAGCCATTTTTCGCTTTAGCTGAATTTGTAGTCTTATACCTTGACGCACCACATTTTGGACAATTTATCAAATTACTATAGTCCTTCTGAAATAACACACAATCATTTGGACATGCATGAATCTTCTTAGCCTCCATTCCCATTGGGCACATTATTTTCTTTGCTTGATATGTTGAAATTGGAAGCTCGTTGCCTTCAGGAAGAATTTCCTTTAACAAAGACAACAGTGAAGTGAAACTCTTATCGCTCCAATGGTTTTGAGCTTTAAGAGTATATAATCGCATCACAACACTCAACCTCGTGAACTTAGTACAACCCTTATATAATGGTTTTTCAGCATCATGGACAATGTTTGCAAATAAAGAAGGTGGATCAATGACATTGTCCTGAAAACTACGTATCATCTCATCAACCATATCATCCTGAATAGGTTCATCATTAACATTATCATAATTATCTATATCTTCTATTCCACAACTATTAGTATCGACATTTTCTAATCCATAATTCAATTTCTCTCCATGCCAATACCATTCATTATAACCTTGTATGATCCCATTGCATATGACATGATTCTTAATTTCCTCACCAGTATCAACTTTCAAATTGTTACAACAATTTCTACATGGACAATATAGCCTATATGTAGGTAGTTTCCTATGTTCCTCAGTAAATCTGATAAATTCATCAAGACCTTTGGCAAACTCTGGACTGCAATGGTTCTTGATCGACATCCAACTTCGATCCATTTTCTATATCACATTAAAATTAATTATAAAACTAACTGTTTAATATTGATACTATAATAATTTGTAAGTTTTTATTGATAGGAAGTTAATTACTTATATACTAAAGTGTACCACCTATCCCATTTTTGAATATTTAATCTCACTAGTAACTGTATAATGTATGTTTAGTTTTGAAAAAAATTTCAGCAGCATTTCCCCTAAGTTCTCCAAGTACACCGATGTAAATGGCAAATAACCACTCACATATGTACCCAGAGAACAAATGAAGAAATCCTACTGAAATTTTCTACAAAACTAAACATACATTATACAGGTACATCCTAAGTGAGATTAAATATCCAAAAACAGTCCCAAACCGGAGACTATCCAAAGTTTACTCATAATGAGTAAATTTTGAACGGGTTTCTAAGTTAATATATAAATGCATTATTTCATGCATCAACCCTAAAGTGTCAATTTGGGAGTATCCAAAGTTTACTCCTAATAATCTAAGGATTTCCTTCCAGTCATGATGTCATTATCCAGACTTCTAGTGCATAGAGCTACAATTTTTATGGTTTAAATGGGGGTATGATTGTTTACACTAAGATGTAAGAAAATGGAAGGAAAATTTTTAAAATCTAGACCAGCCCTGGCAAATTAGATATCATGGACTAAGAAAGAAATGATCAATACACTAGCAAGAGAGAGAAACTAGTTGAAGATTGGAAATGGCAAGCAATTAGGCCAAGCTAGAAAGAACAAGCAACTACACTAATCTAATAATGGCAACCCTGATCTATCAACTAACTAGAGAAATTATCTAAACAAAGAAATCATACACTAACTAGGAAATCAACTAACTAAACAACTAAAAGCAGGTTAAGTAACACTAACTAGAGAAAATTCTTTAAGAAATTAACACTAAGGAAAGTAGAAGAGAGCTAGGCTAGCATGCAACTAACAAAATTGGGTGTTAAGCAATTGATTAAGGAAGTGGGATGTTATCAAACCGTATAAAATGGAAAAACAATATAACTGTATAGTTAAAGGAGTCCAGGTCCAATCTCGGTCGACAATTCGTCGACCGAGAGCCCACCTGCACGCGGCGTCCAGGTCCACCCTCGGTCGACAAATTCTCGACCGAGAGTGGACCTGGACGTCGCACGCAGGTGGGCTCTCGGTCGACCAATTGTCGACCGAGATTGGACCTGGACGCTTCCATGGCGGCGGGAACGAACTCGGGAATGAGGGAACATGGCGGCGGCCTTACTTGGAAATGACGGCGACCTTCGTGGAGGATGTGACGACCTTCCCGGAGAGGCGGCGACCTTCGTGGAAGTGTGGAGAGGCGGCGACGACGAGCTCTTTTCGCAGAGAGGAGGCTTGGCGGCGCGGAGAGGAGGCAAGGCTTTGATGATGAGCTCCCTTTGAACACGACAACGACCTTCTTGGCAAAGCTTTGGTGGTGCGGCAGCTCTTTTGGTAAGGAGAAGCTTTGGCCGAGCAAGAATGGAGGGAAAATGAGCTTTGGCGGTGTGAAAATGGAGGCAAAAGAGAAAAGAAGAACTAGGTCTTGGCAGCGAGAATGGAGGGAAAATGAGACCCCGACTGTTTGTTACCCTCGAAACATGTTGGGTCGGTTATTTGCAAACAACTGACCCAACAGGTAAGCGATGCCCGAACAAGCTTCTCGGTCGAAAATATTGTCGACCGAGGATGCCTCCTACAAGGTCGGTTATATGGTTAAAACTGACCCTAGAGGTAACAACAAAGACTTCTCGGTCGACGAATTTGTCGACCGAGACACTCTCTAGGGTCGGTTTTAAAGAAAAAACCGACCCTAGAGGTTCTTATACACGCACGAAAGGAAATCTGGCTCTTCTTCCGGTCGACAAATTTGTCGACCGAAAGGAGCTCTAGGGTCGGTTAAAAAATTAAAAAACCGACCCTATAGGTTCTTATACATGCGTGAAATAAACTGGATCCAAAACTAAACTCGGTCGATAATATTGTCGACCGAGAGACTCTCTAGGGTCGGTTTTTTTTAAACTGACCCTAGATGTGCTTATACACGCACAAAGGAATTCTGGCTCTCATTCTCGGTCGACAAATTTGTCGACCGAGATGATATCGGTCGACAAATTCGTCGACCGAGGGGAGCTCTAGGGTCGGTTAAAAGTAAAAAAACCGACCCTAGAGGTTCTTATACATGCGTGAACTAAATTGGATCCAAAACTCATTTCGGTCGACAATATTGTCGACCGAAAGACCTTCTAGGGTCGGTTTTAAAGATAAAACCGACCCTAGAGATGCTTGTACACGCACGAAAGGAAATCTGGCTCTCATTCTCGGTCGACAAATATGTCGACCGAGATGTCTCGGTCGAGTAGTTTTTCGACCGAGATTAACCATGTTTCAATGTTTAAATTAAGTACTTGTACAAAATTTTACATGATATCCAATATAATCATTTTGTATGACTCTTTAGTTCTCCCTCTTAATTTTATGCTATGCTCTCCCTTAAAGAGATATTTAATTTTAAAACCAAGTGATGCTTTGTCAAATTTATCCATAATTTATTTTTCAATCATTTGAAATAACAATATTCTTATATAACATGTATATGTCCAAATGAAACCATGGAAAACACTTTTATTCATAACAATTTAATGCCCATACACTTTATAAGATGAAGCATGACATACTTTCTTTATAAAAAGATATCCATTACAATCATTACAAAGATATCTCATAATCTCACTGAAAAGACCGAAGGATTACATCAATGTCTGGATCTTTTCTAAGAAAGGGCTCAACTGCATAATATTTGACCAGTGTCTGCCACTCCAAGGCACCTGTCTTGGTTAAGGCATAAGCCTCCAAGAAGGTGGGAACATGATCAAAGCAAAAGTGGGCAGCAATGTCTTGAAGTTGAATTGGGGAAAACGGAGTATGTGTGAGATCAGGAGATGGTGGAGGTGGGATTTTATAGTAGTTGTAGGAAGGATTGTATGGATTTATCATGCCAGGATTAAGGGAATAGGGATATTCATCAGGTTGGTTAGGAGAGAGAGCTTGCATCCTTTGGTTTAAATAAGTCATGCCATGGTGATTATAATCCAATTGCCTACTTAGGTGATATTGGGATCCAACAATGTATGTCAAGGTGTTTGTAATAGGATCATGGGGTAGGTTGGTAGGAGGAGGTGATGGAGGTATGTCTTGGGTGGATGTCTCCCCTTCAGTCCTAGCCCTTTTGTGGCCAAAGTCGATTCCCATCTTTTCCACTGTATTTTTACTTATCTTTTGGGGTTTTTTATCCCATGTGTAACCTAAGTCTCCCTCAATATTCTTCTTAAGAAAATGTTAAGTGATTTAGCATACAAAGTCAGCATAAGGTGGATTGCCAGAATACTCAAGCATATTCTTAAGGATGATACGAATAAGTTTATGGGAATACCTTTGAGAATGGCATAGATAAGGCACATACGAAAGGTGGGTACTTCAGATTTGTTTTCTTGAGGATGGATATTGGTGGCAACAATGAGATTTATGATCCTAGCTTCAGGTTTTAAATTTATGGCCTAATAGGTACCCCTATCTTCATGGCAAGTCGTATTTGATTGAAAGATGGTTTTTTTGACATCACTAAGGCTAGTTGTAGTGTCATCTTGGGAGAGTTTGTTGAGTGGATTTCCTGTGGTGAGATCAACAAAATCTTTATATTCTTCTATGTTTATGTCAAGCATATAAAGAATACCCTCCTCACTAAAATGGAATCCATACCCACCAACAATAGAGGAGAAGGAATCATGGTCAGGATGTGGGGTTAAATTGGCATAGAATTCATTAACTACTTTAGAGGAGTAGGAATGGAAGGAGGGGATCAGAAAATCAGTCAAATGTTGCACCTTAAAGAGTTCCTCCAAATCGACAATGTTGTGGAAGTCCATGACGTCGACTAGCCGTCGTGGAAGAGGAGTTTTTGAGGAGAGCCTGAGGTAGCGGTCGCCTGCAGCTGCGTCTTTGAAAGGGACATCGTTGATGAACGACAGCGGATCAGGGACCGTCCTTCCTTTCCTGCCTGCAACTTGCTTCTTTCCACACGTTGATGAGGAAGCCATCTCGTTGCTTTGAAATAGAGAAGTAGCAAGCAAGACTTGGATGTAGAGAAGCTAAAGATTTTCACAAGAATACACTATAGAGGAGCTAGAGAAGTGAGAATGTGAAGGTGTGAAGAAATGGATCGTTTTGTGTGCTATTTATAGCAAAACAGAGCCCATTTCAGTCAACAATTTGTTGACCGACACCCGTAACGGTCATCTCCCGGTCGGCCAACGGTCGATCGAACTAGCCGTTACGACGGTCGATTTTCTAGCCGTTATGACGGTCGATTTTCTAGACATTTCAGTTGACAATTTGTCGACCGACGCCCGCAACGGTCATCTCCCGGTCGGCCAACGGTCGATCGAACTAGCCGTTACGACGATCGATTTTCTAGCCGTTATGAAGGTCAATTTTCTAGCCATTTCGGTCGACAATTTGTCGACCGACGCCCGCAACGGTCGTATGCCGTTACGACGATCGATTTTCTAGCCGTTATGATTTATATTGTAATCAGAATATTGCCTTTTTAATTCAAGCAAATGGAGGTTCACAGGGTTGGCCTCGGTGGAACAATTTGTCGACCGATTTTGTCTCGGTCGAATAATTCCTTGACCGACAAAGAGCCAGATTTCCTTCGTATAAGTACCTCTAGGGTCGGTTTTTTCCTTAAAACCGACCCTAGAGGTACTTATTCATGTGTGAAATACTAAACTGGATCCTAAGTTTATCTCGGTCGACAATATTGTCGACCGAAAAACCCTGTAGGGTCGGTTATAAAGGAAAACCGACGCTACAGGAGCTTATACGAACGAATTTGGCTCTCTCTCAGTCGACAAATTCGTCGACCGAGAAACAGCCAGATTTGTTCGCATAAGTACCTTTAGGGTCAGTTTTTTGCTTATAACCGACCCTAAAATCCAATTCGGTCGACAATATTGTCGACCGAATAGACTTCTAAGGTCGGTTATTAGCAAAAAACCGACCTAAAAGTTGCTTATACACTTGAAATCTGACTCCTTATCGGTCGTTGAATTTGTCGACCGAGAAAAGCTCTAAGGTCGGTTATAAGTACAAATCCGACGCTAGAGGTGCTTATACATGCGTGAAGTAAACTGGATCCAGAATTGTTATCGGTCGATGAATTTTTCGACCGAGGATCCTTTAGGGTCGGTTTTAAAGGAAAAACCGACCTTAGAGGTGCAGAACCGAAGAGGACTTTAGGGTCGGTTATAAGGATAAAACTGACCCTAAAGGTGCTCGTATACGTGAAATCCAACTCTTATTCGGTCGACATATTTGTCGACCAAGGAGCCCTTTAGGGTCGGTTATAAGGAAAAACTGACCCTATAGATCGAGGCGCGAAGCCAAAAATCAAGCAAAATTTTGCCGCGGGAAACTTGTAAATGAATTTCTAAACCAATTGTCTATAAGGTCGCTCATTTTATAAAAACTGACCCTATAGAGATGCACTACAAGGTCAGTTATTTTAAGAAAAGTGACCCAAGAGGTCTTAAGTGGTGCCCGCGTTTTTTATAGACATATAAGGTCAGTTATTTGGAAAACCGAACCTATAGAGATACATACAAGGTCGGTTTTTTTAAGAAAATCGACCCAAGAGGTCTTAAGTGGTGCCCGCGTTTTTTTAGACATATAAGGTCGGTTATTTGGTAAAACCGACCCTACACGTAGGGGCGTTATAACCCATTTCTGTACTAGTGGGCGCTGTTTTAGGGTAATATATAGAGAAGAAACACTATGTGATCTATTATGCATCGAAAACTCTCGATGAAGCACAGAGGAATTATGCAACTACTGAGAAAGAACTTCTAGCAGTCGTGTATGCCTTTGACAAGTTCAGATCCTACCTAATTGGTTCGAAGGTCATTGTCTACACACACCACGCTACCATTCATTACCTTCTGGAAAAGAAAGATGCAAAATCCAGGTTGATTAGATGGATCCTCTTATTATAAGAATTTGATTTAGAGATAAGAGATAAAAAGGGTACAGAAAATGTTGTAGCAGACCACCTCAGTCGTATCCACACTTTGGATACTGAGAAGACTATGATCAATGATTCCCTACCGGGTGATCAACTAATAAAGGTCTCAGAAGCTATACCATGGTACTCGGATTTTGTGAACTACCTCGCTGTTGGAGTTATTCATCCTCAATGTACTGGAAATGCACTAAGGAAATTTATGCATGATGTGAAACAATACTACTGGGATGAGCCGTACCTTTTCAAACTATGTATTGATGGTATAGATGATGTATCACCGAAGAAGAAGCTCAACTTATTTTGGAACAATGTCACTCAGGACCAGTGGGAGGACATGTGAGCTCTAAAAAGACTGCCTTGAAGGTTTTACAATGTGGATTCTTCTGGCCAACCATATCCAAAGATTCCTATGACTTTGTCCTATCATGTGACAAATGTCAAAGATCAGGCAATATAACAAAGAGAGATGAGATGTCACTGAATCTATGGCAAGAAGTAGAGATATTCGATGTTTGGGGGTGGACTACATGGGCCCATTCCCATCTTCTCATGGATTTTCATACATCCTAGTGGTGGTGGAATACGTCTCAAAATGGGTTGAAGCTACACCAACCGTCACCAGTAATTCCAAACCAGTCATCAAATTATTCAAAGATATTATTTTCCCCCATTTTAGAGTGCCACGAACCATGATATCTGACAGAGGGTCTCACTTCCTTGAAAGAAGCTTTGAAGCTTTACTGAGAAAATGCAGTGTAACACATAAGGTAGCCTCACCCTACCATCCAAAAACAAGTGGATAGGTAGAGGTCTCTAACCGTCAACTAAAGGTTATTATGGAAAAGACTGTAGGCCGCAATCAAAAGGATTGGTCAGTGAAAATCAACGACATTTTATGGGCCTATCAAATTTCTTACAAAACTCCCCTCGAGACTACACCCTTCCAATTAATATATGGAAAGGCTTGCCACCTGCCTGTCGAATTGGAACATAAGGCATGGTGGGCAATAAAACAACTGAATTTCGACATGAAGAAAGCAGGCCAGGCTGGGATGTTGCAACTTCAAGAGCTGGATGAACTCAGGATGACAACTTATGAGAATGAACGAATCTAAAAAGAACGAACCAAACTTTGGCATGACGGTCATCTGAAAAGAAAAGACATACAAGTGGGTGACCAAGTTCTGCTATTCAACTCAAGGTTGAAGTTATTCCCAGGAAAACTCCGCTCACGCTGGTCTGGACCATACATCATCAAGAGCATCTCCCCACATGGTGCCTTCTCATTATGGAGTGAAAACTCAGGTGAATTTGTAACAAATGGTCACCGCTTAAAGAGATATTTTATCTCAACCGACATAGGCACTAAAGAAACACTAGAACTCACCAATCCAAAGGATCCACCGTGAAGCTGAAGGATTCATTCGAGCCTTCGACATAAAACAAAGGCGCTTGTCGGGAGGCAACCCGGTCAATAAACTTGTTTTACTTTCCTTTTCAAATTAGAATGTTTCTTCAATTTTGTTTTTACCTTCTAGTTAATCTTTCATTAAATAAAAATTTGCATCGCAAGATGCTATTTTAAGATCTAATTGCTCTTTACCTTTGAGATTTTCAGATAAGAAGACGTGCGCTGATTGGAACACAACCACATCTGGTGGTCATTCTGGCATGAATTTTCCCCTCCATCTTGGATTTAGGGTTTTCTTGGGACGAGCAAATCTCTAACTTTGGGGGTGGAGGGTGGGTGGTACGTGCCCCACTTTCCACCTACACCCATCCATTTCATACTTAAGTTTTCACTGTCACATTCTTGATAAAAAAATTTCAAAAATTTCAAAATTCTTTAATGTTTTTTGAAGAAATTGAACAGATACTTGATGAATTTTTGACACTTCCTATTTCATTAAAAGTCACTCTCTAACCTGCTATGCATTTTAAATCATTATATCCTCCTTATTCGAAGTAAATCCTCAAAAGGACCACTTTTTGAAACAAGACTTTTGATTGAAATCATCTTGTGAAGCTTATGATTCCTAACATCATGATACTTATGCAAAAATGATAAGTGTATGTCGAACTGATAGGGTCCAGGTCCAATCTCGGTCGAACTCTCTTCTACACCTCTTCTATCATCTTTGTATCCCTCCATTCATTAATTGAGCAGAGTACGATAAAGAGACCAACCTAGTGCACTGAATCGTAAATCAAGTTGCATTCTGATCTGAACTCTCTTCTACACCTCTTCTATCATCTTTGTATCCCTCCATTCATAAAAAAGAAACAAAAATAGCCAAATTTGTGCCAAACCCTAAGTTTGGGGTGGTACACCACTTCCCTCTATATCCGCTTCTTCCATACCCCTAACAGATAAACAGGGGCGTACCACCAAAAATGCAATCCCGAGTCGAATAGAGGAGAGATTTGCAAACAAAAAGATGCCAAAGCGCACACAAAAAGAAATGCAATCTCGAGTCAAATAGAGGAGAGATTCACATAAAAAAATGCAATAAATGAAATTGCATTTCATAAAATAAAAATCTCGAGTCGAATAGAGAAGAGATTTATTTCTTCCTTTCATACCACCTTTCACTCACTTTTCTACCTAATGGCACAATGATTGACTACCCTATCCTGAAAAAACACCAGTGTCAGATCAAATGCACACTTGTTGTTCCACGGGCGTCTCTGGACTCTTACAAAACTCTTTGACATGCTTGTTGTTGGAAAAAGTGAGGAGGAAGTGATTTTGGAAAACGAACTCAGGAACAAAGATATGGTAAGATGTGTTTAGTGGTCTCAGGAGGTTGAGATACTGAGTCATATTGAGCAGAAAGAAAATATTCGTGATGTGAAGATGAAGTAATCACATGAATTGAAAGTATTCATTTGGTGACTGTTTTAGATTTTGTGTTACTCGAGGACGAGCAACGTTTAAGTTCAGGGTATTTTGATGAATGTATATTCATCATGAAATTCAATTATCATACTGAGATAAATTCAAATCAATACATTTAATTTCACTTACTAGATGATGAAATGTGCAAAAATACTTAATTGATCCAATATTCATTATTTTAATTGAATTTATGTTGAATTGATGTAGGTCTTGATGAAGTTGAACAATCTGTTGGGTCCCACCTTCACTCACCATTCAGGTTCACCCATTCGGTCTCACCATTCGGTTTCATCCATACGGTCTCAAGACCGAATGGACGTGCACACCTCAAGACCATTTGAAGAGATTCGGTCTGCGAGACCGTTTGAAGAGACTCTGTCTTCAAGATCGTTTGAAGAGATTCGGTCTGCGAGACCGTTTGAAGAGATTCAGTCTGCAAGACTGTTTGAAGAGATTCGGTCTGCGAGACCGTTTAAAGAGATTCGGTCTGCGAGACCGTTTAAAGAGAAACGATATGCGAGACCATTCAAAGAGATTCGGTCTGCGAGACCGTTTGAATTTCCAAAAGTGAATGCATGCGAAGACCAAATGAGCAAGGAGTGAAGACTGTTTGGTCTTTTGTTTACATGCAAACTGTTTAAGCAACTAAACCGTTTGAGTTTCACGTAAACAAATTGCAGAAGCCAAACCGAATGCACTAGACCAAACAGCAAGACTGAATGGCCTAATTAATTCAAAGACCGTTAGCCACATGTGGACTGTTTAGAATGAGCTGGATGCGTCAAAACCGAATGGTGCTAGGGATCGAATGAGTTGCTGAAACACCAAGACCGTTTGCTCCATTTGCTGGAATCAGCACGTGCTGATCGTGAGCAAGAAAAGCATGCAGTCGAGACCGTTTGCTTTGCTCCAATACAAGACCATTTGAAGAAGTGATGTCAAGACCGAATGGATCAGTAGAACGTTTGCCAAATGCAAACCGAATCATACCAACCTCATGCATTAAGCAAATGAAACCAAATCAAGCTACGTGCATGCAAATCGTGAGCTGAACTTGTGGAGATCATTTTATTTAATAGAATGTAAGATCGAATGGACCAAGTTGAATCAGCTATTCATGAGAAGCAGCTAATGCATGCAAATTGTTTGTTGGATACATGTGAAACCGAATGGAGCTGGGTAGAAACAAAGACCGTTTGATGTATACGTAGGAAGACCGTATGATTGAGCTGCTGCATGGGAGCGAATGAGCAAGATCGTTTGAGTGTGAAGACTGAATGGATGACGATGAAGACTGTTTGATCAAAACTGCATGAGGACCGAATGATCAATGCAATACATGCAAACCGAATGGTACTGATTACTGGAGTGTGAAAACTGAATGGACGATTAGCTGAACGTAGACCACTTGCTCTAGCAATGCAAAGACCGTTTGGATCTGGAAACATGCAGACCGCATGAGCCGCAAACCGAATGGCCGATAGCTAGTACGAAATCGAATGGCCAAATTGCCAATCCAAAACCGTGTGAGCATCACGTACATGCAAATTGTATGACCAAGATTTTTATCAAACTGTTTGGACTAAAATCACACCAAAAGTGTGAGGACCTATCCAGTGCCTATAAATAGGACCAGCAGGGTCCTTATTTTGCATCGGTTCCAGGACGCCGATAGGCTGCCTGTATACAGGTCCGGTCCAAATCCAGTGCTGTCCGCGCCAGTTTCATTCCACCTACTGCCTGTGTTGCAATCAAGGAGGCTAAGGAGAGAAGGAAGACAGAGCAAGGGAGACTGTCTGGTCTGTCTTGGCAACTCCCGTTTGCGTCCAGATCTGCTCCGACATGACGTAGAAGATTGTATCTTCTTCACCGAGCTGCGACTACCTTCTTCACTGAGTTCATGACGGATTTCTCTCTCTTTCTTATTCTTCTTATTTCTCACATCATGAGCGAGTAGTACCTTTTCGCTGGGGTGTGGGGACTAGCCCCGCTGCCCATGCAATCATGTTCTATTGTTAAACTCTCCATGGCAATGTATATAACTTTCCATTTCATTGTTAATTGGTACGTTCATAGTTGATTATCTACTTGCTTTCATCTTATTCTCTCCTATATTGCGAAATCTTCTATATGTGGGATAGAATGGTGGTTTACAAAGTTTGACTCTTTGAAAAGAACTTCTGATAAGATTCCTTGAGGTCGTAAGTGTATGATCCGTGAGGGGACTAGACATCTAGCCTACGGTGATGCTTCTGTGATCTAAACATCCCTCAGGGAGGACCACAACCTTAGTTGGATTTTGTATCATCTTTGTTTATTGTCTATGTTAGTTTGTAGATCTATCACCTATTTGCTTATCGATTAATGTGGTTGACTCCCAAACTAGAAATTGAATGGGATTTCTTCGAGGTCGTAAGTGTATGATCCGCGAGGGGACGAGCCATCTAGCCTTCGGTGACGTTTCTGTGTGCCTAACGCCTGTATAGGGGGCTCACAACCTTCATTGGATTCATGTATCTTCAGAGCCGTAAGTGATCCGGTTGGTGACGAGACATTTGATGCCTAAGGTGATGCTTACGCGAACCTAACGCCCGTACGGGGGCTCTACAGCATCTATATTTGGATTGATACATCTTGCCTGGATTGTTTGTGATTGAATGTGTTTGTGTGTGTAGCGGTGGTGAAACTCGATACCATCCCAGCGATTCCATATCATTGATCTAAACCCAACTTGAATTCTTCTTTTACTTTCTAGCAAATAGTTTAAGTAACCTCAAATCAACCAATCATCTTAAATATTAGCCTTAACTCGAACTAGACTAGACTGACAAAGATTCTTAAAAACGTTGTCCTTTGGGTACGATCCTTAACTATACTGCGATAAGACCCGTCCGCTTGCGGGTGCTATTATTGCACTTTGTTTTTGGTAAAAGCTCGGGGATTTCAACCCCGAGTGACTTTGTTAGTGCGATAAAATCCCACGTCAATCTTTTGCAGAAGAAGGATGCTAAGTTGAGGCTAATTAGGTGGATTTTGCTACTACAAGAGTTTGATATAGAAATCAAGGACAAGGATGGAGCATAACATGTAGTAGCGGATCACTTGTCTAGGTTGGAGAGAGTGGATGAATCTGACTGGTGGTACCCATTGTTGAGGAGTTCCCTGATGAGCAACTTTTTTCCATGAGGAACAAGGATCCCTGGTTTGCACACATAGAAAACTATCTGGCATGTGGAGAGATACCGAAGGATTGGGGATATCAAGAGAAGAAAAGTTTTTTCCATTCTTTGAGATTTTATGTATGGGATGACTCATCTTACTTAAGCAGTGCATAGATGGAAATTTAAGGAAGTGCATTCCAGAGAGTGAGCTTGAGAACATACTTGCTCATTGTCATTCTTTACCCACTAGGGGCATCATGAAAGCTTAAGAATGATGACTATGGTTTCAGAGAGAGGATTTCACTAGTCGTCACTATTTAAGGATGCATATGATTATGTGTAGAGGTGTGATGCTTGTTAACAGTCTGACAACATCTCTTGAGACATGAAATGGCCCTCAATATTTTTCAGGAGGTGGAAGTTTTTGATCTTTGGGGCATTGACTTTATGGTTCCATTTGTTTCTTCTAATTAAAATTTGTACATTTTGTTGGCATTCAGTTACATATCAAAATGGGTGGAAGTAATTCCTACCCGCTCCAATGATGCTCAAGTTGTGTACATTTGTTAAGGATCATATTTTCTATAAGTTTGGTGTTCCAAGAGTGATCATAAGTGATGGGGACACCCACTTCGCTAATAGGAAATTTGGAATTTTATTGACAAATACAAAGTGAAGCATAGGGTAGGAACCCCATGTCACCCCTAGACACAAGGTCAAGTTGAGGTGTCAAATGGAAAATAAACATGATCCTAGAAAAGACCGCCTCAACCAATAAGACAAATTGGAGCATGCACTAATGATGCTCTATGGGATTATAGAATGACTTTTAAGACACCCATAGGCACTACCCCCTATAGGCTTGTCTATGGATGGGAATGTCATCTGCCCATGGAATATGACATAAGACCAAATGGGTGTTGAGGAAATTGAATTTTGATCTTTTACATGTAGGGAAGAAGCATAGATTAGAACTAAATGAATTGGATGAAATTCAGTTGGATGCCTATGAGAGTTCTAGGATCTATAAGGATAGGACTAAGAAAATGCATCATCGCCACATTCTCCATAGAGTTTTCCTGCCAGACCAATGTGTGTTATTGTTTAACTCTAGGATGAAATTTCATCTTAGGA
This sequence comes from Alisma plantago-aquatica, assembly GCA_963693085.1. Classification (NCBI taxonomy): domain Eukaryota; kingdom Viridiplantae; phylum Streptophyta; class Magnoliopsida; order Alismatales; family Alismataceae; genus Alisma; species Alisma plantago-aquatica. The sequence goes on from OY856409.1 coordinate 62,544,254, forward strand.
AGTTAAGGTCCCGATCGAGTGGACCCTATGTCGTGACCAAAGCATTCCCTTATGGAGCCATTGAGATAAGCGATGGAGTCAAGCCATTCTTGACAAATGGACTGCACCTCAAACATTACTATATAGGAGAGGTGGTCTATGAGGAAGAGGAGTTGAATCTCATTGACTTTCATTGATCTTTTATGAAAAAGATTATCGTTCCTAAGTCAGTAAACAATGGCGCTTACAGGAGGCAACCCATACATTTTTAATTTCTATCATTTATATGTTCTTTGCCATCTTTAATAGATTTTTTGCATTTTTTTATAGCAATCCTTTAAATTTGGAAAAGGTATCTTTATTCTTTTAGTTTGATGATCAGGAAGAGAGAATTTTGGTACCATCGACTTGCAATGAAAATACAATAGGGATTTTGGAAATTTTCAATACCACCGATCGGCGGTTCGGTGGCACCAACATGTAATCAGGTTTAATTCTACAAGAAGTCGGTACTACCGATAAGAATATTGATAACACTAGAAAATTGGCAAGCAAAGAATAGGAGCCCAAAAAAATATGTTCGATACCACCGAGAGGCTTCTCAGTGGTACCAACTTATTCAACTCATCTAGAAGAATCACCACAACTCAGTACCATCAACAAGAACAACCGATGTCAATGACAGAGAATGTCAGATGCACACACCATCACAATTTGGTACCACCTACAACCCGTCTTTGGTACCAAATAAAAAAACCAGATCCCACACAATTGGCATCGAAGATCAAGATCTTTTGTATCCATTGCTCGATGGCACTAATATGGGTGCCTATGCAAGAATTCAATACCATCGACTTCTATTGGTACTACTGACATGGAGCAATCCGTGGCTCGTTACATCCATGTTTCATGAGCATCAATATTAACGACTGACACAGACAACCCGCAGATAGGGATCAAAGTCGGTACCATCGACCCAACAAGTTGGTGGAACCAACAAGGCACGTCAGGGCTGATCAATAACTATATAAGGGGAGGTTTAGGTTGTTGTTTAATCACACCCAAAGCACTCCCCTTAAAATAAATAAGACGCCATATGAACCCAAAATATTTCACAACTATTTGAAGTACCTGGGTTTACAGTGAGCTCTCTTCTTTGCCTCCATTCCTCACTCTAGCAACTATGACTTCAAGGAGGCAAGCATCATCGACAAGCGCATTTGACAAGACGACACCCAAGTCATCAAGAATCGCTTTATTGTATGAAGATCAGAAGATGATCTTTGCCTCCATGATGAATATGGAGATCATACCAACATAGTATTGTGACTGCACATTCCTCAACAACACTGACTCCACTGACAGTCTGCATCGGGTAGGGTATGACGGGTGATCACATATTTATTGGTGATTGGCCAACATACTAGAGATCACATGTGAGTTTCTTACCACATTGGAGATTAGTCGCATCCCTGAGCATGGGGAAGGTTGGCAAGCAGGATGGGTGAATTTCCATCTATACAACATTGACCACCATCTAACTTTGTTCGAGTTCAACTCCATCTATGATTGATCAATTGATGGATTTCATTTCACACCAGGAGAATTCAACTATGCCATGGATTAGAGGCAGATGATAGCCCTACCTTAAGATTTCATGATAAACTGGCACTAGTCATCGGTGATGGACACTCACCTGCAACACATTGAATACCACCAACAACCTCTCCTTCAACATCAACATGTGATCTTCACCAATGAGGGCCTTGTTCTGGCCAACTAGGAGAACAAGAACAAGGAAAGCTGCTTTAAGGTTGGTGAGACTACTTCTAGGTGAAGGCTATCCTAAGGGTGAAGGTATTTGTATCTTATGTAACATCCTTGCGAGGTAATAAAATACAAGTGCTTTCAAAATCCCAATTGGAAACAGTTGGGTAGTGGACTGACTCCCTTAGTATTTTCTAAGGGTGAAACCACTCTAAACACTGTGTCTCCTTCTCCAACATTATTGTGATTGTTTGTTTGGTGAAATAATTTTTATAAATATTATAAAACCCTATTCACCCCCCTCTAGTGGTTTTTCAGGCATTTGTTTCTCCCTCTTCATTTTATTTTCTCTTTTTGCCTCTTTTTAGCCCTCTTATTTTAGAATGCTTGATGAATTATGCTCAGAATATTCTTCTATATAGCATTAATTTTTTTTTCATTGAGAGGGGTATGGATGTGTATTCTTTCACTATATGTCGGCAAAGGAAGCTATATAGATACATGATGTGAAAAATGATACAAGGGAAAATGCAAACTACATGAACTTCATTATGCAACTACATATATGCACATCTCTCTATATTTTCTTCTTTCAAACTAGTGCAATAAAAAGAAACTAGCTATCATGATACCTATCATGTTATGTAGTGAAGTCAAGATGAAAAAAAACCAGGTTACTGATCATCTTTAAGTGGTGGATGAAATATGATGAAAGGTGGGTGGAATCACATGATTAAGAGATAATGCTTGTCTTAGCTATGATGTGTCCCTCTCCTATCAACCTTTCTATAGTGTAATCATAGGGTTTCTTTGTAAAATTCCCATTAAGGGTCTCGTTACTTCTTTGATTGTTTTTTCTCAAACCTCATCATCATTTACAAATTTGGATAAATTAAGATTTCCATTTATATTAAGTGTCCTAAAGCTGACTAACCATACACTTCCTCTAGTTGGTGTTGTCTTAGACTTTGCAAATTTAGCTTAACAAGATGTGATCATATTTTTTAAATTTCATTGCAAAGGCATGAAACCCAGTTTGCTTTAATGATGGATGGAATAATGATACTTAAGCTCCAATATTATACTAGATGGATTGTGGATCCTACACTTGCAAATAAGAAAAATTAAAACAAGATAAAAGATAATAGCTAAATAAGATAAAATCATTCCAACACCCCCTAATCTTGAACTTTATTATGTCCTCATAGTCAGAATTCAAACAAAGAGGTGGGACGAGGGTACCATGTACTAAGAAGGGTGGTGGCTGAAACATTTTTGACACTATCTCGGGATCAGGAGGGTAGAAGGTGTAGGTGAATGTAGGTGGATCTGCTGACATAGGAGGTGGTTGTGGGTATCTAGCAAAGTTTCCCTAACTTCAATAATGGTTGTAAAGTGGTTGGTGGTGGTATTTAATACATTGCAGATGATTATAGAGATACTATGAGTTCCCTATCCTAGATTCCCTCCCCATGGCCATCTGGTTCATTGTTACTACCAAAAACTCTCATGATGATTACCCTCAGACAGATGCTTATGCCAATCTAGTTTAAAGTATTGATCCCGAAAATTGGGTACCTTGAAGATTAATGAAAAAAAGGTGCCAATTTTTCCCATTTGTTTCATGCTTGAATTATTACATATGAATCGATGAAGGTAAAAATAATCCAAGATTAAGAGTTTCTAGGTGGGAGTCTTGTAGTAATTATGTGGGGTAGACCTTATAGAAGGATGGCATATTGAGGATAGCAGGGATCTTGATTGTTTATTTCACCTGAAAAAGACTACACTAAAATAATAGGATTTGTCATTCATGTCAACAATCTATAGGAAAAAAATAGTATTCTGGTTGATTTTAGCTCAATTACATTTTGTGAATGCATGCAATTGTCTTTAAATAGCATTTTAAAATTTTATTGCTCGATGATAAGAAATGTTTAAGCTTAGGGTAGTTTGAAGAATATATTTCATACTACTTTTTATGCCCAATATCATGTATTAAATGACTTAAATTTCACAGTATGTCTAGATAATTAGCTTGCAATTGCTTAAACATGTTACTCGTCTATTTGTTATCATTTAGACTAATTGAAGGCGATTTCTTGCATATTACAAAAAGTTTGGTTCAACCAAAACCAAGATCACCCTCATCAACCAAAGAAAGTTTGAGTCTTGCCACACCTAAATTGTGCGTGCAAAATGCAAGTGTATATGTCAAGTAGTATAGGTCTATGAGGCCTGAATGTCAAACTCAGGGAAATAGATTCTAGAGACTACTACTAACTATAACCTAATTAGTTAGGCCTAGAAAAGAGTGATTGGCTGGTTGTTTATAACTAATCGTAAGAATTGAAATCTAAATTAAGTGGATTGTGATCACTAATGGATGGATTCCTTAGCATTATAGTTTTCCTATAGTTTGCATTGCATTTAAATCCATTTCATTAATAATCAGTTGTCCTTAACCCTGGACCAAGGGACCTATAGCGAGTATTACCCTTCTTTCATAGTGTAATATACTACCTATAGTAAGACAAACCCTACTTTTTTAGCAATTTATGAATTAAATATGTGCATTAAAATATATCTAGGTTATTTCCTTCATAGCCATAGGCCCTCTCCCGAGGCATGGTATTAGTTGTGTAAATATATGACTTATCCAACCCTATCCCTCTCCCAAAGCAATTAACATTTTAAATAATTGATTGCGGTGATCTAACACATGCAATTCATTAAGAAATCATAGATTTATGTCCAAAATTTAGGAATATATATATATGTATATATATATATATATATATAATATAGAGGTCAATTACAATGCAAAACTAAACTACTCCCAGGTCTTAAGGAACAAGGGGAACAACCCCACGTGATTCCTATTATCAAATACAATGAGGAAGAGAGAGACAAAGAGATAAACGTTAGGAAAGCTAATGAGTGGATAAATCAATATGCATGATACCCTCTAGCAAACTCCTATATCCACAACTTTTCAGCTACAAATCCGCTTCCCTAAGGTGCCTGAATCATTTGGTATGTGGCCATCTCCTCCTCTCTTGACTTCTGCTCAGTTGCAACATGATAGAACATAATAGATTGATCTGGCCACACTCCACTTAGGTCATAAGTGAGTCTCTAGATGTCACTAAGTTTCAATCGTCATATTTTTCATAATCTTTAATTTATGCTGATTGTGAAAAGTTAGTACCACCGACAGGAAGTTGGTGGCACCGAGTTGTCGGTTGCCTTAAAACCCTAATAATTGCCAGTGCTATCAACTGATGTGTTGGTAGCACTGAGTTGATTCTTATGAGATCTGACTTATTTCTGGATACAAAAGTCAGTACTAGTGATGCGATTGTTAGTGGCACCTAACCCATAAATGCTACCACTGACATTCCTGGGCAATAATTTGGTGTACTGAATGCACATTTTGGTAATATTGAACACCTTGTTACTAGAACCGAGTGGTATCTCATTAGCACTGATATTTTGAGATTTCCCTATTGGATTTTTCCTAAAGTTGATACCATCGACTTTTTTGTCGGTAGTACCGAGTTCTGTTGTAAAGGATGAAATAAGAGAAAACCAACATAACTCCAAAAAAATATGATTATTTAACTCAATTTGGTACAAATACTCATAAATTGATGCAATAGTGTTTCATAGGGTAATAATGATAAATAGTACATAAATAATATCAAAATGAACAACAATGCATGATATACATGAAAAAATAGCATGTGAAAAGTGAATAAAACTCAATGCATCAAAATTCCCTAAGTTTGAATGTTTCTCTCCCTCGAACAACACTACCTTTGGATCTAAATGAGATAAGTCAGGAGTAGGACAAATAATATGAAGCACCATTCTCAAGTACCCCCTCTGGACGGTCCTGAACCAGCCCTTACCAACCACTAAACAAATAACTACTCTATAGTTACCAAAAATGTTCATTAAAGACATCCACCTTAGATCAATGAAATACTATCAATAGAGTAGTTTAAATCATACCGTGTCACCTAACCCATAAATTCTACTACTAATGCTCCTGGGCAATAAGTTGGTAGTAGTGACTACAAATTTCGATAATATCGAATGCCTTGTTAATAGAACCCAGTAGTATCTCGGTAGCATCAAGATTTTGAGATTTCCTTATTGGATTTTTCCTAAAGTCGATACCACCGACTTTTCTATTGGTAGTACCGATTTCTATTCCAAAGGATGAAATAAGAGAAAACCAACATAAGTCTAAAGAAAATATGATTAATTAACTCAATTTGGTAAAAATACTCAGAATTTGATGCAATAGTGTTTCATAGGATAATAATGATAAACAATGCATAAATAATATCAAAATGAACAATAATGCATGATATACATGAAAAAATAACATGTGAAAAGTGAATAAAACTCAATGCATAAAAATTCCCTAAGCTTGAATGTTGCTCTCCCTCAAACAACACTACCTTTGGATCTGTTTGAGATAAGTCAGGAGTAGGACAAATCATATGAACTACCATTCTCAAGTACCCCCTCCAGACGGTCCCAAACCGGCCCTTATGAATCACTAAACAAATAACTACTATGTAGTGACAAAAAATGTTCATTAAAGACATACACTCTTAGATCAATGAAATACTATCAATAGATAAGTCAGATTCATAGTCAATAGGGCATTTGCTTGATGCACCATGTGATTCCCTATCTACGATGCTCTTGTATACCTACCAAACTACGTTGGAAGTAGATCCCCTCATAGGAATGATTGAGGGGATCAATCATATATGTGGCCTACCATAAAGAGCAATGTGTTAAAATGAAGTTGGTGGATATGAACTAGAATCACAAGTAACATCCAAATAATTTATAAAAAACTAAATATGATGAACCTACAGAATTAAGGGGATGAAAAATGCATGAATCATAATGCCTAATATTATGGTGGAATGATGAGTGCACTAAAGTTCTCATCTGGTTGATTGAGTGTGGTGGAAGAATGCATACATGTAACTATTTAACTTCTCATTGAAGAAAATTTCAATTTGAGTCCAAGGCATTGTTGGCTAAATTGGACATTATTATGATCCCTTTATTTTTATGATGACAAACATTTCTTTCTTGTGGTTTTAACTTGCTATTTGAGTGTTTCAGGGACAAGCATATAAGGTGATGGATAGAGAAGACTTGGAAGATCAATTTGCTAAAATTGCTTTATTTTCATGATTGTAATCAATGTAAAAACTTGTACAAGTTTATAATGTACAAGTACTTATATATCATGTAAACTAAGCATTTAGATCTTCCCTATCCACTCACAACACTTAGATAGGTCATCTCCCAAGATAGTATCACAATTGTACATTGATACACACACTTAGTAAATGAATATATTGAATCAGTGATATTCTCGGTCAACAAATACTTCGACCGAGACAATCTCAGTCAACAAACTCCTCGACCGAGAATAGACCCTATTAGCCATTAGACTAAGTTAGAAAATTGGTTGGGAGTTGAGTTGAAAGTTGCAATACACTTTCCCCAGACTCACTCTCGGTCGACAAATTACTCGACCGAGAGACACTCGGTCGACAAACTCCTCGGCCGAGAAGGTGTCTATCTGTACTTTTCAGAAGTAATTAACTAGTTGTTACTAATGCAATTAGTGGATACCTAATGGCTAGTTAAACAATAAGAACCCCCTAGAAAGTGTCTAGAACGTCCCTAAGCACTAGTAGGCCATTCTTATAAATAGGGCATGCCTTAGGACACCTAAACACACTTGAGTACACAACTTGCATACACAATTACACTTGAGATTCAATCCTTGTGAGCAAACAAGCTGAGCTACACTTGCAATCTATTTTCCTTGAGCTCTACATTAGTGTCCTATAGGCTGATATCTCCTATCCACTATACATCCATGTCTATCCACTTTGGTTAGGAGATCAAACGCTTGATATAGGATCAAAGTGTTGTACTCTATTGGTAACGTTGTTTCCTTCTTCCAATCTTGTTCCTTTTATTGTGTTTTGTTCTCCTTTGCTACTCCTAGGTTGGAGGCTGTGGAAAGGAGATTGTTGGAGCTTCTTCAGGTGGTGAAGGTAGCTCAGCGGACTTAGGATTGCTTCAAGAAGGTTGTCTCAATGGGAAGCTACTTTAAGAGGAAGGCTACTTCAAGGGGGAGCTTGGAGTTACTTCAAGGAAGGCTACTTCAAGGTTGGTGAGACTACTTCTAGGTGAAGGCTATCCTAAGGGTGAAGGTATTTGTATCTTATGTAACATCCTTGTGAGGTAATAAAATACAAGTGCTTTCAAAATCTCAATTAGAAACAATTGGGTAGTAGACTGACTCCCTTAGTATTTGCTAAGGGTGGAACCACTCTAAACGTCGTGTCTCCTTCTCCAACATTCTTGTGATTGTTTGTTTGGTGAAATAAATTTTAAAAATATTATAAAACCCTATTCACCCCCCTCTAGTGGTTTTTCAATTGGTATCAGAGCAGGCTTCAAAGAATTTTAACAAAGTCTTGAAGAAAATGGGTGATGGGGTACTCAACAACCTCAACTTGGAAGGAACACTCATAGATCGGCCTCCACCATTTGATGGCACCAACTACACCTATTGAAAGAGGAGAATGCAATTCTACTTTCAAGGGATAAGTTGGGATCTATGGAGAATGGTTTCAAATGCTTACACCCTTCCTCAAACAAAGTATGCTGCATGGGATGCTAATACGGTAAAGCTAGCCTAATTGAATGCAAAATCTGTAAGTATTCTTTATTATTCAATTTTTGTAAGTGAGTTCAATAGAATATCAAATTGTGAAACTACATATGAAATATGACATAGACTCTCTATTACTTATGAAGGAACTGTTCAAGTAAAGAATTCTAAAATTGGTATTCTTAAACAAAAGTCTGAACAGTTTCGTATGGAACCATATGAGTCTATTAGTGAAATGTATGCAAAGTTTTCTTCTATTGTTAATGGTTTGAATGTTTTAGGTAAAACAATTAGTGAAGAGGATCAAGTGTCAAAAATTCTTAGATCTCTCCCTCCCAAGTAAAAGCCTAAAGTGACGGAAATTGAAGAAGCCAATGATCTCACCTGACTAAGGATGGAACAACTCATTGGCACAGCACATGAAGCGACCTTGGAAGAGGAAGAAAGATGAGAGCGTGAACTTCAACAAGGGAGAAAGAAGGGCATTGCATTCAAAACATCAACCAAAATTAGTCATGACACAAGTGAATATTATAGTGAAGAAGAAACTCTCATTGTAAACGGTAAGCAATATAGAAGTTTTAAAACTAAAAAAACTTCTAGTGTTTCTTTTTCCAAGTGCTTTGAATGTGGCAAAAAGGGACACTTAAAAGGTGATTGTCCTAAACTTAAGAAGGGGAAGAAATCATCTCATAAGAAGAAAGAAAGAGCATATAAAGCTGCATGAGATGATTCAAGTGATGATAGTGAAGATGGAGAAAAAGAAGTAGAGTGCCTTATTGCTACAACAAATGAAGAAGAAGAAAAGGTAAGCCTTTTTTATTTGCCAAAAGAAGATCTAATTGCTAGTCTTCAAGATACACATGAGAAATATGTTGATTGCAAAAAGAAACTAAAGAAAGCTACTAAAACTAATGAGGATTTTTATGCTAAATTAAATAATCTTTCTTTTGAAAAGGACAATATTGTTTTTAAAAACCTTACCTTGAAATCATCTTTAAATGATTGCAATATGAAGTTGCTTACTTTAGAAACAAATCATGATCTTCTTTCTCAAGAAAAGGTTGATTTTCTTGCAAAACTGCATAATTTTCATACTCAACCTATCCTATGTAATCATCTAGATTATGATGCTATTGTTAAGGAATGAGATGCTCTATCATCTAATCTAGATCAAGCAAAGTTAGATATCAAAAAGAAAATGGATGAAATTACCAAGTTACAAAGAGAAATTAACAACTTGAAAAACAATGATGTTCTTGATAAAATTCTGAAAAATTCTTCTAGTTATAATGGAAGGAGAGGTTTAGGATATGTTTCAAAAGGGAAATCCTATCAACCTAAACCTAGAAGAACACAAGCACCCAAGGCCAAGATTATGCATGTACCCAAGAACAACTCAACTCCTAGAAAGAGAAATGAGATTGACTTTATTTTTTGTCACTATTGCTTGCGTCTTGAACACTACTCTTTTTCATGCCCATACAAGAAAAGGGATGATGATCTAGTTTGGGTTCCTAAAACTTAGAGATTTGAATTTGATTAGTTGAGATTTGACCTAAAATGTTACTTTGATATTCAAATGTCTTATCTCAACAAAACTAAGCTTTAACTTTTATATTCTTGCAAAATTGTATTACGTTTTGCTTGCAAATAATTACTGAAAAACAATATAGAAACTCACTCGGTCGAGAAAATATTCGGCCAAGACACTGTCGGTCGAGAAGTCGTCGACCGAGCATGTTACTATTTTAAGCCTGCAAAAAGTCTGATAAAACCTGTAAAAACAACAGAAGACTCGGTCGAGAAAATCTTTGACCGAGATATATTCGATCGAAGAATAATTCGACCGACTCAAGATCTGTTTGATTGATTCAGTTTTCTATCAATATACCTAACTAAGATTATTATTAGGATTAAGGGAAACCTTTTGAAGAAAAGAACCTTGAGACAAATTTGTCAAATCAAAACATATTGATAGTCTTGCATCATAAAATTGTGAGATAATGTATATGATGTTCCTACCCAAATTACTGCAAATAATGTTGCTTACAAAGATTAATGATGCTAATTAAAAATATATACTTCAATTGGACATACTTTATGAGTCTTTACAACTATTACAAGCTCAGAGACTATCAAAAGGTTGATTAAATATGATCTTTCACATGGTTTTCCTAAAATATTCCTTAGTCAATTTGAAATTTATGAGCCATGTGCCTTAAGAAAACTTTATTGAAACCTATGAATTTGATTTTGTTGGATTCAATAAATATTGCTCTTTACATCAAGATGATTATAGTAATTCAGCTCATTGCATATATAGATGATGCTATAAAACTGAAAATGCCATTATTGCATTAAGGTAAATCTCTATGGCACAAATACATCTTGACATATTATGATTATCTTGGAAAAGGATATCATCTCTGTGATGCATGAATATTTTCACTATGGACTTCAAGTTTTATGTTTTGCATATAAAATCTTCTATGAAGAAAAAGGCAAGCAAGATTATTTGATTTTAATATCTTGCTTAGAACAAGAATATTAATGTTTTATCTAATTGTTTGTTCTAAAAGCAAAAATGTTACAAGTCATAGGAATTTTCTTTAAGTAATTAAATACTACAACAATCAAACTTGTTTTTAAGATACAAATTTTTCTATACATAAAGGCTTTATATTCAATCAAATGGATCATTGTGAATGCTTGAATTGGAAATCTACAGAAATTGCCTCTCGGTTGAAATCAAGTTTGACCGAGGGGCGCCCAGGTCGAAGTCAAGGTCGACCTAAAATAAGCTTGACAATATGCTTAATTGTAAATCATTTCCTTGTACTCAATCTTAAAAACAAGCTTTTAGTGCATAGCTCTCATAAAAGGTTAACTTATTATGATCTAATGCTTATTGTGACCTTAGAATCCTTAAATTATCTTGATTATAAGATTACGGGGGAGCTCACAAAAACTATCTTGACTATAAGATTACGAAGGAGTTCACAAAATTTTGTAAACATTATAAAGAAAATTTGAAACTAGTTATGACCTTAGTATCTTTAAAGAAATCTTGGAGCCTACAATATGTATGAATATAATGGAATTCTCTAAAAAAAATCTGGGCTTAACATCCCGTGCATTTGGTTAGAGATACATTCATTGATTCTACTATAAGCTTAAAAGAATCTCATATCATTTCAGGGCTTAACATCCCTTGTAAATGGTTGAGAAACTATTAAATATACTCATGAGCTTAAAGGATTCTCATGTCATTTTTAGGGCTTAACATCCCTTATAAAATGGATGAGAAATCAAAACACATATGCCATGAATCTAAAAGGATCTCATGTCATTTCAAGGCTTAACATCCTTTGAAAATGATTGAGAAATAAATTATGGCTAAATTTGACATAAGTGGTTTGCTTTGAGTATCAAATTATCAAATTAAGGGGGAGTAATAAAAGTCATAATTAATGTTTAGCTTGGTTATCTTTTTTAAATGACAAAGGGGGAGAAACAATATAAATCAAACCAAAAGAGTTTCATAATCTCTTGGTTTTAAAAATGATATCATTTGAATAAGAGAACACATGAAAAGGAAATACAAAGGAAATTTTAGGTATGAAACTCATATGATTTACATTACTTTGATTTATATTGGAAATGTTTGCCATCTTCAAAAAGGGGGAGATTATTGGCTAAATTGGAAATTATTATAATCCCTTTATTTTGATGATGACAATCATTTCTTTTTTGTAGTTTTAACTTGCTATTTGAGTATTTCAGGGACAAGCATATAAGGTGATGGATAGAGAAGACTTGGAAGATCAATTTGCTAAAATCGCTTTATTTTCATGATTGTAATCAATGTAAAAACTTGTACAAGTTTATAATGTACTAGTACTTAGATATCATGTAAACTAAGCATTTAGATCTTCCCTATCCACTCACAAAACTTAGATAGGTCATCCCCCAAGATAGTATCACAATTGCACATTGATACACACACTTAGTAAATGAATACATTGAATCGGTGATATTCTCAGTCGACAAATACTACGACCGAGACACTCTCGGCCGACAAACTCCTCGACCGAGAATAGACCCTATTAGCTGTTAGACTAAGTTAGAAAAGTGGTTGGGAGTTGAGTTGAATGTTGTAATACACTTTCCCCTGACTCACTCTCGGTCGAAAAATTCCTCGACCGAGAGACACTCGATCGACAAACTCCTCGACCGAGAAGGTGTCTGTCTGCACTTTTTAGAAGTAATTAACTAGTTGTTACTAATGCAATTAGTAGATACCTAACGGTTAGTTAAGCACTAAGAACCCCCTAGAAAGTGTCTAGAACGTTCCTAAGCACTAGTAGGCCATTCCTATAAATAGGACACGCCTTAGGACACCTAAACGCACTTGAGTACACAACTTGCATACACAATTACACTTGAGATTCAATCCTTGTCAGCAAACAAGCTGAGCTACACTTACAATCTATTTTCCTTGAGCTCTACATTAGTATCCTATAGGATAATATCTCCTATCCTCTATACATCCACATCCATCCACTTTGGTTAGGAGATCAAATGCTTGATATAGGATCAAAGCGTTGTACTCTATTGGTAACGTTATTTCCTTCTTCCAATCTTGTTCCTTTTATTGTGTTTTATTCTCCTTTGCTACTCCTAGGTTGGAGGCTGCAGAAAGGAGGTTGTTGGAGCTTCTTTAGGTGGTGAAGGTAGCTTGACAGACTTAGGATTACTTCAAGAAGGTTGTCTCAACGGGAAGCTACTTCAAGAGGAAGGCTACTTCAAGGGGGAGCTTGGAAAACATATTTTCAATTTTGTTAAGGTTTGTAATAGTTTTTAACTTTGTTGAGTTTTGAAAATACCCTTTTCAACTTTATTGAGGTTTGACAATATTCCATTTTTCTCTTCAACTCTGTTGAGATTTTGAAAGATACTTCAAATTTTGTTGATTTTCCTTGAAAAAAAAATCTTTTTCAAAAGATTGTTCTTTATGAAAAATATTTCTTTTGTTTTAAAAAAATATATTTTTTGTTGTGAAAATATATTTTTTAAAGATCAATTCTTTGAGAAGATTGTTCTTTATGGAAAAGATTTGTTCTTTGTGTAAAAGATAAAAGCAAAAGATCCCTGACATGAGGTTGTGTAGTGTGTCATGAGAACCGGTCTCAAGGGGAGCATATTAAGTGGGTCGTTATTGCCACTTTTTCACATTATAAAGATTTACATTTGAGTTTGAGAGTTTTATAAAGCACCTAATCATCACGGTTAGATCAATCTTTTAACCTAGGTTATCATACTGAGTGGGAAATTTATGCCCTATTCATCAAGTACATGAAAACAATTAGGGGTAGTGTAGAAGATGAGTTTCTGCAAGTGGTCCCTTGGGTTTTATAATGAGACACTAAAAAAGTTGATTCAAGATGATAATGAGGAGGAGTGATACTCCTTATTTTAAGAGGAAAATTTTATAAGTTAAGTTCATTTCAATTGTAGTTTCATGTTCACACTAGTACATATACCATCTTTAGCATCGTTATAATAGCCCTATAATGTCAGTTTTGTACTAACAACTACATGGGAGAAGCTACAGATAAGGCCCTTCTGCGTTGGTTTTTGGGCAAAGGAAAAACCAACGACATAGGTCCAGCTTCGATTTCTATGAAAATAGAAACAACTACTCAGAATGATATCAGTGTCATGGTATCACTTTGTGCCATCGATTTCTAACAAGGAACTGATGCTATAGTCCAACCTTTGTCGTTGGTTTCCTTAATCAAAATGAACCCTATATGTACTTTTCCCTTTTAAAATCCTAAAGATATGTCATTGGTTTCTTTAGGAAATTGATGTTATCGGCTTGGTAGCACGATTGTTATAGGCAACATGACCATTTTAGAATAGTTGTGTTGTTAGTTTCTTGTCAAAACTGACACCATAGGCCAGTTGGTAGCACAAGTGTTCTAGGCAACATGGTCATTTTAGAATAGATGTGTTGTTGGTTTAGAGAAAAAAATGATGGCACAATTGGTCTATAGCATCATTTTCTAAAGAAATTGATGATTACAATGTTGATTTTTTGTAACAGTTGATGCTACAAGTGTGTTCTTTTATAGTAGGTTTATAGACCAACTGTCTGACTATTCAGTAAGATGTAGAACCTATAGTTTATTGAAAAACACTAGAGGGGGGTGAATAGAGTTTTTAAATTATTTTAACAATTATTTAACTCAAACAACCAACCACAAAAATATTGGACAAGGGGACAAGGATTTAGAGTGGTTCCAGCCTTAGCAAATACTAAGGAAGTCAGTCCACTACCCGGTTGCTTACCCAATCGGGATTTTGAAAGAACTAAATTTTATTACCTCGCAAGGACTTTACATAAAATTACAATTCTTTCACCAAACCCTTCGAACAGCCTTCACCTAGAAGTAATTGCACCAACCTTGAAGCAGCCTTCTTGAAGTAACTTCAAGCTCCCCCTTGAAGTAGCCTTCCTCTTGAAGTAGCTTCCCGTTGCAATAGCCTTCTTGAAGTAGTTCGAAGTCCACCTTCTCCACCGAGAAGAACCTTCTCCAATCCGCAGCCTCCAACCCTAGGAGTAGCAAGGAGAATACAAAGGATAAAAAGGAACAAGAAGGAAAAAGGAAATTACAACTTATCCTTTGAAGCACAAGGCTTGATTTGCCTATATAAAGCGTGTAGATCTCCTAACCAATGTATATGCACGTGTGATTGTTGTGGATAGGAGATACTAGCCTATAGGACACGAAATTAGAGCAAGTAGAGGGATCTCCAATGCAAGTGTTGCTCAATTTCTCAAAACAGATTTCCAATTGTAAGTGTATGCTCAAGTGTATCACAAGTGTAGCTTAGGTGTCTTTAGGTGTCCTAAGGCATGTCCTATTTATAGGAATGGCCTACAAGTGCTTAAGGACGTTCTAGACACTTTCTAGGGGGTTCTAAGTGCTTAACTAGCCGTTAGGTATAAGTTAGTTGCATTAGTAACAGCTAGTTACTTTATTCTGCATTTGCTGTCAGAGTCCATCTCGGTCGAGGAATTGTCGACCGAGATACCTACTCGGTCGAAGTTTTGTCGGCCGACAGGCTCTCTGGATCAAGTATTAGCAACATTCATCTCCAACTGCCAACTACATTCTCAGCTGTGTCTAATGGCTACTTGGGTCATTCTCGGTCGAGAAGTTTGTCGACCGAGAGTGTCTTGGTCGAGGAGTTTGTCGACCGAGATTGCCCCTGTTTCAATGTTTCAATTTAAGGCATTAAGTGTGTGTAAGAGTGTTCATATGTGACACTATTGAAGGGGATGACCTATCTAAGTGTGGTGATTTGGCTAGGGAAGATCTAACGCTTGATTTACATGAAGTCTAAGTAATTGTACATTATATATTTGTACAAGTTTACAATTGATTATGTTTCATGACATTTACAATCATTCAAGCATATAGATTCCCTAGAGCTTTGTCATCCACCTCATTCCTGCAACACTCAAGTAGCACGTTAGATCAACAAGAATGAAATGTTTGTCATCATCGAAACAAAGGGATTTATCATAATGTGAATTTAGCCAACAATCTCCCCCTTTTTGAAGATGACAAACATTTCCTAAATATAAAATAAGGAAATATAAAACATGTGAGTTTCATACCTGAAATTTACCTTTGTAGCCATCTTTGGTTTTGCAAGTGACTGCTGGCCAAGATATTATGAAACTCATTTTAATTTTATGTTTGTGATTTTATATTATTTCTCCCCCTTTGTCATTTCAAAAAGATATCCAATACAATCATTTAGTATGACTTTGTGTCTTTCTTTTTAAGCTTTGCTCCCCCTTAAAGAGATATCCAATTAAAATCAAGGGATTTTTATTAGCCACAATTTGTTTCTCAATCATTTGCAAAGGATGTTAAGCCTTGAAATGATATGAGTTTCTTTTAAGTTTATGGCTTTATATTGATTTCTCATCCATTTTGCAAGGGATGTTACACCCTAAAAATGAAATGAGAATCCTTTAATCTTAGAGTACATAAAAATGTCTCTAACCAAATGCATGGGATGTTAAGCCCTGATTTGTTTAGAGAGTTCTTTTAAGAACAAGATATATTATTTTTATGAAATTCATAGATTTCTTCATAACCAAGAGTAAAAATACTAAGGTCGTAACAAGCTTCAAATGATGTTTACAATGTTTTTGTAAGCTTCTTAATCAATTAATCCAATTTGTTTTTATGAGCTCCCCCTTAATCTTACAATTAAAGCAATTTAAAGCATCTAAGGTCACAAATGATTTTAAATTTTGATTTTGACCTTTATCAAAAGTATACTAAGATTAAGTACAATAAAATGATGTCCAAATAAGCATTTTGTCAAATCTTATTTTAGGTCGACCTTGACTTCGACCATAGCGCCCCTTGGTCAAATTTCATTTCAACCAAGAGGCAAATGCTGCAGATTGCACATTTGAACATTCAAATATTAAGTATAATTCCTATAGGTAGCTTAAAGAGATATCAATTCTTTGAGTGAAACTTATTATGAATGATGTCCCTTAATCTTGCTATAAATATCAAGTCCTATTTCTTTTTGTGATCTTGTGTTCAGATTAATCATGTGATTCTTAAAGAAAATATATACTCTTGAAAGCAAGAATAATGTCTCAAGTTCTTAAAGTACCAATAGAGAAATTTTATCTTATGTGTTAATAGGCATTGACATTCTTGTTCTAAAGCAACATGTGAAATAGTGAACACATATGTATGATGATAGAACATTTGAATCATGAAATTTAATACAAGGTTGCTATGTAGATATGTCAAGGAATACTTAGAATAAACCATGAAAATAGTAATTTTCCTTGACTAAAGCAAATATGATTCATAACATAGATGAAAATATTCTCATATAAGTGTTCAAGATAATTGTTCATGCCTAACCAGCTTTTTCAACAAACAATCTTCTTATAGCACAATTTTCATAAATATCTATCTTAACTCATGATGAAAAAATATATTGTGTTCCAAAAATGATTTCCAGAATTTATTCTTATTTTCATGTAAAACAATCATTAACATCAAATAGATAGCCACTTGATCAATCAAAAATTTATTCAGCAATTTTATTGCAGATTGAAATCAGTGACCTGCTCAGTCGAAGATTTCTCGACCGAATGACTGCTCGGTCGAAGATTTCTCGACCGATCAGGTGTCTGTATTGTTTTCAGAACTATCTATCGATTCCAAGTAAAATAAGATTATGCAAGTTTGAGCTCGATTGTGTTGAGACATGACATTTGTATATCAAGAATCAGTTTAGGTCAAATCTCAATAAGTTAAATTTGAGCTTCTAAGTTTTAGGAATCCAAGCTAGATCATCATTCCTTTTCTTATGTGGGCATGAAAATGAAAAATGTCCAAGACGCATGCAATAATGACAACTAATGGAGTCAATTTCATTTCTCTTTCTAGGAATTGTGTTTTCAGGTACAAACATAGTCTTAGTCATGGATGCTTTAGCTCTTTTAGGTTGACTTCTCTTTGGATCATATCCTAATCCTCTTCTTCCATTATAACTAGAGGAAATTTTTAGAATATTCTCAAGGATGTCATTTCCTCTTAACTCATTTATTTTTCTTTGTAGCTTAGCAATATCATCCATCTTCTTGTTTATATCTTTCTATGCTTGATCTAAAGCAGATAATAGAAAGTTTCTTTCTTTTACAACCTCATCATAATCTAAGTGTGAACATAAAATAGGTTGTTTCTGAAGATCATTCACTTGAGTTTGCAAGTTTAACTTTTCTAAGGAAAGAAGATTGCAATTTGCCTCTATAGATTTTAACTTAAGATCATAATCTTCATTTGCCTTTTTGAGATCCTCATTTTCAGATGCAAGAGCAAGAAGTTTAACATTTAAATCGTTATTTACTTTATTTGATTTCTTAAGTTTCTTCTTGCACTCAATATATTTCTCATGAGTATCTTGAAGACTACCAATTAGATCTTCTTTTAGTAGATCAAAAAGACTTACCTCTTCTTCTTCTTCTTCATTTGTTGTAGCAATGAGGCACTCTACTTCTTCTTTTCCATCATCACTATCATCACTTGAATCATCCCATGCAACTTTATATGCTCTTTCTTTCTTTTTGTGAGATGATTTATTCCCTTTCTTGAGTTTTGGACAATCACCTTTCATGTGTCCCTTTTTGCCACATTCAAAGCACCTGGAAGAAGAAACACTAGAACTTTTATTAGTTTTAAAACTTTTATATTGCTTACCATTTACAATGAGAGTTTCTTCTTCACTATCATCTTCACTTGTGTCATGATTGTCCTTGGTTGATGCTTTGAATGCAATGTCCTTTTTTTTCCCTTGTTGACGTTCACGTTCTCTTCTTTCTTCCTCTTCTAAAGTTGCCTCATGAGCTTCTAGATTGCCAATGAGTTGCTCCATTTTCAGTTGAGTGAGATCATTAGCTTCTTCAATGGCTGTCACCTTGGGCTTGTATTTGAGAGGAAGTGATCGAAGTACCTTTGATACCTGATCTTCTTCAAGAACAGTTTTTCCTAAGGCATTCAAACCATTAACAATAGAAGAGAATTTTGCAAACATTTCACTAATGGATTCATTCGGATCCATACGAAAGTGTTCAAACTTTTGTTTAAGCATACTAATATTAGAATTCTTAACTTGAACCGTACCTTCATAAGTTATGGACAGTCTATGCCAAATGTCATAGGTTGTGTCACAGTTTGATATTCTATTAAATTCTCCTTCTGAAATTGAACAATATAAAATGCTTACAGCTTTGGCATTCATTTGAGCCGACTTTACCGTATTTGCATCCCACTCTACATATTGCATTTGAGGAAGCTCGTATGGGGTTGACACCATCCTCCATAAGTCCCAACTGATGCCTTGGAAGTAGAACTGCATCCTTCTCTTCCAATATGTGTAGTTTGTTCCATCAAACGCTGGAGGCCTAGCAACAAGTGTCCCTTCAAGGTTAAGGTTGTTGAGCACCCCGTCACCCATTCTTCAAGACCTTGTTAGGGTTCCTTGAAGCCTGCTCTGATACCAATTGAAAAACACTAGAGGGGGGGGGGGTGAATAGAGTTTTTAAATTATTTTAACAATTATTTAACTCAAACAACCAACCACAAAAATATTGGACAAGGGGACAAGGATTTAGAGTGGTTCCAGCCTTAGCAAATACTAAGGAAGTCAGTCCACTACCCGGTTGCTTACCCAACAGGGATTTTGAAAGAACTAAATTTTATTACCTCGCAAGGACTTTACATAAAATTACAATTCTTTCACCAAACCCTTCGAACAGCCTTCACCTAGAAGTAATTGCACCAACCTTGAAGCAGCCTTCTTGAAGTAACTTCAAGCTCCCCCTTGAAGTAGCCTTCCTCTTGAAGTAGCTTCCCGTTGCAATAGCCTTCTTGAAGTAGTTCTAAGTCCACCTTCTCCACCGAGAAGAACCTTCTCCAATCCGCAGCCTCCAACCCTAGGAGTAGCAAGGAGAATACAAAGGATAAAAAGGAACAAGAAGGAAAAAGGAAATTACAACTTATCCTTTGAAGCACAAGGCTTGATTTGCCTATATCAAGCGTGTAGATCTCCTAACCAATGTATATGCACGTGTGATTGTTGTGGATAGGAGATACTAGCCTATAGGACACGAAATTAGAGCAAGTAGAGGTATCGCCAATGCAAGTGTTGCTCAATTTCTCAAAACAGATTGCCAATTGTAAGTGTATGCTCAAGTGTATCACAAGTGTAGCTTAGGTGTCTTTAGGTGTCCTAAGGCATGTCCTATTTATAGGAATGGCCTACAAGTGCTTAAGGACGTTCTAGACACTTTCTAGGGGGTTCTAAGTGCTTAACTAGCCGTTAGGTATAAGTTAGTTGCATTAGTAACAGCTAGTTACTTTATTCTGCAGTTGCTGTCAGAGTCCATCTCGGTCGAGGAATTGTCGACCGAGATACCTACTCGGTCGAAGTTTTTTCGACCGACAGGCTCTCTGGATCAAGTATTAGCAACGTTCATCTCCAACTGCCAACTACATTCTCAGCAGTGTCTAACGGCTACTTGGGTCATTCTCGGTCGAGAAGTTTGTCGACCGAGAGCGTGTCGGTCGAGGAGTTTGTCGACCGAGATTGCCCCTGTTTCAATGTTTCAATTTAAGGCATTAAGTGTGTGTATGAGTGTGCATATGTGACACTATTGAAGGGGATGACCTATCTAAGTGTGGTGATTTGGATAGGGAAGATCTAACGCTTGATTTACATGAAGTCTAAGTACTTGTACATTATATATTTGTACAAGTTTACAATTGATTATATTTCATGACATTTACAATCATTCAAGCATATAGATTCCCTAGAGCTTTGTCATCCACCTCATTCCTGCAACACTCAAGTAGCACGTTAGATCAACAAGAATGAAATGTTTGTCATCATCGAAACAAAGGGATTTATCATAATGTCAATTTAGCCAACATTTATTACAACCATACATTCTATCTTATTTCAACTTAAGAACATGCCAACACACTGGAAAAACCTACAATAAAAAATACATATACAACTCATCCACCCACATACATTTCCATTTTTCAATTTCATTCTCTTCAACACTTAATTCCATTCTCATGCACACACACAATTCAGAAGACACAAATGCAAGATCCGCTCTCCGATTCTATTGTGACATCTCCAGATTTTCTAAAACTTAATCTAATGTGTGATGTCCAAATTAAAACCTCACCTTAGTGAGACTACAATTAAAATACCACACACTAGGCTAAGAAGAAGAAAATTAGAGGAAGTCAGAAGGAAACAACAGTAGAATATGCACATGAACAATAATAAAAACATACAACACATGTTCACTATTCAACATATAATTACAACATGAATTGTTACAACATTTGATATTACATATTGAATAACAAACTTATACATATGCATGTACTACCACTAAACAATAGGATCTTAAGACAACAGGTCCACATGTACATCATCTCACCATAAAACTCTCAACTATCCAGCTTCTCAAGATCATATGTCCGCAACCTAAATAGAGGATTACATGTGGTACACGTCAGCACAATATTCAAGAATATTGTACTGAGTATGCCAACTTTTCTTTTTATATACCTCTCATTACTAAGCTTGGCAATAAGATAAAACTAATACTTCGCAGTAATGGAAAAAATATAACAAAAGCATACTTGAACAAGAATGTTTATCAACAAAAGAGAATACATATTTTAGGAACATTTTCCATTATATGCCTACCAATGGGATAGATGTATTCAGGCCTTATGATCTACTTACCAAAGAGATAGATCATTGTACATGTGATCTGACTTACCAAAGAGATAGATCACTCACTAGCACTATTCTTACCAAAGAGATATAATAATTTCATATAATGGAACATATATATTATGTTTCATGTATTCATAATCATATGTATGGAAAATAAATCAAGATAATACAAGAAAAATCATTTCATCCAATATCATATGCCAAGTATTTTACTACACGTATAACACAAGCATATTGTATAATAAGCCAAGTAAGAGGTACGGTGTACCTTGATCAAGACAAACCTAATAATCACATATCACATCCCTGATGTCAACTATGTCCTTGGTCAAACATGATTAAGACAAGATCATGTACCATCATCAGGTTCCCATCATCTTAACCCTAGTTATACCCATTTTAGGGTTTACTTATCTCATTAGGATATTCTAACTTTTACTTGTATTCTTTTCTTAGAATTATCTTACTGATGTCATATTTTCTAATTATATTACAGATTAGGGTCCATCATCTAAACATTAGGTTCCATAGTATTTTGTGCACATATTAACCCTAGATTACAACATTAACCTAAATAAGGGTTTCATAACATGTAATAAGGGTCATCTTCATATAACATGAATTCTATGCATCTAACTAATATCAAAGTTCCACATTAGCTTCCAATTACTGATATTAGGGTGTTCTATAAATTCCATCATTCATTGAGCATGTAGGTATTTATTGCATTTTATTTAGGGTTATTAGCCCTAATTAGCCATATGGAGCAAATTACATGATTTCGTGCATCAACATCACAATCACTAACCTTAAATGGATTATAAACATGAAAATGGATTTACTGACATATTATCATAATTCTAGGCCATGGTTTGATATTTATTATCCATAAAACAAGTGTATAAAATATTACATGTTATCATATAATTATATACATCTAGGTATTGTTATTATGATTTCATGTGTTCTTCTCATTTTTCTAAGAATTTTGATACCTTATTTGCATTTTTCTGATAAGCATGCTAATTTCTACGAATTATTGAAGATCTTGACATTTACTAAATTATTTACCTTTATGGGCCAATTGGAGGATGTCATGTGGCCACTCAGTCGCAGCCTTCAGCTCCTGGCTTGCCTACTTGGTCTGCTATCAGGTCAGGGTTTGGGTCGGTTTAGGTCTGGACCCGGTTCACCTTCTTCCCCCTTTCCTTTCTCCGTGATGCACGCGATCAGCGAGTCCGCACTCCGCAGGATCCAGTTGCAGGGCCGCCGCTGCGAGGATGATCTCGGGTCGTAGTGCCGCCATCAGCTTCGGTGACTCCTTTCAACCCTCCACGGCCACTAGATCTCTGCCATTACAGGCTTGCTACGGAGCAAAAAGGGGAATGACACCCCTGACGATCTCACATCCATTTGAGGCAACAAAAGCAATTGATAGCCTTCCACGAGCATCACTACAGTTCTGGAAGACCAAGATTATCGCCCTTGAACGGTCCCGGAGCTCCTCCTCTGATTCCGGTGAAGGTCCACCTTGTCAGCCATGGAAAATACCACGGTAGCTCACATAAACAATGGGAATGAACTCCCCTCAACTCGAGCTTCAATTTCTCTTCCTTTTACTCCCCATGACACCCTCAAATCTCATATGCACCCTCTTTCCACAACCTACTCAACGCAGTGGAGATGTAATGAGCGATGGTGGCTCGTTCTCTCTGCTGGAGTAGCCTCACATCTGGTTTAAAAGGTCTTCTCACTCCTCTAGCTGAGAAGAACATAACTGTCTACTTCACTTCCCCCGTCGAGCCATAACCACAACGTGTTGTGGATGGGAGGATCGCAAGGCTAACTCTCCACTACCTTGCTCTAACTACAAGGGAGGAGACAACCTGTTAGCCCTCGATTTAGCATCCTAGGGTCTGGATCACCTGCCGCTCAAGCCAATCCGTGGATCCTCTTATGATTACTTGTGATCACTTGATTGGGAATCCAAGGCTCACAAGAGGAAACACAACCCGTCACTTAGAAAGGGGCGCGTGACACAACCAACCTAGAATAGGAACATTAAACTTTGGTCCATCAAACAACAAATAATACATATCATTTCAAAAACTTCAAACCCAAATAAATTTTCTAGGATTCTCTAATTGACACCAAATTTTAACCATAGATGTATTACCTCTCAAGAAACATTATACTCAAATTTGGTGACAAAATTCATATATTTGACCATTTAAATAAATACTTCACAAATGTATAAACTTAAGGTTCTTAAACATGATATAAATATCAATTGACATCCGAACTTTGACAAAACACTGGGAACTCTTAATATAACATAAATATATGAATTCACTTATGTCATTAACTATTTAAGGATTCCAAAATTCCACTCCATCACATCCTACACACCTTAAGAGAAATTTCATCCTAGAAATTAAGCCAAAAATCCAGTTCATCACATCATATACATCTTAAAAGAAATTTTGTCCTCGAAATTAAGCCATCCTCTTACTTCAAGGAAAAACCAAAAGGTCTTCATCCATATGTAGGACACCACTCCATGTGCAACATATCTAAAAACAAAGCCCCATAATCGTATCCAAACCACTACTAGGAGGTTTTAAAACATCTAAGGTGAATCACCCCTTCACAAAAGATTGAAACAATGGCTTAGAAATTCTGGTTATGTCATGACATATCTCATATGTTAGGGTTTCATCCTTATCTTTACCCATGCATTGGGGTTTCCCACATCATATTACCATGTTATAAAGGAGTTAACTAAAGTTGACCCATTATATCAAGGTGTCATCAACATTTTATTGATCTAATTGTTAGAACATGGTCAACATTAACATAAGCCTTTTAGGAGGGAGTTAACTATAATTAACCCACTTTATCCATCTAGATCATATCAAGGTGTCACAATCATTATGTTTTTCTAACTGCCAAACAATATTTTTTCATCTTTATTAAGCACTAAGATTAACACCTCATGTAACATGTTTCATTCATATGATCTCATTTCATTGCTCATAATAAATGCATCATTTACTAGTGATTTCATCACAAGATTAACCAATAATATCACATTATCATCATTATTCATGTATATGGTTAACCCTTTATGCATTGATATCTATTAAACCATTTCTAGGTTTCCATCATAGCATGTCTGTATATCGCATCTCGATATTAAATCACATTCTTACATATATTATATCATGGTTGTACTAAACAAACTTATGTGAGTGGCTTGTTAAACATAGATTAAAACTTCATCTAGTCTAATTGAGGTTCTCCTAACCCATATCACGAGGGTGGTGTCATGATCAGTCTCTCTGAGCTAACTCAACTCTGTGAGTATCTCATGTGTATATACTTTATCTTTCCTCTCTTAGTCTAGGTTTCTCAAATTACCTCATTGGCACTAGTGAAAGCCTTACAAGTTCTATCCACATACACACAAACCAAAAAAATCTATGACATTCTCTTCATAGGTCTTTACCCATGAAACACTATTTCCCAACTCTCTATCTTATATACACCACTATAATCCTACAAGGAACCACCAACCCAAACTTGAGGCTTCAAAGAAACTAACATAGTTTTACCTCCTCCAGTGTCTTGGAACTCTCTCTCCCTCACCCAGATGGTAGATTCTCATATTTCCTTATTCACATATGCATATATAACCAACCTCTCTCTGAGTCTAGGGTTTGGTCCTTCCAAGGGCATCTAAATTCAACAAAACTATAGGAATCATGCATCAAGCAACCCAAATCATTCACTCAGGAGTAATCTAGTTTAGGACATATTATATCACATATTTCTCATAATTCTCATATCTTGGAGTTTAGTTTCTCTAACCTTCTCCCTCCGGGTCTCACTCTCTCTAGAGTTAACCCTAAAACTGGTCCTAACACTAGAGGTCCTCCTTTGTGAAAGAGCTTGAAACTCATATTGACTCACAACCTTGTCTTAACTTAACTTATATTAACTTAGAAAAGCACACATGCATGCATCATCAAAACTTATCTCAAACCCTCAAATATGAACATAAATCCTGAAAGACAAACATATATCATCATAAACTATATTATATCATCTCTATGCATCTTAGATCGTCATCTAATCTTATTCCATCTATTCCATCTATCACATATTCCAACCAGGCTCTAGACATCTAATCTAGAACTACTCTCTCTTCTAGACTGATGTCATTCACTTTCACTTAGGTTGCATGACTACCTCCTACTCGTACATGTGTGGGAACACACTTTGTAATACTTACATATATAATAAAATATTATATAGTTTTTCTCCAATAAAATAAGTGTCAGATAAAACTATCAAGGTTCGACCCAATTGGAATAAAAAAACAAAGACAAAAAATGAGTGTACCATACATAGTAGAGAGTACAGTTCCATGAAAACTAGTGAAAAGGGTGACAACATGGTGTAGACTAGTGTAGCTACTCCAGACAACGAGTGCCATATGTCTAGGATTTCTCTTCCCTTGATGCACATCATTTCCCAATAATGCAACGTCCCATACCATCACATTATAAGGAAATAACGACATATTAGGACTTGCTATACAACAAGCACTAGTCTAAATCTGGTTCTCAGACATCTAGGTGCTAACCTAGAGTCTAGGTCAGATCTGGTCTTTAAAAGATGATTAA
Organism: Alisma plantago-aquatica; assembly: GCA_963693085.1. Lineage (NCBI taxonomy): Eukaryota > Viridiplantae > Streptophyta > Magnoliopsida > Alismatales > Alismataceae > Alisma > Alisma plantago-aquatica. Next base: position 62,570,801 of record OY856409.1, read on the forward strand.
TCTAACCCTACAAATTTTTAAAGTTCAAGATTTTCTTTAATTTGAGTCTCATAATGAGTAAATGTTAGGCTTTGCTATTGTTCATGCTTTGATACCACCCGTGACCTCCCCAAATTTACGAAAACTTAATCTAATGTATGACATCCAAATTGAAACCTCACCTCAGCAAGACTGCAATTTAAACACCCCACACCAGGCTAAGAAGAAGAAACTAGAGGAAGTCAGAAGGAAACTTCAGTAGCACATGCACATGAACAATAATAAAACCACACAACACATGTCCATCATTCAACATATAATTACAACATGAATTGTTACAACATTTGATATTACATATTGAACAACAAAATTCTACATATACATATATTACCACTAAACAACATGATCTTAAGACAACAAGTCCACCTGTACATCAGCTCGCCATACAACTCTCAACTATTCATCTTCTCAAGATCATATGTCCACAATCTAAATAGAAGATTACATCGGGTACACGTCAGTATAATATTCAAGAATATTATACTGAGTATGCCTACGTGTATTTTTATATACCTCTCATTACTAAGCTTGGCAATAAGATGAAACTAATACTTAGAAATAACAGAAGAAATATAACAAAAGCATACTTGAAAAAGAATGTTTATTAACAAAAGAGAACACATATTTTAAGCACATTTTCCATTATATGCTAGTGCATCTGCCTACCAATGGGATAGATGCATTCAGGCCTTATGATCTGCTTACCAAAGAGATAGATCATTGCAAATGTGATCTGCTTACCAAAGAGATAGATCACTCACTAGCACTATGCTTACCAAAGAGATATAGTGCTTTTATATAATGGAATAGATATATAATGTTTCATGTGTTCATAATCATATGTATGGAAAATCAAGCAAGATAACATACAAGAGCAATCATTTCATCCAATATCATATGCCAAGTATTTTACTACACGTATAACACAAGCATATTGTATAATATTCCAAGTAAGAGGTATGGCGCACCTTGATCAAGAGAAACCTAATCATCACATATCACATTCCTGATGTGAACTATGCCCTTAGTCAAACCTGATTATGACAAGATCATGTACCATCATCAGGTTCCCATCATCCTAACCCTAGTTATATCCATTTTAGGGTTTACTTAACTCATTAGGATATTCCCACTTTTTCTTGTATTCTTGTCTTAAAATTATCATACTGATGTCATATTTTCTAATTATGTTACAAATTAGGGTCCATCATCTGAACATTAGCTTCCATAGTATTTTGTGCACATATTAACCCTAGGTTACAACATTAACCTAAATAAGGGTTTCATAACATGTATTAAGGGTCATCTTCTTATAACATGAATTATGTGCATCTAACTGATATCAAAGTTCCATGTTAGCTTCCAGTTACTAATATTAGGGTGTTTTGTAAATTCCATCATTTATTGAGCATGTAGGTATTTATTGCATTTTACTTAGGGTTATTAGTCCTAATTAGCCATATAGAGCAAATTATAAGATTTCATGCATCAACATCATAATTACTTACCTTAAATGGATAATAAACATGAAAATAGATTTATTGACATATTATCATAATTTTAGGCCATGGTTTGATATTTATTATCCATCAAACAAGTGTATAACATCTTACATGTTATCATCTAATTTTATACATATAGGTACTAATATTATGCTTTCATGTTATTATAATCATTGTTTTGAGAATTTTGATACCTTATTTGCATTTTTTGATAAGTGTGTTAATTTCTACAAATTATTGAAGATCTTAACATTTACGAAATCATTTACCTTTATGGGCCGATTGGTGGATGCCACGTGGCCACTCAATCGCGACGTTCAGCTCTTGGCTTGCCTACTTGGTCTGCTCATGTTGAGCCGTCCGATTCATCAGATCAGGTCAGGGTTTGGCTCGGTGTAGGTCTGGACCTGGTTTGCCTTGTTCCCCCTCTCCTTTCTCTAGGATGCACGTGATCTATGAGTCTGTACTATGCAAGATTCAGTTACAGGGCTACCACTGCAAGGATGATCTCTGACGTGAGATCATTCAAGACAAGGTCCTCTTCCTCAGATCGTAGTGCCACCATCAGCTTCGGAGACTCCTTTCAATCCTCCACGGCCACTCAGATCTTCCTATGTGCCTCTAGAGCTCTACCATTACATGCTTGGTACCGCTTGTGGCTATTGTGGTGGAGCAAAAAGGGGAATGACACCCTTGACAATCTCACATCCATTTGAGGCAACCAAAGCAATCGATGGCCTTCCACGAGCATCACTATAGTTCTAGAAAACCAAGATTATCACCCTTGAACAGTCCTGGAGTGTCTCATAATCACCAACAACACCCAATGATTATTATTGAGTGAAAAATGTAGACAAAAGAAAACCCAAAACCCACAATGAAATGTAATTCATAAGTCAAAATTATAAGAGAAGTGCCTAAAACTTACCCAACATTAAAAGGAGCTATAATAACACTCTTTCTCGCATTACTAAAATATTTAAATGTAGTAAAGAGGTAATCACTCACAGATTTTAGGTCCTTATCTACATGGCTAGTCAATTATGGAACCAGAATGGCCACATTGGTTAGCGTGAACTCCCCACACACCCTATATAAGTGACTACAAAATGTATATGCATGCATTAATATATAATAAAATATATCAACATATATTTTCACATATATATAATGAGGTATTTAGCCATAAGATCTCACCATGTCTAAAGTTTTATTGTAGTTGCATTCAACCAAGCATAAGCAAACAACTCCACAACATCTTGCAAGTATATACTAGTATCATGAGCTTGACCTACATCCTCCTCCTTAATATGGACCATCATAGTTGACCCTTCTTCTAAGTCACTTATCCATAGTTCCAACCCCCTACACTTAGGACCTAGCGAGTCAAATAGGTCTTTTGCAATCCAAGCAGGAAATCGAATATCTGGAGGTCCTTTGCAATCCAAGAGGGTAATTGAATATCTAGAGGAGGAAGTGGAGGATGAACTATAGGGGTTTCTTAGGTATTTTGATATGCATATATATAATATCTATAAATTTCCAATTATATATACAAGTAGAAAGGAATCACATATACAAATGCAATGAGGATTTAGTATGCATCATTATAGATAACTCCCGCTTTAGACCATGAAGCTATGCCACCTTCTGCATCACCTCAGGGAGGACCACAACCTTAGTTGGATTTTGTATCATCTTTGTTTATCGTCGATGTTATTTTTTAGATCTATCACCTATTTGCTTATCGATTAATGTGGTTGACTCCCAAACTAGAAATTGAATGGGATTTCTTCGAGGTCGTAAGTGTATGATCCGCGAGGGGATGAGCCATCGAGCCTTCGGTGACGTTTCTGTGTGCCTAACGCCTGTATAGGGGGCTCACAACCTTCATTGGATTCCTGTATCTTCAGAGTCGTAAGTGATCCGGTTGGTGACGAGACATCTGATGCCTAAGGTGATGCTTACGCGAACCTAACGCCCGTACGGGGGCTCTACAGCAGCTCTATTTGGATTGATACATCTTGCCTGGATTGTTTGTGATTGAATGTGTTTGTGTGTGTAGCGGTGGTGAAACTCGATACCATCCCAGCGATTCCATATCATTGATCTAAACCCAACTTGAATTCATCTTTTACTTTCTAGCAAATAGTTTAAGTAACCTCAAATCAACCAATCATCTTAAATATTAGCCTTAACTCAAACTAGACTAGAATGACAAAGATTCTTAAAAACGTTGTCCTTTGGGTACGATCCTTAACTATACTGCGATAAGACCCGTCCGCTTGCGGGTGCTATTATTGCACTTTGTTTTTGGTAAAAGCTCGGGGATTTCAACCCCGAGTGACTTTGTTAGTGCGATAAAATCCCACGTCAATCTTTTGCAGAAGAAGGATGCTAAGTTGAGGCTAATTAGGTGGATTTTGCTACTACAAGAGTTTGATATAGAAATCAAGGACAAGGATGGAGCATAGCATGTATTAGCGGATCACTTGTCTAGGTTGGAGAGAGTGGATGAATCTGACTGGTGGTACCCATTTTTGAGGAGTTCCCTGATGAGCAACTTTTTTCCATGAGGAATAAGGATCCCTAGTTGGCACACATAGAAAACTATCTGGCATGTGGAGAGATACCGAAGGATTGGGGATATCAAGAGAAGAAAAGTTTTTTCCATTCTTTGAGATTTTATGTATGGGATGACTCATCTTACTTAAGCAGTGCATAGATGGAAATTTAAGGAAGTGCATTCCAGAGAGTGAGCTTGAGAACATACTTGCTCATTGTCATTCTTTACCCACTAGGGGCATCATGAAAGCTTAAGAATGATGACTATGGTTTCAGAGAGAGGATTTCACTAGTCTTCACTATTTAAGGATGCATATGATTATGTGTAGAGGTGTGATGCTTGTTAACAGTCTGACAACATCTCTTGAGACATGAAATGGCCCTCAATATTTTTCAGGAGGTGGAAGTTTTTGATCTTTGGGGCATTGACTTTATGGTTCCATTTGTTTCTTCTAATTAAAATTTGTACATTTTGTTGGCATTCAGTTACGTATCAAAATGGGTGGAAGTAATTCCTACCCGCTCCAATGATGCTCAGGTTGTGTACATTTGTTAAGGATCATATTTTCTATAAGTTTGGTGTTCCAAGAGTGATCATAAGTGATGGGGACACCCACTTCGCTAATAGGAAATTTGGAATTTTATTGACAAATACAAAGTGAAGCATAGGGTAGGAACCCCATGTCACCCCTAGACACAAGGTCAAGTTGAGGTGTCAAATGGAAAATAAACATGATCCTAGAAAAGACTGCCTCAACCAATAAGACAAATTGGAGCATGCACTAATGATGCTCTATGGGATTATAGAATGACTTTTAAGACACCCATAGGCACTACCCCCTATAGGCTAGTCTATGGATGGGAATGTCATCTGTCCACGGAATATGACATAAGACCAAATGGGTGTTGAGGAAATTGAATTTTGATCTTTTACATGTAAGGAAGAAGCATAGATTAGAACTAAATGAATTGGATGAAATTTGGTTGGATGCCTATGAGAGTTCTAGGATCTATAAGGATAGGACTAAGAAAATGCATCGTCACCACATTCTCCATAGAGTTTTCCTACCAGACCAATGTGTGTTATTGTTTAACTCTAGGATGAAATTTCATCTTAGGAAGTTAAGGTCCCGATCGAGTGGACCCTATGTCGTGACCAAAGCATTCCCTTATGGATCCATTGAGATAAGCGATGGAGTCAAGCCATTCTTGACAAATGGACTGCACCTCAAACATTACTATATAGGAGAGGTGGTCTATGAGGAAGAGGAGTTGAATCTCATTGACTTTCATTGATCTTTTATGAAAAAAGATTATCGTTCCTAAGTCATTAAGCAATGGCGCTTACAGGAGGCAACCCATACATTTTTAATTTCTATCATTTATATGTTCTTTGCCATCTTTAATAGATTTTTTGCATTTTTTTATAGCAATCCTTTAAATTTGGAAAAGGTATCTTTATTCTTTTAGTTTGATGATCAGGAAGAGAGAATTTTGGTACCATCGACTTGCAATGAAAATACAATAGGGATTTTGGAAAATTTCAGTACCACCGATCGGCGGTTCGGTGGCACCAACATGTAATCAGGTTGAATTCTACAAGAAGTCGGTACTACCGATAAGAATATTGATAACACTAGAAAATTGGCAAGCAAAGAATAGGAGCCCAAAAAAATATGTTCGATACCACCGAGAGGCTTCTCAGTGGTACCAACTTATTCAACTCATCTAGAAGAATCACCATAACTCGGTACCATCAACAAGAACAACCGATGTCAATGACAGAGAATGTCAGATGCACACACCATCACAATTTGGTACCACCTACAACCCGTCTTTGGTACCAAATAAAAAAACCAGATCCCACACAATTGGCATCGAAGATCAAGATCTTTTGTATCGAATGCTCGGTGGCACTAATATGGGTGCCTATGCAAGAATTCAATACCATCGACTTCTATTGGTACTACTGACATGGAGCGATCTGTGGCTCGTTACATCCATGGCTCATGAGCATCAATATTAACGACTGACACAGACAACCCGCAGATAGGGATCAAAGTCGGTACCATCGACCCAACAAGTTGGTGGAACCAACAAGGCACGTCAGGGCTGATCAATAACTATATAAGGGGAGGTTTAGGTTGTTGTTTAATCACACCCAAAGCACTCCCCTTAAAATAAATAAGACGCCATATGAACCCAAAAGATTTCACAACTATTTGAAGTACCTGGGTTTACAGTGAGCTCTCTTCTTTGCCTCCATTCCTCACTCTAGCAACTATGACTTCAAGGAGGCAAGCATCATCGACAAGCGCATTTGACAAGACGACACCCAAGTCATCAAGAATCGCTTTATTGTATGAAGATCAGAAGATGATCTTTGCCTCCATGATGAATATGGAGATCATACCAACATAGTATTGTGACTGCACATTCCTCAACAACACTGACTCCACTGACAGTCTGCATCGGGTAGGGTATGACGGGTGATCACATCTTTATTGGTGATTGGCCAACATACTAGAGATCACATGTGAGTTTCTTACCACATTGGAGATTAGTCGCATCCCTGAGCATGGGGAAGGTTGGCAAGCAGGCTGGGTGAATTTCCATCTATACAACATTGACCACCATCTAACTTATCGAGTTCAACTCCATCTATGATTGATCAATTGATGGATTTCATTTCACACCAGGAGAATTCAACTATGCCATGGATTAGAGGCAGATGATAGCCCTACCTTAAGATTTCATGATCAACTGGCACTAGTCATCGGTGATGGACACTCACCTGCAACACATTGAATACCACCAACAACCTCTCCTTCAACATCAACATGTGATCTTCACCAATGAGGGCCTTGTTCTGGCCAACTAGGAGAACAAGAACAAGGAAGGCTGCTTCAAGGTTTGTGAGACTACTTCTAGGTGAAGGCTATCCTAAGGGTGAAGGTATTTGTATCTTATGTAACATCCTTGCGAGGTAATAAAATATAAGTGCTTTCAAAATCCCAATTGGAAACATTTGGGTAGTGGACTGACTCCCTTAGTATTTGCTAAGGGTGAAACCACTCTAAACACTGTGTCTCCTTCTCCAACATTATTGTGATTGTTTGTTTGGTGAAATAAATTTTATAAATATTATAAAACCCTATTCACCCCCCTCTAGTGGTTTTTCAGGCATTTGTTTCTCCCTCTTCATTTTATTTTCTCTTTTTGCCTTTTTTTAGCCCTCTTATTTTAGAATGCTTGATGAATTATGCTCAGAATATTCTTCTATATAGCATTAATTTTTTTTTCATTGAGAGGGGTATGGATGTGTATTCTTTCACTATATGTCGGCAAAGGAAGCTATATAGATACATGATGTGAAAAATGATACAAGGGAAAATGCAAACTGCATGAACTTCATTATGCAACTACATATATGCACATCTCTCTCTATTTTCTTCTTTCAAACTAGTGCAATAAAAAGAAACTAGCTATCATGATACCTATCATGTTATGTAGTGAAGTCAAGATGAAAAAAAACAAGGTTACTGATCATCTTTAAGTGGTGGATGAAATATGATGAAAGGTGGGTGGAATCACATGATTAAGAGACAATGCTTGTCTTAGCTATGATGTGTCCCTCTCCTATCAACATTTCTATAGTGTAATCATAGGGTTTCTTTGTAAAATTCCCATTAAGGGTCTCGTTACTTCTTTGATTGTTTTTTCTCAAACCTCATCATCATTTACAAATTTGGATAAATTAAGATTTCCATTTATATTAAGTGTCCTAAAGCTGACTAACCATACACTTCCTCTAGTTGGTGTTGTCTTAGACTTTGCAAATTTAGCTTAACAAGATGTGATCATATTTTTTAAATTTCATTGCAAAGGCATGAAACCCATTTTGCTTTAATGATGGATGGAATAATGATACTTAAGCTCCAATATTATACTAGATGGATTGTGGATCCTACACTTGCAAATAAGAAAAATTAAAACAAGATAAAAGATAATAGCTAAATAAGATAAAATCATTCCAAAACCCCCTAATCTTGAACTTTATTATGTCCTCATAGTCAGAATTCAAACAAAGAGGTGGGACGAGGGTACCATGTACTGAGAAGGGTGGTGGTTGAAACATTTTTGACACTATCTCGGGATCAGGAGGGTAGAAGGTGTAGGTGAATGTAGGTGGATCTGCTGACATAGGAGGTGGCTGTGAGTATCTAGCAAAGTTTCCCTAACTTCAATAATGGTTGTAAAGTGGTTGGTGGTGGTATTTAATACATTGCAGATGATTATAGAGATACTATGAGTTCCCTATCCTAGATTCCCTCCCCATGGCCATCTGGTTCATTGTTACTACCAAAAACTCTCATGATGATTACCCTCAGACAGATGCTTATGCCAATCTAGTTTAAAGTATTGATCCTGAAAATTGGGTACCTTGAAAATTAATGAAAAAAAGGTGCCAATTTTTCCCATTTGTTTCATGCTTGAATTATTACATATGAATCGATGAAGGTAAAAATAATCCAAGATTAAGAGTTTCTAGGTGGGAGTCTTGTAGTAATTATGTGGGGTAGACCTTATAGAAGGATGGCATATTGAGGATAGCAGGGATCTTGATTGTTTATTTCACCTGAAAAAGACTACACTAAAATAATAGGATTTGTCATTCATGTCAACAATCTATAGGAAAAAAATAGTATTCCGGTTGATTTTAGCTCAATTACATTTTGTAAATGCATGCAATTGTCTTTGAATAGCATTTTAAAATTTTATTGCTCAATGATAAGAAATGTTTTAAGCTTAGGGTAGTTTGAAGAATATATTTCATACTACTTTTTATGCCCAATATCATGTATTAAATGACTTAAATTTCACAGTATGTCTACATAATTAGCTTGCAATTGCTTAAACATGTTACTAGTCTATTTGTTATCATTTAGACTAATTGAAGGTGATTTCTTGCATATTACAAAAAGTTTGGTTCAACCAAAACCAAGATCACCCTCATCAACCAAAGAAAGTTTGAGTCTTGCCACACCTGAATTGTGCGTGCAAAATGCAAGTGTATATGTCAAGTAGTATAGGTCTATGAGGCCTGAATGTCAAACTCAGGGAAATAGATTCTAGAGACTACTACTAACTATAACCTAATTAGTTAGGCCTAGAAAAGAGTGATTGGTTGGTTGTTTATAACTAATCGTAAGAATTGAAATCTAAATTAAGTGGATTGTGATCACTAATGGATGGATTCCTTAGCATTATAGTTTTCCTATAGTTTGCATTGCATTTAAATCCATTTCATTAATAATTAGTTGTCCTTAACCCTGGACCAAGGGACCTATAGTGAGTATTACCCTTCTTTCATAGTGTAATATACTACCTATAGTAAGACAAACCCTACTTTTGTAGCAATTTATGAATTAAATATGTGCATTAAAATATATCTAGGTTATTTCCTTCATAGCCACAGGCCCTCTCCTGAGGCATGGTATTAGTTGTGTAAATATATGACTTATCCAACCCTATCCCTCTCCCAAAGCAATTAACATTTTAAATAATTGATTGCGGTGATCTAACACATGCAATTCATTAAGAAATCATAGATTTATGTCCAAAATTTAGGAATATATATATATATATATATAATATAGAGGTCAATTACAATGCAAAACTAAACTACTCCCAGGTCTTAAGGAACAAGGGGAACAACCCCACGTGATTCCTATTATCAAATACAATGAGGAAGAGAGAGAGACAAAGAGATAAACGTTAGGAAAGCTAATGAGTGGATAAATCAATATGCATGATACCCTCTAGCAAACTCCTATATCCACAACTTTTCAGCTACAAATCCGCTTCCCTAAGGTGCCTCAATCATTTGGTATGTGGCCATCTCCTCCTCTCTTGACTTCTGCTCAGTTGCAACATGATAGAACATAATAGATTGATCTGGCCACACTCCACTTAGGTCATAAGTGAGTCTCTAGATGTCACTAAGTTTCAATCGTCATATTTTTCATAATCTTTAATTTATGCTGATTGTGAAAAGTTAGTACCACCGACAGGAAGTTGGTGGCACCGAGTTGTCGGTTGCCTCAAAACCCTAATAATTGCCAGTGCTATCAACTGATGTGTTGGTAGCACTGAGTTGATTCTTATGAGATCTGACTTATTTCTGGATACAAAAGTCAGTACCAGTGATGCGATTGTTAGTGGCACCTAACCCATAAATGTTACCACTGACATTCCTGGGCAATAATTTGGTAGTACTGAATGCACATTTTGGTAATATTGAACACCTTGTTACTAGAACCGAGTGGTATCTCATTAGCACTGAGATTTTGAGATTTCCCTATTGGATTTTTCCTAAAGTTGATACCATCGACTTTTTTGTCGGTAGTACCGAGTTCTGTTGTAAAGGATGAAATAAGAGAAAACCAACATAACTCCAAAAAAATATGATTATTTAACTCAATTTGGTACAAATACTCATAAATTGATGCAATAGTGTTTCATAGGGTAATAATGATAAATAGTACATAAATAATATCAAAATGAACAACAATGCATGATATACATGAAAAAATAGCATGTGAAAAGTGAATAAAACTCAATGCATCAAAATTCCCTAAGTTTGAATGTTTCTCTTCCTTGAACAACACTACCTTTGGATCTATTTGAGATAAGTCAGGAGTAGGACAAATAATATGAAGCACCATTCTCAAGTACCCCCTCTGGACGGTCCTGAACCAGCCCTTACCAACCACTAAACAAATAACTACTCTACAGTTACCAAAAATGTTCATTAAAGACATCCACCTTAGATCAATGAAATACTATCAATAGAGTAGTTTAAATCATACCGTGTCACCTAACCCATAAATTCTACTACCAATGCTCCTGGGCAATAAGTTGGTAGTACTGACTACAAATTTCGATAATATCGAATGCCTTGTTAATAGAACCCAGTAGTATCTCGGTAGCATCAAGATTTTGAGATTTCCTTATTGGATTTTTCCTAAAGTCGATACCACCGACTTTTCTATTGGTAGTAACGATTTCTATTCCAAAGGATGAAATAAGAGAAAACCAACATAAGTCTAACGAAAATATGATTAATTAACTCAATTTGGTAAAAATACTCAGAATTTGATGCAATAGTGTTTCATAGGATAATAATGATAATCAATGCATAAATAATATCAAAATGAACAATAATGCATGATATACATGAAAAAATAACATGTGAAAAGTGAATAAAACTCAATGCATAAAAATTCCCTAAGCTTGAATGTTGCTCTCCCTCAAACAACACTACCTTTGGATCTGTTTGAGATAAGTCAGGAGTAGGACAAATCATATGAACTACCATTCTCAAGTACCCCCTCCAGACGGTCCCGAACCGGCCCTTACGAATCACTAAACAAATAACTACTCTGTAGTGACAAAAAATGTTCATTAAAGACATACACTCTTAGATCAATGAAATACTATCAATAGATAAGTCAGATTCATAGTCAATAGGGCATCTGCTTGATGCACCATGTGATTCCCTATCTACGATGCTCTTATATACCTACCAAACTACGTTGGAAGTAGATCCCCTCATAGGAATGATTGAGGGGATCAATCATATATGTGGCCTACCATAAAGAGCAATGTGTTAAAATGAAGTTGGTGGATATGAACTAGAATCACAAGTAACATCCAAATAATTTATAAAAAACCAAATATGATGAACCTATAGAATTAAGGGGATGAAAAATGCATGAATCATAATGCCTAATATTATGGTGGAATGATGAGTGCACTAAAGTTCTCATCTGGTTGATTGAGTGTGGTGGAAGAATGCATACATGTAACTGTTTAACTTCTCATTGAAGAAAATTTCAATTTGAGTCCAAGGCATTGTTGGCTAAATTGGACATTATTATGATCCCTTTATTTTGATGATGAAAAACATTTCTTTCTTGTGGTTTTAACTTGCTATTTGAGTGTTTCAGGGACAAGCATATAAGGTGATGGATAGAGAAGACTTGGAAGATCAATTTGCTAAAATTGCTTTATTTTCACGATTGTAATCAATGTAAAAACTTGTACAAGTTTATAATGTACAAGTACTTATATATCATGTAAACTAAGCATTTAGATCTTCCCTATCCACTCACAACACTTAGATAGGTCATCTCCCAAGATAGTATCACAATTGCACATTGATACACACACTTAGTAAATGAATACATTGAATCAGTGATATTCTCGGTCAACAAATACTTCGACCGAGACACTCTCAGTCAACAAACTCCTCGACCGAGAATAGACCCTATTTGTGGGCTCTGATCTCCAAACCATGACATAAATACGATTAAAACGTAGCGGAAGCGAATCGGTAATCAGCGGAAGACAAAAATCCCGGGAAATTAAAATTTTTCGAGATAAGAACTTGTATCCATAAAAAAACTCCTTTCATAAAGAGAGGTAACTGTTTACATCTCAGGATAATTACTTCTTGAGTAATTATATACATCAAGATACAAAATCTCAAGATCACTTATACAAAAAGACTCCAAGACCTGAGAGTACAGAGGACACATAGGACTGACTCTAACTACACCACATGGCAGGACAAATCTCCACCTGAGATTATTGCTGCCCCTGGTGCTGCTGCTGCTGAGACTGATCACCTGTAGGCTGGTTCCTTCGTCTCCGACGTCCACCTAAAAAGTTGAAGTCTACGGGGTGAGACAATTATACATAATTGTCCCAGCGAGAGTTATAACTCTTCGCCAGAAGCTTTATTATAACATCAAAGATTATTTTAAACAGTAAAGCCTTCAAAGCATTCTATAACAGTTGCAGATATAACAAGGTCTCTACAAATTAGGAGATATGGAGAATATCAACATTATTGCAATGTAACATCAATCAACTAACTTGGAGTCATCTCTAACAAGTTATACTACATGGTTGATTATGTTTTACAAACAACATTATGCCCTGTGGAGATGAGGCTTACCACTCATACTCCAACTGATCGCTGAGAAGCCGCATCAGTATCATACATAGGTCATTAAGAGAGACGGATTCTCATGACCTTCACCTTCCTCAGTCAGTAAGAGGATCACTTGTAGGACATCTCGTGTCTCTACTACTATAGCTTACAGGGTAAACTGGTCCTTCGCTATTCTAGAGTCACAGTGGCGTTCTGTACTCTCTTCATCATCAGGAGGTTTCATATTTACCTACCACTGATACGGATATCTGTGCTTTCTTCGTCATCAGGAGGTTTCATGTTTACCTACCACTGATACGGTATGGAACTATAGTGAAGGATGGATGGATTCCACATCTACATCACTTTCCTACACTAGGATGTAAGGTTCTACACATCCATGTACCCCACATACTCAAAAGTATGTGCTCCAGGAGTTCCCTAAGGAAAACCTGTTTCTCCATCACTTAATTTCTGACAATGATGGATCTATGATCAGGGCTCTACATTATACTTGATTAGTTAGGTACATTCAGTATTCTTTAACAACATACATTGTTCTTCAAACAATAACAGTAGCATAACAGCTATAAAAGAAGAATACTAAATGTAACAGGCCTAACTCATATCAATCATCATTTCTCATTATCCTCATCACAAGTCATCTCTAAGGCATGACCTTGATGGTATTTATGGCTCTCATAGCTCAGTATCAGCATAGGATGCCACTGGCAAGGCATCAGATTACTTTACTTATTCATAAGGCTAACAACATGCCTTTGATGAATATAACATCAACATCCATACCTGGATATGATTACCTTCATATCGGAACCTGCATGGTTAATACATCTGATAAAGGTAATACAATAATAAGGAATGTACTTCCTACTCTTGTCATAAGAGTTAAATCTCTAATTCAAATCAAATAGAGTTTAATACTCAAAAGCATGCCATTACCCTTGAATTAGGGTTTACTATTCACATTACATGTCATCACCCTTGAATTAGGGTTTACTATTCACATCAAGGTGAACTAAACTCATAACATCATCATGTATGAGTAACATCTTCATTGATGCTCTTAGATTGGTTAAAGGTTCATCATTTATCATAATTAGGGTTTCTATGACCTCACACAGGTGGATCATACCCTAATTATACTCACTCATGTGCATTGGAGATACTTTACTCGAGTTTCCACTTAAAAATGGTACTTTCTCTTTCTAGAAGTACTTTCTCTCTCTAGAAGTACTTTCTCTCTCATCATAATGTTAGGTGATGTCAAAATTACTCTAAAACAGGTTGGATTGAGGCATCATAGGCTAACATAGCCAAAAACATCATCATTATGTGATTAGAGTTACTTTCTCTCTCTAGGTTACTTTCTCTCTCTAGGTTACTTTCTCTCTCTAGAGTACTCTCTCTTTCATCATACTAATGGTTGATGGTAACATTACACTAGATCAAGTTGGATAGAGTCATTATGACTAAAAACTTTATTCTCATGTAATTAGGGTTTGAATTGAGCAAGGTATAACTCAATTGACCCTTCAGGGGTATTTTGGTAATTCACCCCATTGATCATCATCATGGTCAAAAACCTTAGTCAAATAACCCCTTACTATCCTAGATTATCATTAGGGTTTGATTTGGGCAACATTGAACCATTTACATCTTCAAATGATTGAATGAGGTCAACCTTGAATCACATTGATTGATTTCAATCATTAATCATCAATTGGGTTGAGATTGGTTGAAAGTGTTGACCGTTTGCCCACTTTGACCCTCCAAGACCGCGAGCCTCTTTCTAAACCCAAGACCGCGATCCCCCTTAGGCTTCAAGACCGCGAGCCTCTTCAGGGGTCCAAGACCGCGAAGCCTCCCATTGGTTCAAATTAAAGTCGAGACCGCGAAGACTAATTTGAGTTGAGTCCGCGAAGAGGTGTTGACCGTTTAGCTAGTTTGACCTCAGGACCGCGAGGCCCTTCGCGGTCTTGAGACCGCGAGCCTCCTCTCGGTCTTAAGACCGTGAGCCCCCCTCACGGTCTTGAGACCGCGAGCCCTCTCACGGTCTTGAGACCGCGAGGCTCTCATGGTCTCAGCCGCTTGGTCCTTCAACAAGGCTCAAAGATGCAACCGATAATGTCAACCCATGTTGAAGCCCTCAAATGGTCAAAGCTATGTTGACCACTTATGGATTTAGCCAATTAAGATTATGCTTGATCACTTGGTCATTCAATTGACCCATAATGGTTAAAATTGATTCAATTAGGGTCTATCAATGTTCACCCATCAACACTCAACAATGTGACTCAACACAAGGTTGAACCTTTCAATTGAGCTCCAATTGGGCCCAAACTTAGCCCAAACGGTCTTGAGGTCATGTGGGTGGACCCCACATGGTCTTGAGACCGTTTTCCCAAGATTTCATCAAAGTCTAAGGTGATTTGATAGGGGTTGAACCATGATTGAGTCACAAAACAGAATTTTGATTAAATTAATAACTTATTTGCAATTGGGTCCTCAATTGGTCAAAATACTCAACCCTAGACCTTCAAACGGTCTTGGGTGATTGTCCTCTCGGTCTTGAGACCGTTTGGATGAGTTCCAAACGGTCTTGAGACCGTTTGCCCATCCAAAATTTTGGATTCTAGTGCAAATTCATCAAGGTCTGACCCATTGAGTTGATGATCATGTCAATATTTAATTGCAATGTAATTTGGTGTAATTGTACCTTCAATTGGTCAACAAATCTTGACCCCAGACCTCCAAACGGTCTTGGTTGATTGCCCTCACGGTCTTGAGACCGTTTGGTGACCCCCAAACGGTCTTGAGACCGTTTAGGTCAATCAACCCTAAAAACCCTAATTAGGTCACCATAATTTCAGTACTGATTTTATCTAGGGTTAGCCCTAGTATTCACCCTTCAACTCTTAGCCCGTTTGGAATTAGACCATCAAACTTGGTGAGTTGTTAATTAACATAATTTTGAACAGTAATCTCATACGGTCAACGCTTAGTCAACGACCTTACACGGTCTTGAGACCGTTTGCCCAAAAAGGCAATTCCAGACCGTTTGAAAATCAGCAATTAATTCATTTAAAGTTGTGACTTATAAAGGTCATATCTCCCGATTCCTTTGGAGTCAGTCTCCCAAATTTTGAGGGTAATTAGCCTATATAATTAGGAACAGGTTTCGTATACGGTCCACGCTCGGTCAACGGGGCCAAATGGTCTTGAGACCGTTTGCCCTGTCGCGGTCTCGAGACCGTTTGCTCACCTCGCGGTCTTGAGTCCGAGAGAGCAAACTGTTAGGACCGTTTAAGGAAAAGAAAAGCGGTGGTTTTTCCTTGGAAATCACGCCATCATCTTCTAGCTCAAGAACAGTACAGATATCCCACGGTTTTGCTTGCAAAATAGCAGGGAAAAGTAGGGAAATACTAAGAACTATCATTAAAACGCATACAAAGATGCACATAGTAAAGCATGGGTTTAGAGTTATAAAACCCGCCTAAAGCTTGCTTCTTGAGCTCCAAGCTCTAATGGCGTCCTTGAGTTCCCACAGGTTGGCCAAGGTGAAAACTCCAAGGAAGGATGAAAAGAGACGGCTAGAAAGGTAGGGTTTCAAGAGTTAGCCATGAAGATGACCTTGAATTTGAGTTCTAACCATGGAATTAGGCAAGAAGAGAGGTTTAGACCTACCTTGCACCCCTTGGTCGTCCTCCTTAGCTCCAAGGCAGTCCTTGGTCGTCTTTGGTGAAATGAAACAGTAAGGGAACGAAGGGTGAGTTCCCTTGCAACTAAGGGAAGGAGAGCTTATATACATGGGGTAGGATTTTCAACATTAGTTCATAAGTTGTCCATAATTCCAACTAGGTCCCTCCTTCTTTACTTGATCGTCCCTTCCTCTTTATTCTAAGGACAAACCTTCTCTTAAGGTCTAGAAAAGAAGGCAAGGAAGAACAATCTAATAATAAAGTTCATACTTAAAGGGATATTGCACATATACCCTGATTATTCAATCACAAAGCCTATTTCTTAACTTGATAACTCAATTGAGGTGAATTCCTCATCATTTCTTCTCTAAATAATGGCAAGAGTCTAAAAGATACTTTAGATGACATTCTTTACAAATTGCACCCCATCATTTGGGTAAATTGCATTTTACCCCAGATTAGGGTTTCAAGCCCTGGGATTGCTTCCACAGCTGCACCTTGGTGCTCTAGCTTGGAAAATCCCTCAAACTTTGCCAAAGAGATTCTCATGATGTCTCAACATCAGAGGAACATCTCATCATGTGCAAATTGCAAGCTAACCCTTTCAACTGGGTAAATTGCACATAGGTCCATGTATATCAAAACAATGCTATAACTTTAAATAAAAGGAGCAAATACTGAAATATACGTTTCTGAGAAACTTAATTACATGCTCAGAGTTAATCACAAAGATTTAATTACATATTTAGGCAAAACACCTAGGGTTGACTCATAACCCAGGTCAGGGATGTTACACTATTAGCCGTTAGACTAAGTTAGAAAAGTGGTTGGGAGTTGAGTTGAATGTTGTAATACACTTTCCCCAGACTCACTCTCGGTCGACAAATTCCTCGACCGAGAGACACTCGGTCGACAAACTCCTCGGCCGAGAAGGTGTCTATCTGTACTTTTCAGAAGTAATTAACTAGTTGTTACTAATGCAATTAGTGGATACCTAATGGCTAGTTAAACAATAAGAACCCCCTAGAAAGTGTCTAGAACGCCCCTAAGCACTAGTAGGCCATTCTTATAAATAGGACATGCCTTAGGACACCTAAACACACTTGAGTACACAACTTGCATACACAATTACACTTGAGATTCAATCCTTGTGAGCAAACAAGCTGAGCTACACTTGCAATCTATTTTCCTTGAGATCTACATTAGTGTCCTATAGGCTGATATCTCCTATCCACTATACATCCATGTCTATCCACTTTGGTTAGGAGATCAAACGCTTGATATAGGATCAAAGTGTTGTACTCTATTGGTAACGTTGTTTCCTTCTTCCAATCTTGTTCCTTTTATTGTGTTTTGTTCTCCTTTGCTACTCCTAGGTTGGAGGCTGCGGAAAGGAGGTTGTTGGAGCTTCTTCAGGTGGTGAAGGTAGCTCAGCGGACTTAGGATTGCTTCAAGAAGGCTGTCTCAATGGGAAGCTACTTTAAGAGGAAGGCTACTTCAAGGGGGAGCTTGGAGTTACTTCAAGGAAGGCTGCTTCAAGGTTGGTGAGACTACTTCTAGGTGAAGGCTATCCTAAGGGTGAAGGTATTTGTATCTTATGTAACATCCTTGTGAGGTAATAAAATACAAGTGCTTTTAAAATCTCAATTAGAAACAATTGGGTAGTAGACTGACTCCCTTAGTATTTGCTAAGGGTGGAACCACTCTAAACGCCGTGTCTCCTTCTCCAACATTATTGTGATTGTTTGTTTGGTGAAATAAATTTTAAAAATATTATAAAACCCTATTCACCCCCCTCTAGTGGTTTTTCAATTGGTATCAGAGCAGGCTTCAAAGAATTTTAACAAAGTCTTGAAGAAAATGGGTGATGGGGTACTCAACAACCTCAACTTGGAAGGAACACTCATAGCTCGGCCTCCACCATTTGATGGCACCAACTACACCTATTGAAAGAGGAGAATGCAATTCTACTTTCAAGGGATAAGTTGGGATCTATGGAGAATGGTTTCAAATGCTTACACCCTTCCTCAAACAAAGTATACTGCATGGGATGCTAATACGGTAAAGCTAGCCTAATTGAATGCAAAATCTGTAAGTATTCTTTATTATTCAATTTTTGTAAGTGAGTTCAATAGAATATCAAATTGTGAAACTGTATATGAAATATGACATAGACTCTCTATTACTTATGAAGGAACTGTTCAAGTAAAGAATTCTAAAATTGGTATTCTTAAACAAAAGTCTGAACAGTTTCGTATGGAACCATATGAGTCTATTAGTGAAATGTATGCAAAGTTTTCTTCTATTGTTAATGGTTTGAATGTTTTAGGTAAAACAATTAGTGAAGAGGATCAAGTGTCAAAAATTCTTAGATCTCTTCCTCCCAAGTACAAGCCTAAAGTAACGGCAATTGAAGAAGCCAATGATCTCACCTGACTAAGGATGGAACAACTCATTGGCACAGCACATGAAGCGACCTTGGAAGAGGAAGAAAGATGAGAGCGTGAACTTCAACAAGGGAGAAAGAAGGACATTGCATTCAAAACATCAACCAAAATTAGTCATGACACAAGTGAATATGATAGTGAAGAAGAAACTCTCATTGTAAACGGTAAGCAATATAGAAGTTTTAAAACTAACAAAACTTCTAGTGTTTCTTTTTCCAAGTGCTTTGAATGTGGCAAAAAGGGACACTTAAAAGGTGATTGTCCTAAACTTAAGAAGGGGAAGAAATCATCTCATAAGAAGAAAGAAAGAGCATATAAAGCTGCATGAGATGATTCAAGTGATGATAGTGAAGATGGAGAAAAAGAAGTAGAGTGCCTTATTGCTACAACAAATGAAGAAGAAGAAAAGGTAAGCCTTTTTTATTTGCCAAAAGAAGATCTAATTGCTAGTCTTCAAGATACACATGAGAAAAATGTTGATTGCAAAAAGAAACTAAAGAAAGCTACTAAAACTAATGAGGATTTTTATGCTAAATTAAATAATCTTTCTTTTGAAAAGGACAATATTGTTTTTAAAAACCTTACCTTGAAATCATCTTTAAATGATTGCAATATGAAGTTTCTTACTTTAGAAACAAATCATGATCTTCTTTCTCAAGAAAAGGTTGATTTTCTTACAAAACTGCATAATTTTCATACTCAACCTATCCTATGTAATCATCTAGATTATGATGATATTGCTAAGGAATGAGATGCTCTATCATCTAATCTAGATCAAGCAAAGTTAGATATCAAAAAGAAAATGGATGAAATTACCAAGTTACAAAGAGAAATTAACAGCTTGAAAAACAATGATGTTCTTGATAAAATTCTGAAAAATTCTTCTAGTTATAATGGAAGGAGAGGTTTAGGATATGTTTCAAAAGGGAAATCCTATCAACCTAAACCTAGAAGAACACAAGCACCCAAGGCCAATATTATGCATGTACCCAAGAACAACTCAACTCCTAGAAAGAGAAATGAGATTTACTTTATTTTTTGTCACTATTGCTTGCGTCTTGAACACTACTCTTTTTCATGCCCATACAAGAAAAGGGATGATGATCTAGTTTGGGTTCCTAAAACTTAGAGATTTGAATTTGATTAGTTGATATTTGACCTAAAATGTTACTTTGATATTCAAATGTCTTATCACAACAAAACTAAGCTTTAACTTTTATATTCTTGCAAAATTGTATTACGTTTTGCTTGCAAATAATTACTGAAAAACAATACAGAAACTCACTCGGTCGAGAAAATATTCGGCCGAGACACTATCGGTCGAGAAGTCGTCGACCGAGCATGTTACTATTTTAAGCCTGCAAAAAGTCTGATAAAACCTGTAAAAACAACAGAAGACTCAGTCGAGAAAATCTTTGACCGAGATATATTCGATCGAAGAATAATTCGACCGACTCAAGATCTGTTTGATTGATTCAGTTTGCTATCAATATACCTAACTAAGATTATTATTAGGATTAAGGGAAACCTTTTGAAGAAAAGAACCTTGAGACAAATTTGTCAAATCAAAACATATTGATAGTCTTGCATCATAAAATTGTGAGATAATGTATATGATGTTCCTACCCAAATTACTGCAAATAATGTTGCTTACAAAGATTAATGATGCTAATTAAAAATATATACTTCAATTGGACATACTTTATGAGTCTTTACAACTATTACAAGCTCAGAGACTATCAAAAGGTTGATTAAATATGATCTTTCACATGGCTTGCCTAAAATATTCCTTAGTCAATTTGAAATTTATGAGCCATGTGCCTTAAGAAAACTTTATTGAAACCTATGAATTTGATTTTGTTGGATTGAATAAATATTGCTCTTTACATCAAGATGATTATAGTAATTCAGCTCATTGCATATATAGATGCTGCTATAAAACTGAAAATGCCATTATTGCATTAAGGTAAATCTCTATGGCACAAATACATCTTGACATATTATGATTATCTTGGAAAAGGATATCATCTCTGTGATGCATGAATATTTTCACTATGGACTTCAAGTTTTATGTTTTGCATATAAAATCTTCTATGAAGAAAAAGGCAAGCAAGATTATTTGATTTTAATATCTTGCTTAGAACAAGAATATTAATGTTTTATCTAATTGTTTGTTCTAAAAGCAAAAATGTTACAAGTCATAGGAATTTTCTTTAAGTAATTAAATACTACAACAATCAAACTTGTTTTTAAGATACAAATTTTTCTATACATAAAGGCTTTATATTCAATCAAATGGATCATTGTGAATGCTTGAATTGGAAATCTACAGAAATTGCCTCTTGGTTGAAATCAAGTTTGACCGAGGGGCGCCCAGGTTGAAGTCAAGGTCGACCTAAAATAAGCTTGACAATATGCTTAATTGTAAATCATTTCCTTGTACTCAATCTTAAAAACAAGCTTTTAGTGCATAGCTCTCATAAAAGGTTAACTTATTATGATCTAATGCTTATTGTGACGTTAGAATCCTTAAATTATCTTGATTATAAGATTACGGGGGAGCTCACAAAAACTATCTTGACTATAAGATTACGAAGGAGTTCACAAAATTTTGTAAACATTATAAAGAAAATTTGAAACTAGTTATGACCTTAGTTTCTTTAAAGAAATCTTGGAGCCTACAATATGTATGAATATAATGGAATTCTCTAAAAAAAATTTGGGCTTAACATCTCGTGCATTTGGTTAGAGATACATTCATTGATTCTACTATAAGCTTAAAAGAATCTCATATCATTTCAGGGCTTAACATCCCTTGTAAATGGTTGAGAAACTATTAAATATACTCATGAGCTTAAAGGATTCTCATGTCATTTTTAGGGATTAACATCCCTTATAAAATGGATGAGAAATCAAAACACATATGCCATGAATCTAAAAGGATCTCATGTCATTTCAAGGCTTAACATCCTTTGAAAATGATTGAGAAATAAATTGTGGCTAAATTTGACATAAGTGGTTTGCTTTGAGTATCAAATTATCAAATTAAGGGGGAGTAATAAAAGTCATAATTAATGTTTAGCTTGGTTATCTTTTTTAAATGACAAAGGGGGAGAAACAATATAAATCAAACCAAAAGAGTTTCATAATCTCTTGGTTTTAAAAATGATATCATTTGAATAAGAGAACACATGAAAAGGAAATACAAAGGAAATTTTAGGTATGAAACTCATATGATTTACATTACTTTGATTTATATTGGAAATGTTTGCCATCTTCAAAAAGGGGGAGATTGTTGGCTAAATTGGAAATTATTATAATCCCTTTATTTTGATGATGACAATCATTTCTTTTTTGTGATTTTAACTTGCTATTTGAGTATTTCAGGGACAAGCATATAAGGTGATGGATAGAGAAGACTTGGAAGATCAATTTGCTAAAATCGCTTTATTTTCATGATTGTAATCAATGTAAAAACTTGTACAAGTTTATAATGTACTAGTACTTAGATATCATGTAAACTAAGCATTTAGATCTTCCCTATCCACTCACAAAACTTAGATAGGTCATCCCCCAAGATAGTATCACAATTGCACATTGATACACACACTTAGTAAATGAATACATTGAATCGGTGATATTCTCAGTCGACAAATACTTCGACCGAGACACTCTCGGCCGACAAACTCCTCGACCGAGAATAGACCCTATTAGCTGTTAGACTAAGTTAGAAAAGTGGTTGGGAGTTGAGTTGAATGTTGTAATACACTTTCCCCTGACTCACTCTCGGTCGAAAAATTCCTCGACCGAGAGACACTCGATCGACAAACTCCTCGACCGAGAAGGTGTCTGTCTGCACTTTTTAGAAGTAATTAACTAGTTGTTACTAATGCAATTAGTAGATACCTAACGGTTAGTTAAGCACTAAGAACCCCCTAGAAAGTGTCTAGAACGTTCCTAAGCACTAGTAGGCCATTCCTATAAATAGGACACGCCTTAGGACACCTAAACGCACTTGAGTACACAACTTGCATACACAATTATACTTGAGATTCAATCCTTGTGAGCAAACAAGCTGAGCTACACTTACAATCTATTTTCCTTGAGCTCTACATTAGTATCCTATAGGCTAATATCTCCTATCCTCTATACATCCACATCCATCCACTTTGGTTAGGAGATCAAATGCTTGATATAGGATCAAAGCGTTGTACTCTATTGGTAACGTTGTTTCCTTCTTCCAATCTTGTTCCTTTTATTGTGTTTTATTCTCCTTTGCTACTCCTAGGTTGGAGGTTGCAGAAAGGAGGTTGTTGGAGCTTCTTCAGGTGGTGAAGGTAGCTCGGCGGACTTAGGATTACTTCAAGAAGGCTGTCTCAACGGGAAGCTACTTCAAGAGGAAGGCTACTTCAAGGGGGAGCTTGGAAAACATATTTTCAATTTTGTTAAGGTTTGTAATAGTTTTTAACTTTGTTGAGTTTTGAAAATACCCTTTTCAACTTTATTGAGGTTTGACAATATTCCATTTTTCTCTTCAACTCTGTTGAGATTTTGAAAGATACTTCAAATTTTGTTGATTTTCCTTGAAAAAAATTCTTTTTCAAAAGATTGTTCTTTATGAAAAATATTTCTTTTGTTTTAAAAAAATATATTTTTTGTTTTGAAAATATATTTTTTAAATATCAATTCTTTGAGAAGATTGTTCTTTATGCAAAAGATTTGTTCTTTGTGTAAAAGATAAAAGCAAAAGATCCCTGACATGAGGTTGTGTAGTGTGTCATGAGAACCGGTCTCAAGGGGAGCATATTAAGTGGGTCGTTATTGCCACTTTTTCACATTATAAAGATTTACATTTGAGTTTGAGAGTTTTATAAAGCACCTAATCATCACGGTTAGATCAATCTTTTAACCTAGGTTAGCATACTGAGTGGGAAATTTATGCCCTATTCATCAAGTACATGAAAACAATTAGGGGTAGTGTAGAAGATGAGTTTCTCCAAGTGGTCCCTTGGGTTTTATAATGAGACACTAAAAAAGTTGATTCAGGATGATAATGAGGAGGAGTGATACTCCTTATTTTAAGAGGAAAATTTTATAAGTTAAGTTCATTTCAATTGTAGTTTCATGTTCACACTAGTACATATACCATCTTTAGCATCGTTATAATAGCCCTATAATGTCAGTTTTTTACTAACAACTACATGGGAGAAGCTACAGATAAGGCCCTTCTGCGTTGGTTTTTGGGCAAAGGAAAAACCAACGACATAGGTCCAACTTTGATTTCTATGAAAATAGAAACAACTACTCATAATGATATCAGTGTCATGGTATCACTTTGTGCCATCGATTTCTAACAAGGAACTGATGCTATAGTCCAACCTTTGTCGTTGGTTTCCTTAATCAAAATGAACCCTATATGTACTTTTCCCTTTTAAAATCCCAAAGATATGTCATTGGTTTCTTTAGGAAATTGATGCTATCGGCCTGGTAGCACGATTGTTATAGGCAACATGACCATTTTAGAATAGTTGTGTTGTCAGTTTCTTGTCAAAACTGACACCATAGGCCAGTTGGTAGCACAAGTGTTCTAGGCAACATGGTCATTTTAGAATAGATGTGTTGTTGGTTTAGAGAAAAAAATGATGGCACAATTGGTCTATAGCATCATTTTCTAAAGAAATTGATGATTACAATGTTGATTTTTTGTAACAGTTGATGCTACAAGTCTGTTCTTTTATAGTAGGTTTATAGACCAACTGTCTGACTATTCAGTAAGATGTAGAACCTATAGTTTATTACAACCATACATTCTATCTTATTTCAACTTAAGAACATGCCAACACACTGGAAAAACCTACAATAAAAAATACATATACAACTCATCCACCCACATACATTTCCATTTTTCAATTTCATTCTCTTCAACACTTAATTCCATTCTCATGCACACACACAATTCAGAAGACACAAATGCAAGATTCGCTCTCTGATTCTATTGTGACATCCCCAGATTTTCTAAAACTTAATCTAATGTGTGACGTCCAAATTAAAACCTCACCTTAGTGAGACTACAATTAAAACACCACACACTAGGCTAAGAAGAAGAAAATTAGAGGAAGTCAGAAGGAAACAACAGTAGCATATGCACATGAACAATAATAAAAACATACAACACATGTTCACTATTCAACATATAATTACAACATGAATTGTTACAACATTTGATATTACATATTGAATAACAAACTTATACATATGCATGTACTACCACTAAACAATAGGATCTTAAGACAACAGGTCCACATGTACATCATCTCACCATAAAACTCTCAACTATCCAGCTTCTCAAGATCATATGTCCGCAACCTAAATAGAGGATTACATGTGGTACACGTCAGCACAATATTCAAGAATATTGTACTGAGTATGCCAACTTTTCTTTTTATATACCTCTCATTACTAAGCTTGGCAATAAGATAAAACTAATACTTCGCAGTAATGGAAAAAATATAACAAAAGCATACTTGAACAAGAATGTTTATCAACAAAAGAGAATACATATTTTAGGAACATTTTCCATTATATGCCTACCAATGGGATAGATGTATTCAGGCCTTATGATCTACTTACCAAAGAGATAGATCATTGTACATGTGATCTGACTTACCAAAGAGATAGATCACTCACTAGCACTATTCTTACCAAAGAGATATAATAATTTCATATAATGGAACATATATATTATGTTTCATGTATTCATAATCATATGTATGGAAAATAAATCAAGATAATACAAGAAAAATCATTTCATCCAATATCATATGTCAAGTATTTTACTACACGTATAACACAAGCATATTGTATAATAAGCCAAGTAAGAGGTATGGTGTACCTTGATCAAGACAAACCTAATAATCACATATCACATCCCTGATGTCAACTATGTCCTTGGTCAAACATGATTAAGACAAGATCATGTACCATCATCAGGTTCCCATCATCTTAACCCTAGTTATACCCATTTTAGGGTTTACTTATCTCATTAGGATATTCTAACTTTTACTTGTATTCTTTTCTTAGAATTATCTTACTGATGTCATATTTTCTAATTATATTACAGATTAGGGTCCATCATCTAAACATTAGGTTCCATAGTATTTTGTGCACATGTTAACCCTAGGTTACAACATTAACCTAAATAAGGGTTTCATAACATGTAATAAGGGTCATCTTCATATAACATGAATTCTATGCATCTAACTAATATCAAAGTTCCACATTAGCTTCCAATTATTGATATTAGGGTGTTCTATAAATTCCATCATTCATTGAGCATGTAGGTATTTATTGCATTTTATTTAGGGTTATTAGCCCTAATTAGCCATATGGAGCAAATTACATGATTTCGTGCATCAACATCACAATCACTAACCTTAAATGGATTATAAATATGAAAATGGATTTACTGACATATTATCATAATTCTAGGCCATGGTTTGATATTTATTATCCATAAAACAAGTGTATAAAATATTACATGTTATCATATAATTATATACATCTAGGTATTGTTATTATGATTTCATGTGTTCTTCTCATTTTTCTAAGAATTTTGATACCTTATTTGCATTTTTATGATAAGCATGCTAATTTCTACGAATTATTGAAGATCTTGACATTTACTAAATTATTTACCTTTATGGGCCAATTGGAGGATGTCATGTGGCCACTCAGTCGCAGCCTTCAGCTCCTGGCTTGCCTACTTGGTCTGCTATAGGCTAATATCTCCTATCCTCTATACATCCACATCCATCCACTTTGGTTAGGAGATCAAATGCTTGATATAGGATCAAAGCGTTGTACTCTATTGGTAACGTTATTTCCTTCTTCCAATCTTGTTCCTTTTATTGTGTTTTATTCTCCTTTGCTACTCCTAGGTTGGAGGCTGCAGAAAGGAGGTTGTTGGAGCTTCTTTAGGTGGTGAAGGTAGCTTGACAGACTTAGGATTACTTCAAGAAGGTTGTCTCAACGGGAAGCTACTTCAAGAGGAAGGCTACTTCAAGGGGGAGCTTGGAAAACATATTTTCAATTTTGTTAAGGTTTGTAATAGTTTTTAACTTTGTTGAGTTTTGAAAATACCCTTTTCAACTTTATTGAGGTTTGACAATATTCCATTTTTCTCTTCAACTCTGTTGAGATTTTGAAAGATACTTCAAATTTTGTTGATTTTCCTTGAAAAAAAAATCTTTTTCAAAAGATTGTTCTTTATGAAAAATATTTCTTTTGTTTTAAAAAAATATATTTTTTGTTGTGAAAATATATTTTTTAAAGATCAATTCTTTGAGAAGATTGTTCTTTATGGAAAAGATTTGTTCTTTGTGTAAAAGATAAAAGCAAAAGATCCCTGACATGAGGTTGTGTAGTGTGTCATGAGAACCGGTCTCAAGGGGAGCATATTAAGTGGGTCGTTATTGCCACTTTTTCACATTATAAAGATTTACATTTGAGTTTGAGAGTTTTATAAAGCACCTAATCATCACGGTTAGATCAATCTTTTAACCTAGGTTATCATACTGAGTGGGAAATTTATGCCCTATTCATCAAGTACATGAAAACAATTAGGGGTAGTGTAGAAGATGAGTTTCTGCAAGTGGTCCCTTGGGTTTTATAATGAGACACTAAAAAAGTTGATTCAAGATGATAATGAGGAGGAGTGATACTCCTTATTTTAAGAGGAAAATTTTATAAGTTAAGTTCATTTCAATTGTAGTTTCATGTTCACACTAGTACATATACCATCTTTAGCATCGTTATAATAGCCCTATAATGTCAGTTTTGTACTAACAACTACATGGGAGAAGCTACAGATAAGGCCCTTCTGCGTTGGTTTTTGGGCAAAGGAAAAACCAACGACATAGGTCCAGCTTCGATTTCTATGAAAATAGAAACAACTACTCAGAATGATATCAGTGTCATGGTATCACTTTGTGCCATCGATTTCTAACAAGGAACTGATGCTATAGTCCAACCTTTGTCGTTGGTTTCCTTAATCAAAATGAACCCTATATGTACTTTTCCCTTTTGAAATCCTAAAGATATGTCATTGGTTTCTTTAGGAAATTGATGTTATCGGCTTGGTAGCACGATTGTTATAGGCAACATGACCATTTTAGAATAGTTGTGTTGTTAGTTTCTTGTCAAAACTGACACCATAGGCCAGTTGGTAGCACAAGTGTTCTAGGCAACATGGTCATTTTAGAATAGATGTGTTGTTGGTTTAGAGAAAAAAATGATGGCACAATTGGTCTATAGCATCATTTTCTAAAGAAATTGATGATTACAATGTTGATTTTTTGTAACAGTTGATGCTACAAGTGTGTTCTTTTATAGTAGGTTTATAGACCAACTGTCTGACTATTCAGTAAGATGTAGAACCTATAGTTTATTGAAAAACACTAGAGGGGGGTGAATAGAGTTTTTAAATTATTTTAACAATTATTTAACTCAAACAACCAACCACAAAAATATTGGACAAGGGGACAAGGATTTAGAGTGGTTCCAGCCTTAGCAAATACTAAGGAAGTCAGTCCACTACCCGGTTGCTTACCCAATCGGGATTTTGAAAGAACTAAATTTTATTACCTCGCAAGGACTTTACATAAAATTACAATTCTTTCACCAAACCCTTCGAACAGCCTTCACCTAGAAGTAATTGCACCAACCTTGAAGCAGCCTTCTTGAAGTAACTTCAAGCTCCCCCTTGAAGTAGCCTTCCTCTTGAAGTAGCTTCCCGTTGCAATAGCCTTCTTGAAGTAGTTCGAAGTCCACCTTCTCCACCGAGAAGAACCTTCTCCAATCCGCAGCCTCCAACCCTAGGAGTAGCAAGGAGAATACAAAGGATAAAAAGGAACAAGAAGGAAAAAGGAAATTACAACTTATCCTTTGAAGCACAAGGCTTGATTTGCCTATATAAAGCGTGTAGATCTCCTAACCAATGTATATGCACGTGTGATTGTTGTGGATAGGAGATACTAGCCTATAGGACACGAAATTAGAGCAAGTAGAGGGATCTCCAATGCAAGTGTTGCTCAATTTCTCAAAACAGATTTCCAATTGTAAGTGTATGCTCAAGTGTATCACAAGTGTAGCTTAGGTGTCTTTAGGTGTCCTAAGGCATGTCCTATTTATAGGAATGGCCTACAAGTGCTTAAGGACGTTCTAGACACTTTCTAGGGGGTTCTAAGTGCTTAACTAGCCGTTAGGTATAAGTTAGTTGCATTAGTAACAGCTAGTTACTTTATTCTGCATTTGCTGTCAGAGTCCATCTCGGTCGAGGAATTGTCGACCGAGATACCTACTCGGTCGAAGTTTTGTCGGCCGACAGGCTCTCTGGATCAAGTATTAGCAACATTCATCTCCAACTGCCAACTACATTCTCAGCTGTGTCTAATGGCTACTTGGGTCATTCTCGGTCGAGAAGTTTGTCGACCGAGAGTGTCTTGGTCGAGGAGTTTGTCGACCGAGATTGCCCCTGTTTCAATGTTTCAATTTAAGGCATTAAGTGTGTGTAAGAGTGTTCATATGTGACACTATTGAAGGGGATGACCTATCTAAGTGTGGTGATTTGGCTAGGGAAGATCTAACGCTTGATTTACATGAAGTCTAAGTAATTGTACATTATATATTTGTACAAGTTTACAATTGATTATGTTTCATGACATTTACAATCATTCAAGCATATAGATTCCCTAGAGCTTTGTCATCCACCTCATTCCTGCAACACTCAAGTAGCACGTTAGATCAACAAGAATGAAATGTTTGTCATCATCGAAACAAAGGGATTTATCATAATGTGAATTTAGCCAACAATCTCCCCCTTTTTGAAGATGACAAACATTTCCTAAATATAAAATAAGGAAATATAAAACATGTGAGTTTCATACCTGAAATTTACCTTTGTAGCCATCTTTGGTTTTGCAAGTGACTGCTGGCCAAGATATTATGAAACTCATTTTAATTTTATGTTTGTGATTTTATATTATTTCTCCCCCTTTGTCATTTCAAAAAGATATCCAATACAATCATTTAGTATGACTTTGTGTCTTTCTTTTTAAGCTTTGCTCCCCCTTAAAGAGATATCCAATTAAAATCAAGGGATTTTTATTAGCCACAATTTGTTTCTCAATCATTTGCAAAGGATGTTAAGCCTTGAAATGATATGAGTTTCTTTTAAGTTTATGGCTTTATATTGATTTCTCATCCATTTTGCAAGGGATGTTACACCCTAAAAATGAAATGAGAATCCTTTAATCTTAGAGTACATAAAAATGTCTCTAACCAAATGCATGGGATGTTAAGCCCTGATTTGTTTAGAGAGTTCTTTTAAGAACAAGATATATTATTTTTATGAAATTCATAGATTTCTTCATAACCAAGAGTAAAAATACTAAGGTCGTAACAAGCTTCAAATGATGTTTACAATGTTTTTGTAAGCTTCTTAATCAATTAATCCAATTTGTTTTTATGAGCTCCCCCTTAATCTTACAATTAAAGCAATTTAAAGCATCTAAGGTCACAAATGATTTTAAATTTTGATTTTGACCTTTATCAAAAGTATACTAAGATTAAGTACAATAAAATGATGTCCAAATAAGCATTTTGTCAAATCTTATTTTAGGTCGACCTTGACTTCGACCATAGCGCCCCTTGGTCAAATTTCATTTCAACCAAGAGGCAAATGCTGCAGATTGCACATTTGAACATTCAAATATTAAGTATAATTCCTATAGGTAGCTTAAAGAGATATCAATTCTTTGAGTGAAACTTATTATGAATGATGTCCCTTAATCTTGCTATAAATATCAAGTCCTATTTCTTTTTGTGATCTTGTGTTCAGATTAATCATGTGATTCTTAAAGAAAATATATACTCTTGAAAGCAAGAATAATGTCTCAAGTTCTTAAAGTACCAATAGAGAAATTTTATCTTATGTGTTAATAGGCATTGACATCCTTGTTCTAAAGCAACATGTGAAATAGTGAACACATATGTATGATGATAGAACATTTGAATCATGAAATTTAATACAAGGTTGCTATGTAGATATGTCAAGGAATACTTAGAATAAACCATGAAAATAGTAATTTTCCTTGACTAAAGCAAATATGATTCATAACATAGATGAAAATATTCTCATATAAGTGTTCAAGATAATTGTTCATGCCTAACCAGCTTTTTCAACAAACAATCTTCTTATAGCACAATTTTCATAAATATCTATCTTAACTCATGATGAAAAAATATATTGTGTTCCAAAAATGATTTCCAGAATTTATTCTTATTTTCATGTAAAACAATCATTAACATCAAATAGATAGCCACTTGATCAATCAAAAATTTATTCAGCAATTTTATTGCAGATTGAAATCAGTGACCTGCTCAGTCGAAGATTTCTCGACCGAATGACTGCTCGGTCGAAGATTTCTCGACCGATCAGGTGTCTGTATTGTTTTCAGAACTATCTATCGATTCCAAGTAAAATAAGATTATGCAAGTTTGAGCTCGATTGTGTTGAGACATGACATTTGTATATCAAGAATCAGTTTAGGTCAAATCTCAATAAGTTAAATTTGAGCTTCTAAGTTTTAGGAATCCAAGCTAGATCATCATTCCTTTTCTTATGTGGGCATGAAAATGAAAAATGTCCAAGACGCATGCAATAATGACAACTAATGGAGTCAATTTCATTTCTCTTTCTAGGAATTGTGTTTTCAGGTACAAACATAGTCTTAGTCATGGATGCTTTAGCTCTTTTAGGTTGACTTCTCTTTGGATCATATCCTAATCCTCTTCTTCCATTATAACTAGAGGAAATTTTTAGAATATTCTCAAGGATGTCATTTCCTCTTAACTCATTTATTTTTCTTTGTAGCTTAGCAATATCATCCATCTTCTTGTTTATATCTTTCTATGCTTGATCTAAAGCAGATAATAGAAAGTTTCTTTCTTTTACAACCTCATCATAATCTAAGTGTGAACATAAAATAGGTTGTTTCTGAAGATCATTCACTTGAGTTTGCAAGTTTAACTTTTCTAAGGAAAGAAGATTGCAATTTGCCTCTATAGATTTTAACTTAAGATCATAATCTTCATTTGCCTTTTTGAGATCCTCATTTTCAGATGCAAGAGCAAGAAGTTTAACATTTAAATCGTTATTTACTTTATTTGATTTCTTAAGTTTCTTCTTGCACTCAATATATTTCTCATGAGTATCTTGAAGACTACCAATTAGATCTTCTTTTAGTAGATCAAAAAGACTTACCTCTTCTTCTTCTTCTTCATTTGTTGTAGCAATGAGGCACTCTACTTCTTCTTTTCCATCATCACTATCATCACTTGAATCATCCCATGCAACTTTATATGCTCTTTCTTTCTTTTTGTGAGATGATTTATTCCCTTTCTTGAGTTTTGGACAATCACCTTTCATGTGTCCCTTTTTGCCACATTCAAAGCACCTGGAAGAAGAAACACTAGAACTTTTATTAGTTTTAAAACTTTTATATTGCTTACCATTTACAATGAGAGTTTCTTCTTCACTATCATATTCACTTGTGTCATGATTGTCCTTGGTTGATGCTTTGAATGCAATGTCCTTTTTTTTCCCTTGTTGACGTTCACGTTCTCTTCTTTCTTCCTCTTCTAAAGTTGCCTCATGAGCTTCTAGATTGCCAATGAGTTGCTCCATTTTCAGTTGAGTGAGATCATTAGCTTCTTCAATGGCTGTCACCTTGGGCTTGTATTTGAGAGGAAGTGATCGAAGTACCTTTGATACCTGATCTTCTTCAAGAACAGTTTTTCCTAAGGCATTCAAACCATTAACAATAGAAGAGAATTTTGCAAACATTTCACTAATGGATTCATTCGGATCCATACGAAAGTGTTCAAACTTTTGTTTAAGCATACTAATATTAGAATTCTTAACTTGAACCGTACCTTCATAAGTTATGGACAGTCTATGCCAAATGTCATAGGTTGTGTCACAGTTTGATATTCTATTAAATTCTCCTTCTGAAATTGAACAATATAAAATGCTTACAGCTTTGGCATTCATTTGAGCCGACTTTACCGTATTTGCATCCCACTCTACATATTGCATTTGAGGAAGCTCGTATGGGGTTGACACCATCCTCCATAAGTCCCAACTGATGCCTTGGAAGTAGAACTGCATCCTTCTCTTCCAATATGTGTAGTTTGTTCCATCAAACGCTGGAGGCCTAGCAACAAGTGTCCCTTCAAGGTTAAGGTTGTTGAGCACCCCGTCACCCATTCTTCAAGACCTTGTTAGGGTTCCTTGAAGCCTGCTCTGATACCAATTGAAAAACACTAGAGGGGGGGGGTGAATAGAGTTTTTAAATTATTTTAACAATTATTTAACTCAAACAACCAACCACAAAAATATTGGACAAGGGGACAAGGATTTAGAGTGGTTCCAGCCTTAGCAAATACTAAGGAAGTCAGTCCACTACCCGGTTGCTTACCCAACAGGGATTTTGAAAGAACTAAATTTTATTACCTCGCAAGGACTTTACATAAAATTACAATTCTTTCACCAAACCCTTCGAACAGCCTTCACCTAGAAGTAATTGCACCAACCTTGAAGCAGCCTTCTTGAAGTAACTTCAAGCTCCCCCTTGAAGTAGCCTTCCTCTTGAAGTAGCTTCCCGTTGCAATAGCCTTCTTGAAGTAGTTCTAAGTCCACCTTCTCCACCGAGAAGAACCTTCTCCAATCCGCAGCCTCCAACCCTAGGAGTAGCAAGGAGAATACAAAGGATAAAAAGGAACAAGAAGGAAAAAGGAAATTACAACTTATCCTTTGAAGCACAAGGCTTGATTTGCCTATATCAAGCGTGTAGATCTCCTAACCAATGTATATGCACGTGTGATTGTTGTGGATAGGAGATACTAGCCTATAGGACACGAAATTAGAGCAAGTAGAGGTATCGCCAATGCAAGTGTTGCTCAATTTCTCAAAACAGATTGCCAATTGTAAGTGTATGCTCAAGTGTATCACAAGTGTAGCTTAGGTGTCTTTAGGTGTCCTAAGGCATGTCCTATTTATAGGAATGGCCTACAAGTGCTTAAGGACGTTCTAGACACTTTCTAGGGGGTTCTAAGTGCTTAACTAGCCGTTAGGTATAAGTTAGTTGCATTAGTAACAGCTAGTTACTTTATTCTGCAGTTGCTGTCAGAGTCCATCTCGGTCGAGGAATTGTCGACCGAGATACCTACTCGGTCGAAGTTTTTTCGACCGACAGGCTCTCTGGATCAAGTATTAGCAACGTTCATCTCCAACTGCCAACTACATTCTCAGCAGTGTCTAACGGCTACTTGGGTCATTCTCGGTCGAGAAGTTTGTCGACCGAGAGCGTGTCGGTCGAGGAGTTTGTCGACCGAGATTGCCCCTGTTTCAATGTTTCAATTTAAGGCATTAAGTGTGTGTATGAGTGTGCATATGTGACACTATTGAAGGGGATGACCTATCTAAGTGTGGTGATTTGGATAGGGAAGATCTAACGCTTGATTTACATGAAGTCTAAGTACTTGTACATTATATATTTGTACAAGTTTACAATTGATTATATTTCATGACATTTACAATCATTCAAGCATATAGATTCCCTAGAGCTTTGTCATCCACCTCATTCCTGCAACACTCAAGTAGCACGTTAGATCAACAAGAATGAAATGTTTGTCATCATCGAAACAAAGGGATTTATCATAATGTCAATTTAGCCAACATTTATTACAACCATACATTCTATCTTATTTCAACTTAAGAACATGCCAACACACTGGAAAAACCTACAATAAAAAATACATATACAACTCATCCACCCACATACATTTCCATTTTTCAATTTCATTCTCTTCAACACTTAATTCCATTCTCATGCACACACACAATTCAGAAGACACAAATGCAAGATCCGCTCTCCGATTCTATTGTGACATCTCCAGATTTTCTAAAACTTAATCTAATGTGTGACGTCCAAATTAAAACCTCACCTTAGTGAGACTACAATTAAAATACCACACACTAGGCTAAGAAGAAGAAAATTAGAGGAAGTCAGAAGGAAACAACAGTAGAATATGCACATGAACAATAATAAAAACATACAACACATGTTCACTATTCAACATATAATTACAACATGAATTGTTACAACATTTGATATTACATATTGAATAACAAACTTATACATATGCATGTACTACCACTAAACAATAGGATCTTAAGACAACAGGTCCACATGTACATCATCTCACCATAAAACTCTCAACTATCCAGCTTCTCAAGATCATATGTCCGCAACCTAAATAGAGGATTACATGTGGTACACGTCAGCACAATATTCAAGAATATTGTACTGAGTATGCCAACTTTTCTTTTTATATACCTCTCATTACTAAGCTTGGCAATAAGATAAAACTAATACTTCGCAGTAATGGAAAAAATATAACAAAAGCATACTTGAACAAGAATGTTTATCAACAAAAGAGAATACATATTTTAGGAACATTTTCCATTATATGCCTACCAATGGGATAGATGTATTCAGGCCTTATGATCTACTTACCAAAGAGATAGATCATTGTACATGTGATCTGACTTACCAAAGAGATAGATCACTCACTAGCACTATTCTTACCAAAGAGATATAATAATTTCATATAATGGAACATATATATTATGTTTCATGTATTCATAATCATATGTATGGAAAATAAATCAAGATAATACAAGAAAAATCATTTCATCCAATATCATATGCCAAGTATTTTACTACACGTATAACACAAGCATATTGTATAATAAGCCAAGTAAGAGGTACGGTGTACCTTGATCAAGACAAACCTAATAATCACATATCACATCCCTGATGTCAACTATGTCCTTGGTCAAACATGATTAAGACAAGATCATGTACCATCATCAGGTTCCCATCATCTTAACCCTAGTTATACCCATTTTAGGGTTTACTTATCTCATTAGGATATTCTAACTTTTACTTGTATTCTTTTCTTAGAATTATCTTACTGATGTCATATTTTCTAATTATATTACAGATTAGGGTCCATCATCTAAACATTAGGTTCCATAGTATTTTGTGCACATATTAACCCTAGATTACAACATTAACCTAAATAAGGGTTTCATAACATGTAATAAGGGTCATCTTCATATAACATGAATTCTATGCATCTAACTAATATCAAAGTTCCACATTAGCTTCCAATTACTGATATTAGGGTGTTCTATAAATTCCATCATTCATTGAGCATGTAGGTATTTATTGCATTTTATTTAGGGTTATTAGCCCTAATTAGCCATATGGAGCAAATTACATGATTTCGTGCATCAACATCACAATCACTAACCTTAAATGGATTATAAACATGAAAATGGATTTACTGACATATTATCATAATTCTAGGCCATGGTTTGATATTTATTATCCATAAAACAAGTGTATAAAATATTACATGTTATCATATAATTATATACATCTAGGTATTGTTATTATGATTTCATGTGTTCTTCTCATTTTTCTAAGAATTTTGATACCTTATTTGCATTTTTCTGATAAGCATGCTAATTTCTACGAATTATTGAAGATCTTGACATTTACTAAATTATTTACCTTTATGGGCCAATTGGAGGATGTCATGTGGCCACTCAGTCGCAGCCTTCAGCTCCTGGCTTGCCTACTTGGTCTGCTATCAGGTCAGGGTTTGGGTCGGTTTAGGTCTGGACCCGGTTCACCTTCTTCCCCCTTTCCTTTCTCCGTGATGCACGCGATCAGCGAGTCCGCACTCCGCAGGATCCAGTTGCAGGGCCGCCGCTGCGAGGATGATCTCGGGTCGTAGTGCCGCCATCAGCTTCGGTGACTCCTTTCAACCCTCCACGGCCACTAGATCTCTGCCATTACAGGCTTGCTACGGAGCAAAAAGGGGAATGACACCCCTGACGATCTCACATCCATTTGAGGCAACAAAAGCAATTGATAGCCTTCCACGAGCATCACTACAGTTCTGGAAGACCAAGATTATCGCCCTTGAACGGTCCCGGAGCTCCTCCTCTGATTCCGGTGAAGGTCCACCTTGTCAGCCATGGAAAATACCACGGTAGCTCACATAAACAATGGGAATGAACTCCCCTCAACTCGAGCTTCAATTTCTCTTCCTTTTACTCCCCATGACACCCTCAAATCTCATATGCACCCTCTTTCCACAACCTACTCAACGCAGTGGAGATGTAATGAGCGATGGTGGCTCGTTCTCTCTGCTGGAGTAGCCTCACATCTGGTTTAAAAGGTCTTCTCACTCCTCTAGCTGAGAAGAACATAACTGTCTACTTCACTTCCCCCGTCGAGCCATAACCACAACGTGTTGTGGATGGGAGGATCGCAAGGCTAACTCTCCACTACCTTGCTCTAACTACAAGGGAGGAGACAACCTGTTAGCCCTCGATTTAGCATCCTAGGGTCTGGATCACCTGCCGCTCAAGCCAATCCGTGGATCCTCTTATGATTACTTGTGATCACTTGATTGGGAATCCAAGGCTCACAAGAGGAAACACAACCCGTCACTTAGAAAGGGGCGCGTGACACAACCAACCTAGAATAGGAACATTAAACTTTGGTCCATCAAACAACAAATAATACATATCATTTCAAAAACTTCAAACCCAAATAAATTTTCTAGGATTCTCTAATTGACACCAAATTTTAACCATAGATGTATTACCTCTCAAGAAACATTATACTCAAATTTGGTGACAAAATTCATATATTTGACCATTTAAATAAATACTTCACAAATGTATAAACTTAAGGTTCTTAAACATGATATAAATATCAATTGACATCCGAACTTTGACAAAACACTGGGAACTCTTAATATAACATAAATATATGAATTCACTTATGTCATTAACTATTTAAGGATTCCAAAATTCCACTCCATCACATCCTACACACCTTAAGAGAAATTTCATCCTAGAAATTAAGCCAAAAATCCAGTTCATCACATCATATACATCTTAAAAGAAATTTTGTCCTCGAAATTAAGCCATCCTCTTACTTCAAGGAAAAACCAAAAGGTCTTCATCCATATGTAGGACACCACTCCATGTGCAACATATCTAAAAACAAAGCCCCATAATCGTATCCAAACCACTACTAGGAGGTTTTAAAACATCTAAGGTGAATCACCCCTTCACAAAAGATTGAAACAATGGCTTAGAAATTCTGGTTATGTCATGACATATCTCATATGTTAGGGTTTCATCCTTATCTTTACCCATGCATTGGGGTTTTCCACATCATATTACCATGTTATAAAGGAGTTAACTAAAGTTGACCCATTATATCAAGGTGTCATCAACATTTTATTGATCTAATTGTTAGAACATGGTCAACATTAACATAAGACTTTTAGGAGGGAGTTAACTATAATTAACCCACTTTATCCATCTAGATCATATCAAGGTGTCACAATCATTATGTTTTGCTAACTGTCAAACAATATTTTTTCATCTTTATTAAGCACTAAGATTAACACCTCATGTAACATGTTTCATTCATATGATCTCATTTCATTGCTCATAATAAATGCATCATTTACTAGTGATTTCATCACAAGATTAACCAATAATATCACATTATCATCATTATTCATGTATATGGTTAACCCTTTATGCATTGATATCTATTAAACCATTTCTAGGTTTCCATCATAGCATGTCTGTATATCGCATCTCGATATTAAATCACATTCTTACATATATTATATCATGGTTGTACTAAACAAACTTATGTGAGTGGCTTGTTAAACATAGATTAAAACTTCATCTAGTCTAATTGAGGTTCTCCTAACCCATATCACGAGGGTGGTGTCATGATCAGTCTCTCTGAGCTAACTCAACTCTGTGAGTATCTCATGTGTATATACTTTATCTTTCCTCTCTTAGTCTAGGTTTCTCAAATTACCTCATTGGCACTAGTGAAAGCCTTACAAGTTCTATCCACATACACACAAACCAAAAAAATCTATGACATTCTCTTCATAGGTCTTTACCCATGAAACACTATTTCCCAACTCTCTATCTTATATACACCACTATAATCCTACAAGGAACCACCAACCCAAACTTGAGGCTTCAAAGAAACTAACATAGTTTTACCTCCTCCAGTGTCTTGGAACTCTCTCTCCCTCACCCAGATGGTAGATTCTCATATTTCCTTATTCACATATGCATATATAACCAACCTCTCTCTGAGTCTAGGGTTTGGTCCTTCCAAGGGCATCTAAATTCAACAAAACTATAGGAATCATGCATCAAGCAACCCAAATCATTCACTCAGGAGTAATCTAGTTTAGGACATATTATATCACATATTTCTCATAATTCTCATATCTTGGAGTTTAGTTTCTCTAACCTTCTCCCTCCGGGTCTCACTCTCTCTAGAGTTAACCCTAAAACTGGTCCTAACACTAGAGGTCCTCCTTTGTGAAAGAGCTTGAAACTCATATTGACTCACAACCTTGTCTTAACTTAACTTATATTAACTTAGAAAAGCACACATGCATGCATCATCAAAACTTATCTCAAACCCTCAAATATGAACATAAATCCTGAAAGACAAACATATATCATCATAAACTATATTATATCATCTCTATGCATCTTAGATCGTCATCTAATCTTATTCCATCTATTCCATCTATCACATATTCCAACCAGGCTCTAGACATCTAATCTAGAACTACTCTCTCTTCTAGACTGATGTCATTCACTTTCACTTAGGTTGCATGACTACCTCCTACTCGTACATGTGTGGGAACACACTTTGTAATACTTACATATATAATAAAATATTATATAGTTTTTCTCCAATAAAATAAGTGTCAGATAAAACTATCAAGGTTCGACCCAATTGGAATAAAAAAACAAAGACAAAAAATGAGTGTACCATACATAGTAGAGAGTACAGTTCCATGAAAACTAGTGAAAAGGGTGACAACATGGTGTAGACTAGTGTAGCTACTCCAGACAACGAGTGCCATATGTCTAGGATTTCTCTTCCCTTGATGCACATCATTTCCCAATAATGCAACGTCCCATACCATCACATTATAAGGAAATAACGACATATTAGGACTTGCTATACAACAAGCACTAGTCTAAATCTGGTTCTCAGACATCTAGGTGCTAACCTAGAGTCTAGGTCAGATCTGGTCTTTAAAAGATGATTAATCTAACCCTACAAATTTTTAAAGTTCAAGATTTTCTTTAATTTGAGTCTCATAATGAGTAAATGTTAGGCTTTGCTATTGTTCATGCTTTGATACCACCCGTGACCTCCCCAAATTTACGAAAACTTAATCTAATGTATGACATCCAAATTGAAACCTCACCTCAGCAAGACTGCAATTTAAACACCCCACACCAGGCTAAGAAGAAGAAACTAGAGGAAGTCAGAAGGAAACTTCAGTAGCACATGCACATGAACAATAATAAAACCACACAACACATGTCCATCATTCAACATATAATTACAACATGAATTGTTACAACATTTGATATTACATATTGAACAACAAAATTCTACATATACATATATTACCACTAAACAACATGATCTTAAGACAACAAGTCCACCTGTACATCAGCTCGCCATACAACTCTCAACTATTCATCTTCTCAAGATCATATGTCCACAATCTAAATAGAAGATTACATCGGGTACACGTCAGTATAATATTCAAGAATATTATACTGAGTATGCCTACGTGTATTTTTATATACCTCTCATTACTAAGCTTGGCAATAAGATGAAACTAATACTTAGAAATAACAGAAGAAATATAACAAAAGCATACTTGAAAAAGAATGTTTATTAACAAAAGAGAACACATATTTTAAGCACATTTTCCATTATATGCTAGTGCATCTGCCTACCAATGGGATAGATGCATTCAGGCCTTATGATCTGCTTACCAAAGAGATAGATCATTGCAAATGTGATCTGCTTACCAAAGAGATAGATCACTCACTAGCACTATGCTTACCAAAGAGATATAGTGCTTTTATATAATGGAATAGATATATAATGTTTCATGTGTTCATAATCATATGTATGGAAAATCAAGCAAGATAACATACAAGAGCAATCATTTCATCCAATATCATATGCCAAGTATTTTACTACACGTATAACACAAGCATATTGTATAATATTCCAAGTAAGAGGTATGGCGCACCTTGATCAAGAGAAACCTAATCATCACATATCACATTCCTGATGTGAACTATGCCCTTAGTCAAACCTGATTATGACAAGATCATGTACCATCATCAGGTTCCCATCATCCTAACCCTAGTTATATCCATTTTAGGGTTTACTTAACTCATTAGGATATTCCCACTTTTTCTTGTATTCTTGTCTTAAAATTATCATACTGATGTCATATTTTCTAATTATGTTACAAATTAGGGTCCATCATCTGAACATTAGCTTCCATAGTATTTTGTGCACATATTAACCCTAGGTTACAACATTAACCTAAATAAGGGTTTCATAACATGTATTAAGGGTCATCTTCTTATAACATGAATTATGTGCATCTAACTGATATCAAAGTTCCATGTTAGCTTCCAGTTACTAATATTAGGGTGTTTTGTAAATTCCATCATTTATTGAGCATGTAGGTATTTATTGCATTTTACTTAGGGTTATTAGTCCTAATTAGCCATATAGAGCAAATTATAAGATTTCATGCATCAACATCATAATTACTTACCTTAAATGGATAATAAACATGAAAATAGATTTATTGACATATTATCATAATTTTAGGCCATGGTTTGATATTTATTATCCATCAAACAAGTGTATAACATCTTACATGTTATCATCTAATTTTATACATATAGGT
Source organism: Alisma plantago-aquatica (assembly GCA_963693085.1). Taxonomy (NCBI): domain Eukaryota; kingdom Viridiplantae; phylum Streptophyta; class Magnoliopsida; order Alismatales; family Alismataceae; genus Alisma; species Alisma plantago-aquatica. The sequence goes on from OY856409.1 coordinate 62,613,075, forward strand.
ACTAATATTATGCTTTCATGTTATTATAATCATTGTTTTGAGAATTTTGATACCTTATTTGCATTTTTTGATAAGTGTGTTAATTTCTACAAATTATTGAAGATCTTAACATTTACGAAATCATTTACCTTTATGGGCCGATTGGTGGATGCCACGTGGCCACTCAATCGCGACGTTCAGCTCTTGGCTTGCCTACTTGGTCTGCTCATGTTGAGCCGTCCGATTCATCAGATCAGGTCAGGGTTTGGCTCGGTGTAGGTCTGGACCTGGTTTGCCTTGTTCCCCCTCTCCTTTCTCTAGGATGCACGTGATCTATGAGTCTGTACTATGCAAGATTCAGTTACAGGGCTACCACTGCAAGGATGATCTCTGACGTGAGATCATTCAAGACAAGGTCCTCTTCCTCAGATCGTAGTGCCACCATCAGCTTCGGAGACTCCTTTCAATCCTCCACGGCCACTCAGATCTTCCTATGTGCCTCTAGAGCTCTACCATTACATGCTTGGTACCGCTTGTGGCTATTGTGGTGGAGCAAAAAGGGGAATGACACCCTTGACAATCTCACATCCATTTGAGGCAACCAAAGCAATCGATGGCCTTCCACGAGCATCACTATAGTTCTAGAAAACCAAGATTATCACCCTTGAACAGTCCTGGAGTGTCTCATAATCACCAACAACACCCAATGATTATTATTGAGTGAAAAATGTAGACAAAAGAAAACCCAAAACCCACAATGAAATGTAATTCATAAGTCAAAATTATAAGAGAAGTGCCTAAAACTTACCCAACATTAAAAGGAGCTATAATCACACTCTTTCTCGCATTACTAAAATATTTAAATGTAGTAAAGAGGTAATCACTCACAGATTTTAGGTCCTTATCTACATGGCTAGTCAATTATGGAACCAGAATGGCCACATTGGTTAGCGTGAACTCCCCACACACCCTATATAAGTGACTACAAAATGTATATGCATGCATTAATATATAATAAAATATATCAACATATATTTTCACATATATATAATGAGGTATTTAGCCATAAGATCTCACCATGTCTAAAGTTTTATTGTAGTTGCATTCAACCAAGCATAAGCAAACAACTCCACAACATCTTGCAAGTATATACTAGTATCATGAGCTTGACCTACATCCTCCTCCTTAATATGGACCATCATAGTTGACCCTTCTTCTAAGTCACTTATCCATAGTTCCAACCCCCTACACTTAGGACCTAGCGAGTCAAATAGGTCTTTTGCAATCCAAGCAGGAAATCGAATATCTGGAGGTCCTTTGCAATCCAAGAGGGTAATTGAATATCTAGAGGAGGAAGTGGAGGATGAACTATAGGGGTTTCTTAGGTATTTTGATATGCATATATATAATATCTATAAATTTCCAATTATATATACAAGTAGAAAGGAATCACATATACAAATGCAATGAGGATTTAGTATGCATCATTATAGATAACTCCCGCTTTAGACCATGAAGCTATGCCACCTTCTGCATCACCTCAGGGAGGACCACAACCTTAGTTGGATTTTGTATCATCTTTGTTTATCGTCGATGTTATTTTTTAGATCTATCACCTATTTGCTTATCGATTAATGTGGTTGACTCCCAAACTAGAAATTGAATGGGATTTCTTCGAGGTCGTAAGTGTATGATCCGCGAGGGGATGAGCCATCTAGCCTTCGGTGACGTTTCTGTGTGCCTAACGCCTGTATAGGGGGCTCACAACCTTCATTGGATTCCTGTATCTTCAGAGTCGTAAGTGATCCGGTTGGTGACGAGACATCTGATGCCTAAGGTGATGCTTACGCGAACCTAACGCCCGTACGGGGGCTCTACAGCAGCTCTATTTGGATTGATACATCTTGCCTGGATTGTTTGTGATTGAATGTGTTTGTGTGTGTAGCGGTGGTGAAACTCGATACCATCCCAGCGATTCCATATCATTGATCTAAACCCAACTTGAATTCATCTTTTACTTTCTAGCAAATAGTTTAAGTAACCTCAAATCAACCAATCATCTTAAATATTAGCCTTAACTCAAACTAGACTAGACTGACAAAGATTCTTAAAAACGTTGTCCTTTGGGTACGATCCTTAACTATACTGCGATAAGACCCGTCCGCTTGCGGGTGCTATTATTGCACTTTGTTTTTGGTAAAAGCTCGGGGATTTCAACCCCGAGTGACTTTGTTAGTGCGATAAAATCCCACGTCAATCTTTTGCAGAAGAAGGATGCTAAGTTGAGGCTAATTAGGTGGATTTTGCTACTACAAGAGTTTGATATAGAAATCAAGGACAAGGATGGAGCATAGCATGTATTAGCGGATCACTTGTCTAGGTTGGAGAGAGTGGATGAATCTGACTGGTGGTACCCATTTTTGAGGAGTTCCCTGATGAGCAACTTTTTTCCATGAGGAATAAGGATCCCTAGTTGGCACACATAGAAAACTATCTGGCATGTGGAGAGATACCGAAGGATTGGGGATATCAAGAGAAGAAAAGTTTTTTCCATTCTTTGAGATTTTATGTATGGGATGACTCATCTTACTTAAGCAGTGCATAGATGGAAATTTAAGGAAGTGCATTCCAGAGAGTGAGCTTGAGAACATACTTGCTCATTGTCATTCTTTACCCACTAGGGGCATCATGAAAGCTTAAGAATGATGACTATGGTTTCAGAGAGAGGATTTCACTAGTCTTCACTATTTAAGGATGCATATGATTATGTGTAGAGGTGTGATGCTTGTTAACAGTCTGACAACATCTCTTGAGACATGAAATGGCCCTCAATATTTTTCAGGAGGTGGAAGTTTTTGATCTTTGGGGCATTGACTTTATGGTTCCATTTGTTTCTTCTAATTAAAATTTGTACATTTTGTTGGCATTCAGTTACGTATCAAAATGGGTGGAAGTAATTCCTACCCGCTCCAATGATGCTCAGGTTGTGTACATTTGTTAAGGATCATATTTTCTATAAGTTTGGTGTTCCAAGAGTGATCATAAGTGATGGGGACACCCACTTCGCTAATAGGAAATTTGGAATTTTATTGACAAATACAAAGTGAAGCATAGGGTAGGAACCCCATGTCACCCCTAGACACAAGGTCAAGTTGAGGTGTCAAATGGAAAATAAACATGATCCTAGAAAAGACCGCCTCAACCAATAAGACAAATTGGAGCATGCACTAATGATGCTCTATGGGATTATAGAATGACTTTTAAGACACCCATAGGCACTACCCCCTATAGGCTAGTCTATGGATGGGAATGTCATCTGTCCACGGAATATGACATAAGACCAAATGGGTGTTGAGGAAATTGAATTTTGATCTTTTACATGTAAGGAAGAAGCATAGATTAGAACTAAATGAATTGGATGAAATTTGGTTGGATGCCTATGAGAGTTCTAGGATCTATAAGGATAGGACTAAGAAAATGCATCGTCACCACATTCTCCATAGAGTTTTCCTACCAGACCAATGTGTGTTATTGTTTAACTCTAGGATGAAATTTCATCTTAGGAAGTTAAGGTCCCGATCGAGTGGACCCTATGTCGTGACCAAAGCATTCCCTTATGGATCCATTGAGATAAGCGATGGAGTCAAGCCATTCTTGACAAATGGACTGCACCTCAAACATTACTATATAGGAGAGGTGGTCTATGAGGAAGAGGAGTTGAATCTCATTGACTTTCATTGATCTTTTATGAAAAAAGATTATCGTTCCTAAGTCATTAAGCAATGGCGCTTACAGGAGGCAACCCATACATTTTTAATTTCTATCATTTATATGTTCTTTGCCATCTTTAATAGATTTTTTGCATTTTTTTATAGCAATCCTTTAAATTTGGAAAAGGTATCTTTATTCTTTTAGTTTGATGATCAGGAAGAGAGAATTTTGGTACCATCGACTTGCAATGAAAATACAATAGGGATTTTGGAAAATTTCAGTACCACCGATCGGCGGTTCGGTGGCACCAACATGTAATCAGGTTGAATTCTACAAGAAGTCGGTACTACCGATAAGAATATTGATAACACTAGAAAATTGGCAAGCAAAGAATAGGAGCCCAAAAAAATATGTTCGATACCACCGAGAGGCTTCTCAGTGGTACCAACTTATTCAACTCATCTAGAAGAATCACCATAACTCGGTACCATCAACAAGAACAACCGATGTCAATGACAGAGAATGTCAGATGCACACACCATCACAATTTGGTACCACCTACAACCCGTCTTTGGTACCAAATAAAAAAACCAGATCCCACACAATTGGCATCGAAGATCAAGATCTTTTGTATCGAATGCTCGGTGGCACTAATATGGGTGCCTATGCAAGAATTCAATACCATCGACTTCTATTGGTACTACTGACATGGAGCGATCTGTGGCTCGTTACATCCATGGCTCATGAGCATCAATATTAACGACTGACACAGACAACCCGCAGATAGGGATCAAAGTCGGTACCATCGACCCAACAAGTTGGTGGAACCAACAAGGCACGTCAGGGCTGATCAATAACTATATAAGGGGAGGTTTAGGTTGTTGTTTAATCACACCCAAAGCACTCCCCTTAAAATAAATAAGACGCCATATGAACCCAAAAGATTTCACAACTATTTGAAGTACCTGGGTTTACAGTGAGCTCTCTTCTTTGCCTCCATTCCTCACTCTAGCAACTATGACTTCAAGGAGGCAAGCATCATCGACAAGCGCATTTGACAAGACGACACCCAAGTCATCAAGAATCGCTTTATTGTATGAAGATCAGAAGATGATCTTTGCCTCCATGATGAATATGGAGATCATACCAACATAGTATTGTGACTGCACATTCCTCAACAACACTGACTCCACTGACAGTCTGCATCGGGTAGGGTATGACGGGTGATCACATCTTTATTGGTGATTGGCCAACATACTAGAGATCACATGTGAGTTTCTTACCACATTGGAGATTAGTCGCATCCCTGAGCATGGGGAAGGTTGGCAAGCAGGCTGGGTGAATTTCCATCTATACAACATTGACCACCATCTAACTTATCGAGTTCAACTCCATCTATGATTGATCAATTGATGGATTTCATTTCACACCAGGAGAATTCAACTATGCCATGGATTAGAGGCAGATGATAGCCCTACCTTAAGATTTCATGATCAACTGGCACTAGTCATCGGTGATGGACACTCACCTGCAACACATTGAATACCACCAACAACCTCTCCTTCAACATCAACATGTGATCTTCACCAATGAGGGCCTTGTTCTGGCCAACTAGGAGAACAAGAACAAGGAAGGCTGCTTCAAGGTTTGTGAGACTACTTCTAGGTGAAGGCTATCCTAAGGGTGAAGGTATTTGTATCTTATGTAACATCCTTGCGAGGTAATAAAATATAAGTGCTTTCAAAATCCCAATTGGAAACATTTGGGTAGTGGACTGACTCCCTTAGTATTTGCTAAGGGTGAAACCACTCTAAACACTGTGTCTCCTTCTCCAACATTATTGTGATTGTTTGTTTGGTGAAATAAATTTTATAAATATTATAAAACCCTATTCACCCCCCTCTAGTGGTTTTTCAGGCATTTGTTTCTCCCTCTTCATTTTATTTTCTCTTTTTGCCTTTTTTTAGCCCTCTTATTTTAGAATGCTTGATGAATTATGCTCAGAATATTCTTCTATATAGCATTAATTTTTTTTTCATTGAGAGGGGTATGGATGTGTATTCTTTCACTATATGTCGGCAAAGGAAGCTATATAGATACATGATGTGAAAAATGATACAAGGGAAAATGCAAACTGCATGAACTTCATTATGCAACTACATATATGCACATCTCTCTCTATTTTCTTCTTTCAAACTAGTGCAATAAAAAGAAACTAGCTATCATGATACCTATCATGTTATGTAGTGAAGTCAAGATGAAAAAAAACAAGGTTACTGATCATCTTTAAGTGGTGGATGAAATATGATGAAAGGTGGGTGGAATCACATGATTAAGAGACAATGCTTGTCTTAGCTATGATGTGTCCCTCTCCTATCAACATTTCTATAGTGTAATCATAGGGTTTCTTTGTAAAATTCCCATTAAGGGTCTCGTTACTTCTTTGATTGTTTTTTCTCAAACCTCATCATCATTTACAAATTTGGATAAATTAAGATTTCCATTTATATTAAGTGTCCTAAAGCTGACTAACCATACACTTCCTCTAGTTGGTGTTGTCTTAGACTTTGCAAATTTAGCTTAACAAGATGTGATCATATTTTTTAAATTTCATTGCAAAGGCATGAAACCCATTTTGCTTTAATGATGGATGGAATAATGATACTTAAGCTCCAATATTATACTAGATGGATTGTGGATCCTACACTTGCAAATAAGAAAAATTAAAACAAGATAAAAGATAATAGCTAAATAAGATAAAATCATTCCAAAACCCCCTAATCTTGAACTTTATTATGTCCTCATAGTCAGAATTCAAACAAAGAGGTGGGACGAGGGTACCATGTACTGAGAAGGGTGGTGGTTGAAACATTTTTGACACTATCTCGGGATCAGGAGGGTAGAAGGTGTAGGTGAATGTAGGTGGATCTGCTGACATAGGAGGTGGCTGTGAGTATCTAGCAAAGTTTCCCTAACTTCAATAATGGTTGTAAAGTGGTTGGTGGTGGTATTTAATACATTGCAGATGATTATAGAGATACTATGAGTTCCCTATCCTAGATTCCCTCCCCATGGCCATCTGGTTCATTGTTACTACCAAAAACTCTCATGATGATTACCCTCAGACAGATGCTTATGCCAATCTAGTTTAAAGTATTGATCCTGAAAATTGGGTACCTTGAAAATTAATGAAAAAAAGGTGCCAATTTTTCCCATTTGTTTCATGCTTGAATTATTACATATGAATCGATGAAGGTAAAAATAATCCAAGATTAAGAGTTTCTAGGTGGGAGTCTTGTAGTAATTATGTGGGGTAGACCTTATAGAAGGATGGCATATTGAGGATAGCAGGGATCTTGATTGTTTATTTCACCTGAAAAAGACTACACTAAAATAATAGGATTTGTCATTCATGTCAACAATCTATAGGAAAAAAATAGTATTCCGGTTGATTTTAGCTCAATTACATTTTGTAAATGCATGCAATTGTCTTTGAATAGCATTTTAAAATTTTATTGCTCAATGATAAGAAATGTTTTAAGCTTAGGGTAGTTTGAAGAATATATTTCATACTACTTTTTATGCCCAATATCATGTATTAAATGACTTAAATTTCACAGTATGTCTACATAATTAGCTTGCAATTGCTTAAACATGTTACTAGTCTATTTGTTATCATTTAGACTAATTGAAGGTGATTTCTTGCATATTACAAAAAGTTTGGTTCAACCAAAACCAAGATCACCCTCATCAACCAAAGAAAGTTTGAGTCTTGCCACACCTGAATTGTGCGTGCAAAATGCAAGTGTATATGTCAAGTAGTATAGGTCTATGAGGCCTGAATGTCAAACTCAGGGAAATAGATTCTAGAGACTACTACTAACTATAACCTAATTAGTTAGGCCTAGAAAAGAGTGATTGGTTGGTTGTTTATAACTAATCGTAAGAATTGAAATCTAAATTAAGTGGATTGTGATCACTAATGGATGGATTCCTTAGCATTATAGTTTTCCTATAGTTTGCATTGCATTTAAATCCATTTCATTAATAATTAGTTGTCCTTAACCCTGGACCAAGGGACCTATAGTGAGTATTACCCTTCTTTCATAGTGTAATATACTACCTATAGTAAGACAAACCCTACTTTTGTAGCAATTTATGAATTAAATATGTGCATTAAAATATATCTAGGTTATTTCCTTCATAGCCACAGGCCCTCTCCTGAGGCATGGTATTAGTTGTGTAAATATATGACTTATCCAACCCTATCCCTCTCCCAAAGCAATTAACATTTTAAATAATTGATTGCGGTGATCTAACACATGCAATTCATTAAGAAATCATAGATTTATGTCCAAAATTTAGGAATATATATATATATATATATAATATAGAGGTCAATTACAATGCAAAACTAAACTACTCCCAGGTCTTAAGGAACAAGGGGAACAACCCCACGTGATTCCTATTATCAAATACAATGAGGAAGAGAGAGAGACAAAGAGATAAACGTTAGGAAAGCTAATGAGTGGATAAATCAATATGCATGATACCCTCTAGCAAACTCCTATATCCACAACTTTTCAGCTACAAATCCGCTTCCCTAAGGTGCCTCAATCATTTGGTATGTGGCCATCTCCTCCTCTCTTGACTTCTGCTCAGTTGCAACATGATAGAACATAATAGATTGATCTGGCCACACTCCACTTAGGTCATAAGTGAGTCTCTAGATGTCACTAAGTTTCAATCGTCATATTTTTCATAATCTTTAATTTATGCTGATTGTGAAAAGTTAGTACCACCGACAGGAAGTTGGTGGCACCGAGTTGTCGGTTGCCTCAAAACCCTAATAATTGCCAGTGCTATCAACTGATGTGTTGGTAGCACTGAGTTGATTCTTATGAGATCTGACTTATTTCTGGATACAAAAGTCAGTACCAGTGATGCGATTGTTAGTGGCACCTAACCCATAAATGTTACCACTGACATTCCTGGGCAATAATTTGGTAGTACTGAATGCACATTTTGGTAATATTGAACACCTTGTTACTAGAACCGAGTGGTATCTCATTAGCACTGAGATTTTGAGATTTCCCTATTGGATTTTTCCTAAAGTTGATACCATCGACTTTTTTGTCGGTAGTACCGAGTTCTGTTGTAAAGGATGAAATAAGAGAAAACCAACATAACTCCAAAAAAATATGATTATTTAACTCAATTTGGTACAAATACTCATAAATTGATGCAATAGTGTTTCATAGGGTAATAATGATAAATAGTACATAAATAATATCAAAATGAACAACAATGCATGATATACATGAAAAAATAGCATGTGAAAAGTGAATAAAACTCAATGCATCAAAATTCCCTAAGTTTGAATGTTTCTCTTCCTTGAACAACACTACCTTTGGATCTATTTGAGATAAGTCAGGAGTAGGACAAATAATATGAAGCACCATTCTCAAGTACCCCCTCTGGACGGTCCTGAACCAGCCCTTACCAACCACTAAACAAATAACTACTCTACAGTTACCAAAAATGTTCATTAAAGACATCCACCTTAGATCAATGAAATACTATCAATAGAGTAGTTTAAATCATACCGTGTCACCTAACCCATAAATTCTACTACCAATGCTCCTGGGCAATAAGTTGGTAGTACTGACTACAAATTTCGATAATATCGAATGCCTTGTTAATAGAACCCAGTAGTATCTCGGTAGCATCAAGATTTTGAGATTTCCTTATTGGATTTTTCCTAAAGTCGATACCACCGACTTTTCTATTGGTAGTAACGATTTCTATTCCAAAGGATGAAATAAGAGAAAACCAACATAAGTCTAACGAAAATATGATTAATTAACTCAATTTGGTAAAAATACTCAGAATTTGATGCAATAGTGTTTCATAGGATAATAATGATAATCAATGCATAAATAATATCAAAATGAACAATAATGCATGATATACATGAAAAAATAACATGTGAAAAGTGAATAAAACTCAATGCATAAAAATTCCCTAAGCTTGAATGTTGCTCTCCCTCAAACAACACTACCTTTGGATCTGTTTGAGATAAGTCAGGAGTAGGACAAATCATATGAACTACCATTCTCAAGTACCCCCTCCAGACGGTCCCGAACCGGCCCTTACGAATCACTAAACAAATAACTACTCTGTAGTGACAAAAAATGTTCATTAAAGACATACACTCTTAGATCAATGAAATACTATCAATAGATAAGTCAGATTCATAGTCAATAGGGCATCTGCTTGATGCACCATGTGATTCCCTATCTACGATGCTCTTATATACCTACCAAACTACGTTGGAAGTAGATCCCCTCATAGGAATGATTGAGGGGATCAATCATATATGTGGCCTACCATAAAGAGCAATGTGTTAAAATGAAGTTGGTGGATATGAACTAGAATCACAAGTAACATCCAAATAATTTATAAAAAACCAAATATGATGAACCTATAGAATTAAGGGGATGAAAAATGCATGAATCATAATGCCTAATATTATGGTGGAATGATGAGTGCACTAAAGTTCTCATCTGGTTGATTGAGTGTGGTGGAAGAATGCATACATGTAACTATTTAACTTCTCATTGAAGAAAATTTCAATTTGAGTCCAAGGCATTGTTGGCTAAATTGGACATTATTATGATCCCTTTATTTTGATGATGAAAAACATTTCTTTCTTGTGGTTTTAACTTGCTATTTGAGTGTTTCAGGGACAAGCATATAAGGTGATGGATAGAGAAGACTTGGAAGATCAATTTGCTAAAATTGCTTTATTTTCACGATTGTAATCAATGTAAAAACTTGTACAAGTTTATAATGTACAAGTACTTATATATCATGTAAACTAAGCATTTAGATCTTCCCTATCCACTCACAACACTTAGATAGGTCATCTCCCAAGATAGTATCACAATTGCACATTGATACACACACTTAGTAAATGAATACATTGAATCAGTGATATTCTCGGTCAACAAATACTTCGACCGAGACACTCTCAGTCAACAAACTCCTCGACCGAGAATAGACCCTATTTGTGGGCTCTGATCTCCAAACCATGACATAAATACGATTAAAACGTAGCGGAAGCGAATCGGTAATCAGCGGAAGACAAAAATCCCGGGAAATTAAAATTTTTCGAGATAAGAACTTGTATCCATAAAAAAACTCCTTTCATAAAGAGAGGTAACTGTTTACATCTCAGGATAATTACTTCTTGAGTAATTATATACATCAAGATACAAAATCTCAAGATCACTTATACAAAAAGACTCCAAGACCTGAGAGTACAGAGGACACATAGGACTGACTCTAACTACACCACATGGCAGGACAAATCTCCACCTGAGATTACTGCTGCCCCTGGTGCTGCTGCTGCTGAGACTGATCACCTGTAGGCTGGTTCCTTCGTCTCCGACGTCCACCTAAAAAGTTGAAGTCTACGGGGTGAGACAATTATACATAATTGTCCCAGCGAGAGTTATAACTCTTCGCCAGAAGCTTTATTATAACATCAAAGATTATTTTAAACAGTAAAGCCTTCAAAGCATTCTATAACAGTTGCAGATATAACAAGGTCTCTACAAATTAGGAGATATGGAGAATATCAACATTATTGCAATGTAACATCAATCAACTAACTTGGAGTCATCTCTAACAAGTTATACTACATGGTTGATTATGTTTTACAAACAACATTATGCCCTGTGGAGATGAGGCTTACCACTCATACTCCAACTGATCGCTGAGAAGCCGCATCAGTATCATACATAGGTCATTAAGAGAGCCGGATTCTCATGACCTTCACCTTCCTCAGTCAGTAAGAGGATCACTTGTAGGACATCTCGTGTCTCTACTACTATAGCTTACAGGGTAAACTGGTCCTTCGCTATTCTAGAGTCACAGTGGCGTTCTGTACTCTCTTCATCATCAGGAGGTTTCATATTTACCTACCACTGATACGGATATCTGTGCTTTCTTCGTCATCAGGAGGTTTCATGTTTACCTACCACTGATACGGTATGGAACTATAGTGAAGGATGGATGGATTCCACATCTACATCACTTTCCTACACTAGGATGTAAGGTTCTACACATCCATGTACCCCACATACTCAAAAGTATGTGCTCCAGGAGTTCCCTAAGGAAAACCTGTTTCTCCATCACTTAATTTCTGACAATGATGGATCTATGATCAGGGCTCTACATTATACTTGATTAGTTAGGTACATTCAGTATTCTTTAACAACATACATTGTTCTTCAAACAATAACAGTAGCATAACAGCTATAAAAGAAGAATACTAAATGTAACAGGCCTAACTCATATCAATCATCATTTCTCATTATCCTCATCACAAGTCATCTCTAAGGCATGACCTTGATGGTATTTATGGCTCTCATAGCTCAGTATCAGCATAGGATGCCACTGGCAAGGCATCAGATTACTTTACTTATTCATAAGGCTAACAACATGCCTTTGATGAATATAACATCAACATCCATACCTGGATATGATTACCTTCATATCGGAACCTGCATGGTTAATACATCTGATAAAGGTAATACAATAATAAGGAATGTACTTCCTACTCTTGTCATAAGAGTTAAATCTCTAATTCAAATCAAATAGAGTTTAATACTCAAAAGCATGCCATTACCCTTGAATTAGGGTTTACTATTCACATTACATGTCATCACCCTTGAATTAGGGTTTACTATTCACATCAAGGTGAACTAAACTCATAACATCATCATGTATGAGTAACATCTTCATTGATGCTCTTAGATTGGTTAAAGGTTCATCATTTATCATAATTAGGGTTTCTATGACCTCACACAGGTGGATCATACCCTAATTATACTCACTCATGTGCATTGGAGATACTTTACTCGAGTTTCCACTTAAAAAGGGTACTTTCTCTTTCTAGAAGTACTTTCTCTCTCTAGAAGTACTTTCTCTCTCATCATAATGTTAGGTGATGTCAACATTACTCTAAAACAGGTTGGATTGAGGCATCATAGGCTAACATAGCCAAAAACATCATCATTATGTGATTAGAGTTACTTTCTCTCTCTAGGTTACTTTCTCTCTCTAGGTTACTTTCTCTCTCTAGAGTACTCTCTCTTTCATCATACTAATGGTTGATGGTAACATTACACTAGATCAAGTTGGATAGAGTCATTATGACTAAAAACTTTATTCTCATGTAATTAGGGTTTGAATTGAGCAAGGTATAACTCAATTGACCCTTCAGGGGTATTTTGGTAATTCACCCCATTGATCATCATCATGGTCAAAAACCTTAGTCAAATAACCCCTTACTATCCTAGATTATCATTAGGGTTTGATTTGGGCAACATTGAACCATTTACATCTTCAAATGATTGAATGAGGTCAACCTTGAATCACATTGATTGATTTCAATCATTAATCATCAATTGGGTTGAGATTGGTTGAAAGTGTTGACCGTTTGCCCACTTTGACCCTCCAAGACCGCGAGCCTCTTTCTAAACCCAAGACCGCGATCCCCCTTAGGCTTCAAGACCGCGAGCCTCTTCAGGGGTCCAAGACCGCGAAGCCTCCCATTGGTTCAAATTAAAGTCGAGACCGCGAAGACTAATTTGAGTTGAGTCCGCGAAGAGGTGTTGACCGTTTAGCTAGTTTGACCTCAGGACCGCGAGGCCCTTCGCGGTCTTGAGACCGCGAGCCTCCTCTCGGTCTTGAGACCGTGAGCCCCCCTCACGGTCTTGAGACCGCGAGCCCTCTCACGGTCTTGAGACCGCGAGGCTCTCATGGTCTCAGCCGCTTGGTCCTTCAACAAGGCTCAAAGATGCAACCGATAATGTCAACCCATGTTGAAGCCCTCAAATGGTCAAAGCTATGTTGACCACTTATGGATTTAGCCAATTAAGATTATGCTTGATCACTTGGTCATTCAATTGACCCATAATGGTTAAAATTGATTCAATTAGGGTCTATCAATGTTCACCCATCAACACTCAACAATGTGACTCAACACAAGGTTGAACCTTTCAATTGAGCTCCAATTGGGCCCAAACTTAGCCCAAACGGTCTTGAGGTCATGTGGGTGGACCCCACATGGTCTTGAGACCGTTTGCCCAAGATTTCATCAAAGTCTAAGGTGATTTGATAGGGGTTGAACCATGATTGAGTCACAAAACAGAATTTTGATTAAATTAATAACTTATTTGCAATTGGGTCCTCAATTGGTCAAAATACTCAACCCTAGACCTTCAAACGGTCTTGGGTGATTGTCCTCTCGGTCTTGAGACCGTTTGGATGAGTTCCAAACGGTCTTGAGACCGTTTGCCCATCCAAAATTTTGGATTCTAGTGCAAATTCATCAAGGTCTGACCCATTGAGTTGATGATCATGTCAATATTTAATTGCAATGTAATTTGGTGTAATTGTACCTTCAATTGGTCAACAAATCTTGACCCCAGACCTCCAAACGGTCTTGGTTGATTGCCCTCACGGTCTTGAGACCGTTTGGTGACCCCCAAACGGTCTTGAGACCGTTTAGGTCAATCAACCCTAAAAACCCTAATTAGGTCACCATAATTTCAGTACTGATTTTATCTAGGGTTAGCCCTAGTATTCACCCTTCAACTCTTAGCCCGTTTGGAATTAGACCATCAAACTTGGTGAGTTGTTAATTAACATAATTTTGAACAGTAATCTCATACGGTCAACGCTTAGTCAACGACCTTACACGGTCTTGAGACCGTTTGCCCAAAAAGGCAATTCCAGACCGTTTGAAAATCAGCAATTAATTCATTTAAAGTTGTGACTTATAAAGGTCATATCTCCCGATTCCTTTGGAGTCAGTCTCCCAAATTTTGAGGGTAATTAGCCTATATAATTAGGAACAGGTTTCGTATACGGTCCACGCTCGGTCAATGGGGCCAAATGGTCTTGAGACCGTTTGCCCTGTCGCGGTCTCGAGACCGTTTGCTCACCTCGCGGTCTTGAGTCCGAGAGAGCAAACTGTTAGGACCGTTTAAGGAAAAGAAAAGCGGTGGTTTTTCCTTGGAAATCACGCCATCATCTTCTAGCTCAAGAACAGTACAGATATCCCACGGTTTTGCTTGCAAAATAGCAGGGAAAAGTAGGGAAATACTAAGAACTATCATTAAAACGCATACAAAGATGCACATAGTAAAGCATGGGTTTAGAGTTATAAAACCCGCCTAAAGCTTGCTTCTTGAGCTCCAAGCTCTAATGGCGTCCTTGAGTTCCCACAGGTTGGCCAAGGTGAAAACTCCAAGGAAGGATGAAAAGAGACGGCTAGAAAGGTAGGGTTTCAAGAGTTAGCCATGAAGATGACCTTGAATTTGAGTTCTAACCATGGAATTAGGCAAGAAGAGGGGTTTAGACCTACCTTGCACCCCTTGGTCGTCCTCCTTAGCTCCAAGGCAGTCCTTGGTCGTCTTTGGTGAAATGAAACAGTAAGGGAACGAAGGGTGAGTTCCCTTGCAACTAAGGGAAGGAGAGCTTATATACATGGGGTAGGATTTTCAACATTAGTTCATAAGTTGTCCATAATTCCAACTAGGTCCCTCCTTCTTTACTTGATCGTCCCTTCCTCTTTATTCTAAGGACAAACCTTCTCTTAAGGTCTAGAAAAGAAGGCAAGGAAGAACAATCTAATAATAAAGTTCATACTTAAAGGGATATTGCACATATACCCTGATTATTCAATCACAAAGCCTATTTCTTAACTTGATAACTCAATTGAGGTGAATTCCTCATCATTTCTTCTCTAAATAATGGCAAGAGTCTAAAAGATACTTTAGATGACATTCTTTACAAATTGCACCCCATCATTTGGGTAAATTGCATTTTACCCCAGATTAGGGTTTCAAGCCCTGGGATTGCTTCCACAGCTGCACCTTGGTGCTCTAGCTTGGAAAATCCCTCAAACTTTGCCAAAGAGATTCTCATGATGTCTCAACATCAGAGGAACATCTCATCATGTGCAAATTGCAAGCTAACCCTTTCAACTGGGTAAATTGCACATAGGTCCATGTATATCAAAACAATGCTATAACTTTAAATAAAAGGAGCAAATACTGAAATATACGTTTCTGAGAAACTTAATTACATGCTCAGAGTTAATCACAAAGATTTAATTACATATTTAGGCAAAACACCTAGGGTTGACTCATAACCCAGGTCAGGGATGTTACACTATTAGTCGTTAGACTAAGTTAGAAAAGTGGTTGGGAGTTGAGTTGAATGTTGTAATACACTTTCCCCAGACTCACTCTCGGTCGACAAATTCCTCGACCGAGAGACACTCGGTCGACAAACTCCTCGGCCGAGAAGGTGTCTATCTGTACTTTTCAGAAGTAATTAACTAGTTGTTACTAATGCAATTAGTGGATACCTAATGGCTAGTTAAACAATAAGAACCCCCTAGAAAGTGTCTAGAACGCCCCTAAGCACTAGTAGGCCATTATTATAAATAGGACATGCCTTAGGACACCTAAACACACTTGAGTACACAACTTGCATACACAATTACACTTGAGATTCAATCCTTGTGAGCAAACAAGCTGAGCTACACTTGCAATCTATTTTCCTTGAGATCTACATTAGTGTCCTATAGGCTGATATCTCCTATCCACTATACATCCATGTCTATCCACTTTGGTTAGGAGATCAAACGCTTGATATAGGATCAAAGTGTTGTACTCTATTGGTAACGTTGTTTCCTTCTTCCAATCTTGTTCCTTTTATTGTGTTTTGTTCTCCTTTGCTACTCCTAGGTTGGAGGCTGCGGAAAGGAGGTTGTTGGAGCTTCTTCAGGTGGTGAAGGTAGCTCAGCGGACTTAGGATTGCTTCAAGAAGGCTGTCTCAATGGGAAGCTACTTTAAGAGGAAGGCTACTTCAAGGGGGAGCTTGGAGTTACTTCAAGGAAGGCTGCTTCAAGGTTGGTGAGACTACTTCTAGGTGAAGGCTATCCTAAGGGTGAAGGTATTTGTATCTTATGTAACATCCTTGTGAGGTAATAAAATACAAGTGCTTTCAAAATCTCAATTAGAAACAATTGGGTAGTAGACTGACTCCCTTAGTATTTGCTAAGGGTGGAACCACTCTAAACGCCGTGTCTCCTTCTCCAACATTATTGTGATTGTTTGTTTGGTGAAATAAATTTTAAAAATATTATAAAACCCTATTCACCCCCCTCTAGTGGTTTTTCAATTGGTATCAGAGCAGGCTTCAAAGAATTTTAACAAAGTCTTGAAGAAAATGGGTGATGGGGTACTCAACAACCTCAACTTGGAAGGAACACTCATAGCTCGGCCTCCACCATTTGATGGCACCAACTACACCTATTGAAAGAGGAGAATGCAATTCTACTTTCAAGGGATAAGTTGGGATCTATGGAGAATGGTTTCAAATGCTTACACCCTTCCTCAAACAAAGTATACTGCATGGGATGCTAATACGGTAAAGCTAGCCTAATTGAATGCAAAATCTGTAAGTATTCTTTATTATTCAATTTTTGTAAGTGAGTTCAATAGAATATCAAATTGTGAAACTGTATATGAAATATGACATAGACTCTCTATTACTTATGAAGGAACTGTTCAAGTAAAGAATTCTAAAATTGGTATTCTTAAACAAAAGTCTGAACAGTTTCGTATGGAACCATATGAGTCTATTAGTGAAATGTATGCAAAGTTTTCTTCTATTGTTAATGGTTTGAATGTTTTAGGTAAAACAATTAGTGAAGAGGATCAAGTGTCAAAAATTCTTAGATCTCTTCCTCCCAAGTACAAGCCTAAAGTAACGGCAATTGAAGAAGCCAATGATCTCACCTGACTAAGGATGGAACAACTCATTGGCACAGCACATGAAGCGACCTTGGAAGAGGAAGAAAGATGAGAGCGTGAACTTCAACAAGGGAGAAAGAAGGACATTGCATTCAAAACATCAACCAAAATTAGTCATGACACAAGTGAATATGATAGTGAAGAAGAAACTCTCATTGTAAACGGTAAGCAATATAGAAGTTTTAAAACTAACAAAACTTCTAGTGTTTCTTTTTCCAAGTGCTTTGAATGTGGCAAAAAGGGACACTTAAAAGGTGATTGTCCTAAACTTAAGAAGGGGAAGAAATCATCTCATAAGAAGAAAGAAAGAGCATATAAAGCTGCATGAGATGATTCAAGTGATGATAGTGAAGATGGAGAAAAAGAAGTAGAGTGCCTTATTGCTACAACAAATGAAGAAGAAGAAAAGGTAAGCCTTTTTTATTTGCCAAAAGAAGATCTAATTGCTAGTCTTCAAGATACACATGAGAAAAATGTTGATTGCAAAAAGAAACTAAAGAAAGCTACTAAAACTAATGAGGATTTTTATGCTAAATTAAATAATCTTTCTTTTGAAAAGGACAATATTGTTTTTAAAAACCTTACCTTGAAATCATCTTTAAATGATTGCAATATGAAGTTTCTTACTTTAGAAACAAATCATGATCTTCTTTCTCAAGAAAAGGTTGATTTTCTTACAAAACTGCATAATTTTCATACTCAACCTATCCTATGTAATCATCTAGATTATGATGATATTGTTAAGGAATGAGATGCTCTATCATCTAATCTAGATCAAGCAAAGTTAGATATCAAAAAGAAAATGGATGAAATTACCAAGTTACAAAGAGAAATTAACAGCTTGAAAAACAATGATGTTCTTGATAAAATTCTGAAAAATTCTTCTAGTTATAATGGAAGGAGAGGTTTAGGATATGTTTCAAAAGGGAAATCCTATCAACCTAAACCTAGAAGAACACAAGCACCCAAGGCCAAGATTATGCATGTACCCAAGAACAACTCAACTCCTAGAAAGAGAAATGAGATTTACTTTATTTTTTGTCACTATTGCTTGCGTCTTGAACACTACTCTTTTTCATGCCCATACAAGAAAAGGGATGATGATCTAGTTTGGGTTCCTAAAACTTAGAGATTTGAATTTGATTAGTTGATATTTGACCTAAAATGTTACTTTGATATTCAAATGTCTTATCACAACAAAACTAAGCTTTAACTTTTATATTCTTGCAAAATTGTATTACGTTTTGCTTGCAAATAATTACTGAAAAACAATACAGAAACTCACTCGGTCGAGAAAATATTCGGCCGAGACACTATCGGTCGAGAAGTCGTCGACCGAGCATGTTACTATTTTAAGCCTGCAAAAAGTCTGATAAAACCTGTAAAAACAACAGAAGACTCAGTCGAGAAAATCTTTGACCGAGATATATTCGATCGAAGAATAATTCGACCGACTCAAGATCTGTTTGATTGATTCAGTTTGCTATCAATATACCTAACTAAGATTATTATTAGGATTAAGGGAAACCTTTTGAAGAAAAGAACCTTGAGACAAATTTGTCAAATCAAAACATATTGATAGTCTTGCATCATAAAATTGTGAGATAATGTATATGATGTTCCTACCCAAATTACTGCAAATAATGTTGCTTACAAAGATTAATGATGCTAATTAAAAATATATACTTCAATTGGACATACTTTATGAGTCTTTACAACTATTACAAGCTCAGAGACTATCAAAAGGTTGATTAAATATGATCTTTCACATGGCTTGCCTAAAATATTCCTTAGTCAATTTGAAATTTATGAGCCATGTGCCTTAAGAAAACTTTATTGAAACCTATGAATTTGATTTTGTTGGATTGAATAAATATTGCTCTTTACATCAAGATGATTATAGTAATTCAGCTCATTGCATATATAGATGCTGCTATAAAACTGAAAATGCCATTATTGCATTAAGGTAAATCTCTATGGCACAAATACATCTTGACATATTATGATTATCTTGGAAAAGGATATCATCTCTGTGATGCATGAATATTTTCACTATGGACTTCAAGTTTTATGTTTTGCATATAAAATCTTCTATGAAGAAAAAGGCAAGCAAGATTATTTGATTTTAATATCTTGCTTAGAACAAGAATATTAATGTTTTATCTAATTGTTTGTTCTAAAAGCAAAAATGTTACAAGTCATAGGAATTTTCTTTAAGTAATTAAATACTACAACAATCAAACTTGTTTTTAAGATACAAATTTTTCTATACATAAAGGCTTTATATTCAATCAAATGGATCATTGTGAATGCTTGAATTGGAAATCTACAGAAATTGCCTCTTGGTTGAAATCAAGTTTGACCGAGGGGCGCCCAGGTTGAAGTCAAGGTCGACCTAAAATAAGCTTGACAATATGCTTAATTGTAAATCATTTCCTTGTACTCAATCTTAAAAACAAGCTTTTAGTGCATAGCTCTCATAAAAGGTTAACTTATTATGATCTAATGCTTATTGTGACGTTAGAATCCTTAAATTATCTTGATTATAAGATTACGGGGGAGCTCACAAAAACTATCTTGACTATAAGATTACGAAGGAGTTCACAAAATTTTGTAAACATTATAAAGAAAATTTGAAACTAGTTATGACCTTAGTTTCTTTAAAGAAATCTTGGAGCCTACAATATGTATGAATATAATGGAATTCTCTAAAAAAAATTTGGGCTTAACATCCCGTGCATTTGGTTAGAGATACATTCATTGATTCTACTATAAGCTTAAAAGAATCTCATATCATTTCAGGGCTTAACATCCCTTGTAAATGGTTGAGAAACTATTAAATATACTCATGAGCTTAAAGGATTCTCATGTCATTTTTAGGGATTAACATCCCTTATAAAATGGATGAGAAATCAAAACACATATGCCATGAATCTAAAAGGATCTCATGTCATTTCAAGGCTTAACATCCTTTGAAAATGATTGAGAAATAAATTGTGGCTAAATTTGACATAAGTGGTTTGCTTTGAGTATCAAATTATCAAATTAAGGGGGAGTAATAAAAGTCATAATTAATGTTTAGCTTGGTTATCTTTTTTAAATGACAAAGGGGGAGAAACAATATAAATCAAACCAAAAGAGTTTCATAATCTCTTGGTTTTAAAAATGATATCATTTGAATAAGAGAACACATGAAAAGGAAATACAAAGGAAATTTTAGGTATGAAACTCATATGATTTACATTACTTTGATTTATATTGGAAATGTTTGCCATCTTCAAAAAGGGGGAGATTGTTGGCTAAATTGGAAATTATTATAATCCCTTTATTTTGATGATGACAATCATTTCTTTTTTGTGATTTTAACTTGCTATTTGAGTATTTCAGGGACAAGCATATAAGGTGATGGATAGAGAAGACTTGGAAGATCAATTTGCTAAAATCGCTTTATTTTCATGATTGTAATCAATGTAAAAACTTGTACAAGTTTATAATGTACTAGTACTTAGATATCATGTAAACTAAGCATTTAGATCTTCCCTATCCACTCACAAAACTTAGATAGGTCATCCCCCAAGATAGTATCACAATTGCACATTGATACACACACTTAGTAAATGAATACATTGAATCGGTGATATTCTCAGTCGACAAATACTTCGACCGAGACACTCTCGGCCGACAAACTCCTCGACCGAGAATAGACCCTATTAGCTGTTAGACTAAGTTAGAAAAGTGGTTGGGAGTTGAGTTGAATGTTGTAATACACTTTCCCCTGACTCACTCTCGGTCGAAAAATTCCTCGACCGAGAGACACTCGATCGACAAACTCCTCGACCGAGAAGGTGTCTGTCTGCACTTTTTAGAAGTAATTAACTAGTTGTTACTAATGCAATTAGTAGATACCTAACGGTTAGTTAAGCACTAAGAACCCCCTAGAAAGTGTCTAGAACGTTCCTAAGCACTAGTAGGCCATTCCTATAAATAGGACACGCCTTAGGACACCTAAACGCACTTGAGTACACAACTTGCATACACAATTATACTTGAGATTCAATCCTTGTGAGCAAACAAGCTGAGCTACACTTACAATCTATTTTCCTTGAGCTCTACATTAGTATCCTATAGGCTAATATCTCCTATCCTCTATACATCCACATCCATCCACTTTGGTTAGGAGATCAAATGCTTGATATAGGATCAAAGCGTTGTACTCTATTGGTAACGTTGTTTCCTTCTTCCAATCTTGTTCCTTTTATTGTGTTTTATTCTCCTTTGCTACTCCTAGGTTGGAGGTTGCAGAAAGGAGGTTGTTGGAGCTTCTTCAGGTGGTGAAGGTAGCTCGGCGGACTTAGGATTACTTCAAGAAGGCTGTCTCAACGGGAAGCTACTTCAAGAGGAAGGCTACTTCAAGGGGGAGCTTGGAAAACATATTTTCAATTTTGTTAAGGTTTGTAATAGTTTTTAACTTTGTTGAGTTTTGAAAATACCCTTTTCAACTTTATTGAGGTTTGACAATATTCCATTTTTCTCTTCAACTCTGTTGAGATTTTGAAAGATACTTCAAATTTTGTTGATTTTCCTTGAAAAAAATTCTTTTTCAAAAGATTGTTCTTTATGAAAAATATTTCTTTTGTTTTAAAAAAATATATTTTTTGTTTTGAAAATATATTTTTTAAATATCAATTCTTTGAGAAGATTGTTCTTTATGCAAAAGATTTGTTCTTTGTGTAAAAGATAAAAGCAAAAGATCCCTGACATGAGGTTGTGTAGTGTGTCATGAGAACCGGTCTCAAGGGGAGCATATTAAGTGGGTCGTTATTGCCACTTTTTCACATTATAAAGATTTACATTTGAGTTTGAGAGTTTTATAAAGCACCTAATCATCACGGTTAGATCAATCTTTTAACCTAGGTTAGCATACTGAGTGGGAAATTTATGCCCTATTCATCAAGTACATGAAAACAATTAGGGGTAGTGTAGAAGATGAGTTTCTCCAAGTGGTCCCTTGGGTTTTATAATGAGACACTAAAAAAGTTGATTCAGGATGATAATGAGGAGGAGTGATACTCCTTATTTTAAGAGGAAAATTTTATAAGTTAAGTTCATTTCAATTGTAGTTTCATGTTCACACTAGTACATATACCATCTTTAGCATCGTTATAATAGCCCTATAATGTCAGTTTTTTACTAACAACTACATGGGAGAAGCTACAGATAAGGCCCTTCTGCGTTGGTTTTTGGGCAAAGGAAAAACCAACGACATAGGTCCAACTTTGATTTCTATGAAAATAGAAACAACTACTCATAATGATATCAGTGTCATGGTATCACTTTGTGCCATCGATTTCTAACAAGGAACTGATGCTATAGTCCAACCTTTGTCGTTGGTTTCCTTAATCAAAATGAACCCTATATGTACTTTTCCCTTTTAAAATCCCAAAGATATGTCATTGGTTTCTTTAGGAAATTGATGCTATCGGCCTGGTAGCACGATTGTTATAGGCAACATGACCATTTTAGAATAGTTGTGTTGTCAGTTTCTTGTCAAAACTGACACCATAGGCCAGTTGGTAGCACAAGTGTTCTAGGCAACATGGTCATTTTAGAATAGATGTGTTGTTGGTTTAGAGAAAAAAATGATGGCACAATTGGTCTATAGCATCATTTTCTAAAGAAATTGATGATTACAATGTTGATTTTTTGTAACAGTTGATGCTACAAGTCTGTTCTTTTATAGTAGGTTTATAGACCAACTGTCTGACTATTCAGTAAGATGTAGAACCTATAGTTTATTACAACCATACATTCTATCTTATTTCAACTTAAGAACATGCCAACACACTGGAAAAACCTACAATAAAAAATACATATACAACTCATCCACCCACATACATTTCCATTTTTCAATTTCATTCTCTTCAACACTTAATTCCATTCTCATGCACACACACAATTCAGAAGACACAAATGCAAGATTCGCTCTCTGATTCTATTGTGACATCCCCAGATTTTCTAAAACTTAATCTAATGTGTGACGTCCAAATTAAAACCTCACCTTAGTGAGACTACAATTAAAACACCACACACTAGGCTAAGAAGAAGAAAATTAGAGGAAGTCAGAAGGAAACAACAGTAGCATATGCACATGAACAATAATAAAAACATACAACACATGTTCACTATTCAACATATAATTACAACATGAATTGTTACAACATTTGATATTACATATTGAATAACAAACTTATACATATGCATGTACTACCACTAAACAATAGGATCTTAAGACAACAGGTCCACATGTACATCATCTCACCATAAAACTCTCAACTATCCAGCTTCTCAAGATCATATGTCCGCAACCTAAATAGAGGATTACATGTGGTACACGTCAGCACAATATTCAAGAATATTGTACTGAGTATGCCAACTTTTCTTTTTATATACCTCTCATTACTAAGCTTGGCAATA
Source organism: Alisma plantago-aquatica (assembly GCA_963693085.1). NCBI lineage: Eukaryota > Viridiplantae > Streptophyta > Magnoliopsida > Alismatales > Alismataceae > Alisma > Alisma plantago-aquatica. The sequence goes on from OY856409.1 coordinate 62,637,140, forward strand.
AGATAAAACTAATACTTCGCAGTAATGGAAAAAATATAACAAAAGCATACTTGAACAAGAATGTTTATCAACAAAAGAGAATACATATTTTAGGAACATTTTCCATTATATGCCTACCAATGGGATAGATGTATTCAGGCCTTATGATCTACTTACCAAAGAGATAGATCATTGTACATGTGATCTGACTTACCAAAGAGATAGATCACTCACTAGCACTATTCTTACCAAAGAGATATAATAATTTCATATAATGGAACATATATATTATGTTTCATGTATTCATAATCATATGTATGGAAAATAAATCAAGATAATACAAGAAAAATCATTTCATCCAATATCATATGTCAAGTATTTTACTACACGTATAACACAAGCATATTGTATAATAAGCCAAGTAAGAGGTATGGTGTACCTTGATCAAGACAAACCTAATAATCACATATCACATCCCTGATGTCAACTATGTCCTTGGTCAAACATGATTAAGACAAGATCATGTACCATCATCAGGTTCCCATCATCTTAACCCTAGTTATACCCATTTTAGGGTTTACTTATCTCATTAGGATATTCTAACTTTTACTTGTATTCTTTTCTTAGAATTATCTTACTGATGTCATATTTTCTAATTATATTACAGATTAGGGTCCATCATCTAAACATTAGGTTCCATAGTATTTTGTGCACATGTTAACCCTAGGTTACAACATTAACCTAAATAAGGGTTTCATAACATGTAATAAGGGTCATCTTCATATAACATGAATTCTATGCATCTAACTAATATCAAAGTTCCACATTAGCTTCCAATTATTGATATTAGGGTGTTCTATAAATTCCATCATTCATTGAGCATGTAGGTATTTATTGCATTTTATTTAGGGTTATTAGCCCTAATTAGCCATATGGAGCAAATTACATGATTTCGTGCATCAACATCACAATCACTAACCTTAAATGGATTATAAACATGAAAATGGATTTACTGACATATTATCATAATTCTAGGCCATGGTTTGATATTTATTATCCATAAAACAAGTGTATAAAATATTACATGTTATCATATAATTATATACATCTAGGTATTGTTATTATGATTTCATGTGTTCTTCTCATTTTTCTAAGAATTTTGATACCTTATTTGCATTTTTATGATAAGCATGCTAATTTCTACGAATTATTGAAGATCTTGACATTTACTAAATTATTTACCTTTATGGGCCAATTGGAGGATGTCATGTGGCCACTCAGTCGCAGCCTTCAGCTCCTGGCTTGCCTACTTGGTCTGCTATCAGGTCAGGGTTTGGGTCGGTTTAGGTCTGGACCCGGTTCACCTTCTTCCCCCTTTCCTTTCTCCGTGATGCACGCGATCAGCGAGTCCGCACTCCGCAGGATCCAGTTGCAGGGCCGCCGCTGCGAGGATGATCTCGGGTCGTAGTGCCGCCATCAGCTTCGGTGACTCCTTTCAACCCTCCACGGCCACTAGATCTCTGCCATTACAGGCTTGCTACGGAGCAAAAAGGGGAATGACACCCCTGACGATCTCACATCCATTTGAGGCAACAAAAGCAATTGATAGCCTTCCACGAGCATCACTACAGTTCTGGAAGACCAAGATTATCGCCCTTGAACGGTCCCGGAGCTCCTCCTCTGATTCCGGTGAAGGTCCACCTTGTCAGCCATGGAAAATACCACGGTAGCTCACATAAACAATGGGAATGAACTCCCCTCAACTCGAGCTTCAATTTCTCTTCCTTTTACTCCCCATGACACCCTCAAATCTCATATGCACCCTCTTTCCACAACCTACTCAACGCAGTGGAGATGTAATGAGCGATGGTGGCTCGTTCTCTCTGCTGGAGTAGCCTCACATCTGGTTTAAAAGGTCTTCTCACTCCTCTAGCTGAGAAGAACATAACTGTCTACTTCACTTCCCCCGTCGAGCCATAACCACAACGTGTTGTGGATGGGAGGATCGCAAGGCTAACTCTCCACTACCTTGCTCTAACTACAAGGGAGGAGACAACCTGTTAGCCCTCGATTTAGCATCCTAGGGTCTGGATCACCTGCCGCTCAAGCCAATCCGTGGATCCTCTTATGATTACTTGTGATCACTTGATTGGGAATCCAAGGCTCACAAGAGGAAACACAACCCGTCACTTAGAAAGGGGCGCGTGACACAACCAACCTAGAATAGGAACATTAAACTTTGGTCCATCAAACAACAAATAATACATATCATTTCAAAAACTTCAAACCCAAATAAATTTTCTAGGATTCTCTAATTGACACCAAATTTTAACCATAGATGTATTACCTCTCAAGAAACATTATACTCAAATTTGGTGACAAAATTCATATATTTGACCATTTAAATAAATACTTCACAAATGTATAAACTTAAGGTTCTTAAACATGATATAAATATCAATTGACATCCGAACTTTGACAAAACACTGGGAACTCTTAATATAACATAAATATATGAATTCACTTATGTCATTAACTATTTAAGGATTCCAAAATTCCACTCCATCACATCCTACACACCTTAAGAGAAATTTCATCCTAGAAATTAAGCCAAAAATCCAGTTCATCACATCATATACATCTTAAAAGAAATTTTGTCCTCGAAATTAAGCCATCCTCTTACTTCAAGGAAAAACCAAAAGGTCTTCATCCATATGTAGGACACCACTCCATGTGCAACATATCTAAAAACAAAGCCCCATAATCGTATCCAAACCACTACTAGGAGGTTTTAAAACATCTAAGGTGAATCACCCCTTCACAAAAGATTGAAACAATGGCTTAGAAATTCTGGTTATGTCATGACATATCTCATATGTTAGGGTTTCATCCTTATCTTTACCCATGCATTGGGGTTTCCCACATCATATTACCATGTTATAAAGGAGTTAACTAAAGTTGACCCATTATATCAAGGTGTCATCAACATTTTATTGATCTAATTGTTAGAACATGGTCAACATTAACATAAGACTTTTAGGAGGGAGTTAACTATAATTAACCCACTTTATCCATCTAGATCATATCAAGGTGTCACAATCATTATGTTTTGCTAACTGTCAAACAATATTTTTTCATCTTTATTAAGCACTAAGATTAACACCTCATGTAACATGTTTCATTCATATGATCTCATTTCATTGCTCATAATAAATGCATCATTTACTAGTGATTTCATCACAAGATTAACCAATAATATCACATTATCATCATTATTCATGTATATGGTTAACCCTTTATGCATTGATATCTATTAAACCATTTCTAGGTTTCCATCATAGCATGTCTGTATATCGCATCTCGATATTAAATCACATTCTTACATATATTATATCATGGTTGTACTAAACAAACTTATGTGAGTGGCTTGTTAAACATAGATTAAAACTTCATCTAGTCTAATTGAGGTTCTCCTAACCCATATCACGAGGGTGGTGTCATGATCAGTCTCTCTGAGCTAACTCAACTCTGTGAGTATCTCATGTGTATATACTTTATCTTTCCTCTCTTAGTCTAGGTTTCTCAAATTACCTCATTGGCACTAGTGAAAGCCTTACAAGTTCTATCCACATACACACAAACCAAAAAAATCTATGACATTCTCTTCATAGGTCTTTACCCATGAAACACTATTTCCCAACTCTCTATCTTATATACACCACTATAATCCTACAAGGAACCACCAACCCAAACTTGAGGCTTCAAAGAAACTAACATAGTTTTACCTCCTCCAGTGTCTTGGAACTCTCTCTCCCTCACCCAGATGGTAGATTCTCATATTTCCTTATTCACATATGCATATATAACCAACCTCTCTCTGAGTCTAGGGTTTGGTCCTTCCAAGGGCATCTAAATTCAACAAAATTATAGGAATCATGCATCAAGCAACCCAAATCATTCACTCAGGAGTAATCTAGTTTAGGACATATTATATCACATATTTCTCATAATTCTCATATCTTGGAGTTTAGTTTCTCTAACCTTCTCCCTCCGGGTCTCACTCTCTCTAGAGTTAACCCTAAAACTGGTCCTAACACTAGAGGTCCTCCTTTGTGAAAGAGCTTGAAACTCATATTGACTCACAACCTTGTCTTAACTTAACTTATATTAACTTAGAAAAGCACACATGCATGCATCATCAAAACTTATCTCAAACCCTCAAATATAAACATAAATCCTGAAAGACAAACATATATCATCATAAACTATATTATATCATCTCTATGCATCTTAGATCGTCATCTAATCTTATTCCATCTATTCCATCTATCACATATTCCAACCAGGCTCTAGACATCTAATCTAGAACTACTCTCTCTTCTAGACTGATGTCATTCACTTTCACTTAGGTTGCATGACTACCTCCTACTCGTACATGTGTGGGAACACACTTTGTAATACTTACATATATAATAAAATATTATATAGTTTTTCTCCAATAAAATAAGTGTCAGATAAAACTATCAAGGTTCGACCCAATTGGAATAAAAAAACAAAGACAAAAAATGAGTGTACCATACATAGTAGAGAGTACAGTTCCATGAAAACTAGTGAAAAGGGTGACAACATGGTGTAGACTAGTGTAGCTACTCCAGACAACGAGTGCCATATGTCTAGGATTTCTCTTCCCTTGATGCACATCATTTCCCAATAATGCAACGTCCCATACCATCACATTATAAGGAAATAACGACATATTAGGACTTGCTATACAACAAGCACTAGTCTAAATCTGGTTCTCAGACATCTAGGTGCTAACCTAGAGTCTAGGTCAGATCTGGTCTTTAAAAGATGATTAATCTAACCCTACAAATTTTTAAAGTTCAAGATTTTCTTTAATTTGAGTCTCATAATGAGTAAATGTTAGGCTTTGCTATTGTTCATGCTTTGATACCACCCGTGACCTCCCCAAATTTACGAAAACTTAATCTAATGTATGACATCCAAATTGAAACCTCACCTCAGCAAGACTGCAATTTAAACACCCCACACCAGGCTAAGAAGAAGAAACTAGAGGAAGTCAGAAGGAAACTTCAGTAGCACATGCACATGAACAATAATAAAACCACACAACACATGTCCATCATTCAACATATAATTACAACATGAATTGTTACAACATTTGATATTACATATTGAACAACAAAATTCTACATATACATATATTACCACTAAACAACATGATCTTAAGACAACAAGTCCACCTGTACATCAGCTCGCCATACAACTCTCAACTATTCATCTTCTCAAGATCATATGTCCACAATCTAAATAGAAGATTACATCGGGTACACGTCAGTATAATATTCAAAAATATTATACTGAGTATGCCTACGTGTATTTTTATATACCTCTCATTACTAAGCTTGGCAATAAGATGAAACTAATACTTAGAAATAACAGAAGAAATATAACAAAAGCATACTTGAAAAAGAATGTTTATTAACAAAAGAGAACACATATTTTAAGCACATTTTCCATTATATGCTAGTGCATCTGCCTACCAATGGGATAGATGCATTCAGGCCTTATGATCTGCTTACCAAAGAGATAGATCATTGCACATGTGATCTGCTTACCAAAGAGATAGATCACTCACTAGCACTATGCTTACCAAAGAGATATAGTGCTTTTATATAATGGAATAGATATATAATGTTTCATGTGTTCATAATCATATGTATGGAAAATCAAGCAAGATAACATACAAGAGCAATCATTTCATCCAATATCATATGCCAAGTATTTTACCACACGTATAACACAAGCATATTGTATAATATTCCAAGTAAGAGGTATGACGCACCTTGATCAAGAGAAACCTAATCATCACATATCACATTCTTGATGTGAACTATGCCCTTAGTCAAACCTGATTATGACAAGATCATGTACCATCATCCTAACCCTAGTTATATCCATTTTAGGGTTTACTTAACTCATTAGGATATTCCCACTTTTTCTTGTATTCTTGTCTTAAAATTATCATACTGATGTCATATTTTCTAATTATGTTACAAATTAGGGTCCATCATCTGAACATTAGCTTCCATAGTATTTTGTGCACATATTAACCCTAGGTTACAACATTAACCTAAATAAGGGTTTCATAACATGTATTAAGGGTCATCTTCTTATAACATGAATTATGTGCATCTAACTGATATCAAAGTTCCATGTTAGCTTCCAGTTACTAATATTAGGGTGTTTTGTAAATTCCATCATTTATTGAGCATGTAGGTATTTATTGCATTTTACTTAGGGTTATTAGTCCTAATTAACCATATAGAGCAAATTACAAGATTTCATGCAACAACATCATAATTACTTACCTTAAATGGATAATAAACATGAAAATGGATTTATTGACATATTATCATAATTTTAAGCCATGGTTTGATATTTATTATCCATCAAACAAGTGTATAACATCTTACATGTTATCATCTAATTTTATACATATAGGTACTAATATTATGCTTTCATGTTATTCTAATCATTGTTTTGAGAATTTTGATACCTTATTTGCATTTTTTGATAAGTGTGTTAATTTCTACAAATTATTGAAGATCTTAACATTTACGAAATCATTTACCTTTATGGGCCGATTGGTGGATGCCACGTGGCCACTCAATCGCGACGTTCAGCTCTTGGCTTGCCTACTTGGTCTGCTCATGTTGAGCCGTCTGATTCATCAGATCAGGTCAGGGTTTGGCTCGGTCTAGGTCTGGACCTGGTTTGCCTTGTTCCCCCTCTCCTTTCTCCATGATGCACGTGATCTATGAGTCTGTACTATGCAAGATTCAGTTATAGGGCTACCACTGCAAGGATGATCTCTGATGTGATATCATTCAAGACAAGGTCCTCTTCCTCAGATCGTAGTGCCACCATTAGCTTCGGAGACTCCTTTCAATCCTCCACGGCCACTCAGATCTTCCTATGTGCCTCTAGAGCTCTGTCATTACATGCTTGGTACCGCTTGTGGCTATTGTGGTGGAGCAAAAAGGGGAATGACACCCTTGACAATCTCACATCCATTTGAGGCAACCAAAGCAATCGATGGCCTTCCACGAGCATCACTATAGTTCTAGAAAACCAAGATTATCACCCTTGGACAGTCCTGGAGCGTCTCATAATCACCAACAACACCCAATGATTATTATTGAGTGAAAAATGTAGACAAAAGAAAACCCAAAACCCACAATGAAATGTAATTCATAAGTCAAAATTATAAGAGAAGTGCCTAAAACTTACCCAACATTAAAAGGAGCTATAATCACACTCTTTCTCGCATTACTAAAATATTTAAATGTAGTAAAGAGGTAATCACTAATAGATTTTAGGTCCTTATCTACATGGCTAGTCAATTATGGAACCAGAAAGGCCACATTGGTTAGCGTGAACTCCCCACACACCCTATATAAGTGGCTACAAAATGTATATGCATGCATTAATATATAATAAAATAGATCAACATATATTTTCACATATATATAATGAGGTATTTAGCCATAAGATCTCACCATATCTAAAGTTTTATTGTAGTTGCATTCAACCAAGCATAAGCAAACAACTCCACAACATCTTGCAAGTATATACTAGTATCATGAGCTTGACCTACATCCTCCTCCTTAATATGGACCATCATAGTTGACCCTTCTTCTAAGTCACTTATCCATAGTTCCAACCCCCTACACTTAGGACCTAGCGAGTCAAATAGGTCTTTTGCAATCCAAGCAAACAATTGAATATCTGGAGGTCCTTTGCAATCCAAGAGGGTAATTGAATATCTAGAGGAGAAAGTGGAGGATGAACTACAGGGGTTTCTTAGGTATTGTGATATGAATATATATAATATCTATAAATTTCCAATTATATATACAAGTAGAAAAGAATCACATATACAAATGCAATGAGGATTTAGTATGCATCATTATAGATAACTCCCGCTTTAGACCATGAAGCTATGCCACCTTCTGCATCACCTATTATCTCATGGTTGGGATGGGAATGTTGTAGTGGTGTCTATTTTTAAGTGCCCTAGACAAGCTTGATAGAAACACAAACCAATCGGTAGGCATTGGAACACCATGAATCATATCACCTAGAAGGGATGGGTAATACTCACCTAGTGCAACGATATACTCTTCTAGTAAAAGGCAGTATGGCCTCAACCCCTACAAATTTGTAAATAGTTTTATATACACATAAACATACATATTATAAATTCACATGTAAGACTACTATATCATATAAAAACTTACACCAAGCATGCCGGAAGGCGGGTCGATGGGATTACTCCCAACCACCTCTGTCATAGGGGGGTCAGGGCGGCATAGGTACTGTCTGAAGAGGTTGAGTTTGAGAAGCATGATATTGTCTCATTGTGTCCTATATTTCCTTTGTAATCATATCTTGCACCTACTCTTGTGATCCTCCTTTCTTGACAAATTTGTGCTTCTCTAATGATCCAAAAAGGATCTTATACTGACACCAGACCCAACAACCCTAAGACAGACAGGATGCTCTGGAGTACCAATAACAACCATCAATTTATCCCTTTGGCCCTCATGGATGAACTTGCCTTCTTTTCTTTTCTTGTAGATCTCCTGCTAATCATCAACAATAGTAATTGGTCAGTAAAATATAAAAATCAAGGTCAAAATGAACATGCACTCGAGAGTTGAATGTTACCATTTTGCAACCACTTCAATAGTTTTGGGGTTGGGTATTTCTCAAGATTGGTTTGTCCTCGTAGGTATTCACTCCTCATGGAAAAGTAAAAGTGCAAGAGAAGTAGAAGACTCAGCGGACCCAGGCATAGGATGCTTAGGAGAAGATGCTTCTAGTTTGATTTGCCTCTACATAGTGTAGCCATTAGATCCAAGTTGTGGTCCTGCACGTTCTTTGCACACCTTTCTTTTTTAACAATGTTTAAACATGGTTAATACAAACCATATGTTAAATATATAATACATTAAAATTGTGAGAATGTATATTAAATAAGTAATGCATTGAATCATCTGATCAATCATAAGAATATATGTAAAAATAAAGGAGGCTTATACCTTGAACTAATCTATTTTTCTTGAAGCAACGAATGCTTCCGACACCTTCGGGTCAAAATAAGTCCATTGGTCAGTGGAAGACTTCTTCTTCTTGTTTCTCATTATGTATTATCTCTTCAAACTTGTCCTATATTTACTTAATAGCCTTCCACAACATTGCATCACCTTTTCTTGATGTACCTTTTTATCAAGGTCAAAGTGTTATGCAAGATTTCATATACTTAATGGAATATTTATAAAAATAGAATTGTAAATCTCTTTAAAAATCAAAATTTCTCATGCATAAGTCCTTCCATATGTAGTATTTTGTGGAAGGATCAACTTTATGCCAAGATTCTAGTTTTACCTCCACTTTGTTGTGAGCAATAACCCCTAGATATTGTGTGAAAGTATTGTGATTCTTCATAATATGATTTCTAAAACATCAAAGTCAACAGCTCGCTTCGGTCCTTTATCCCTTTGTGCTACTAACTTGTTCATCAACCTGATGCCTCTTTTACGTACACAATCATGTTGTTTCTTTGCAAAGCTAGCAAGATCCTTAGGGTGCACATCCTAAGGATGCTCATCCTAAAATTGTTAAGAAACACATATAAGTGATAGAGAATGTAAAATGCATATGTATATAATAACTGTATAGAGAATGTAAAATGCACATGTATGTAATAATTTCATAGAGAATGTAAAATGCAAATATATGAAATAAAACAATTCAACTTACACTGACATGGTGATCATCCTCACGGTGCACATCGTCATCATGCCCATCCTCATAGTCACACTCTGTCTAAAAGTTGTCATATTAAAAATAATCAAATAATGAAATATAAGTGATAACAAATGTAAAATGTACATGTAGAAAATGAAATATATATAACTATCATAAAGAATGTAAAATGTACATCTAGCATTTAAAAAATTAATTGCATGCCTATAATATTGGTTGGATCCTTGATCAATTAATATTCCTTTTGTGTGATCACCACATGTATATAAGTCAATGTTAGCTTCAACATTTGGTGTTGGCAAACCAACTAATAATGGACTAGAATCATCATACTTGTCATAGTACTCTTCTTCATCTATAGGATTTGTAATGAACTTACTTTTCCCATGAAGAATGATAGGCCATTTTTTGTTTACATGATCACCGATGTAGAATACTTTCTTGGCATGCGATGCCATTATGAATGTTTCACCCTTCTTGCCAATCTTTTCAAAATTCACTAATGTGAAACCTAATTCATCCACTACAACTCCATTAGTGTTATCAACCCAATTACACCTAAAAACAGAAACTCTTAAATCAGTGGCCAAACTCAAATATGTCTTCAATGACATTGTAATTAGACATTTTAGCTTCACATGGACTCTTATCCTCCGCACTAGAAAAATATAGTGAACATGCTTGAAGGGTGACCCCACTATTTTGGAGGACACTATTATCATCTTGATGTTTTGTGTAATATGAAGATCCATTTATGTCAAATCCTTCATAAAACATAACATTCATTTTTAGTTTAAAGGTGATAAATTTGATATTTTCAACAACATTATTTGGTGTTTGACATCGTTGATGGAAGACTTTATCTTCAAACCACCTAATAAATTTCCTATTATGTTCTCAAGCAAGCCACATTGCACAAGGTCAATGATAGTTTGTCTTGATACAATTGGTATGTTCGGTGATATAAATGTCTAGTTTGTCAATGTTGTGGAAAACATACAAGTGTGCTTATTCCCACAACTAACAACTAATTATTTTGACTCATGCTTCTAAAGTCTCTTTGCCGAAATACTTTTTTGTTGGTAGGAGCTTCATTACAAATCAGAAAGTGATTGCAAAAGTCCATAACCTCTTAGCTAGATAACCCTCAATAATACTCGCTTCACGCCGATAACAGATTTAAATATCACCTTTAAAATACTCATGTATCGTTTAAAAGGATACATCCAATTCAAGAAAATTGGACCCAACATTTTCACTTTCCTAATCAAATGGACAAAAAAATGTACCATGTTATCAAAGAACAAAGGAGGAAAATATATCTCAAGCTGGCATAGGGTAATGACCACTTCTCTTTGCAACGTATCAAGATTCTCATGATCAATAACTTTGTTGCATACAGTGTTGAAGAAGAAACAAATCTTGGTGATTGCAAGCCTTACATGATTTAGTAGTATAAATCAAATAGAAAAGAGAGATATTTGCTGCACTAGAGTGTGACAATCATGAGATTTAATATCTATCAACTTCAGATCCTTCATTGATAGCAATCTACAGATATTGGAAGAGTATCCCTGTGGTAGCTTAACATTAAGAAAACACTCTCAAAAAGTTCTCGTCTCTAGTCTACAAAATGTGTAACAAGAAGGAGGTCAATATTTTTTTGATTACTGCTAACTTCTGTTGTTAATTCTTTCCTTATACCCATTTCACGTAGGTCCATTTTGGTTGTGATTCCATATTTAGTCTTACATGGTATATTCAATAGAGTACTAATTATGCTATTGCGGACATTTTTTTCAGCATTCATGACATCGATACAATGTCTAACTACCAAAGAACTTGAATAAGGAAGATCTTATAATATTGAACTCTTCTTGAATATATATTTGTCACTCCGTGTGGGAATAGTAATTGTGATCTCTTACCAAATACATTGACAAAGTCTTTTACTCTTTAATAAACAACCTCCCATGATATAGGTTTAGGGGCACTTTGTTCCTCATTTGATCTATTGAGTACTTTGCACAACCTTTGGTAAGGATGCACTTTTAGAAAAAACCTTCGATAACCAAGATATAAAGTCTTGCCATCATGTTTTAATCGTATTGAATCAATATTCTCCTCACATATATGGCCTGTTTTGGATCCTTTTACATTATATCTAGACCAATTCCCATATGTTGGAAAGTCCTTAATAGTGCAAAACAACATAGCATGAAAACAAAATGTCTCTCTAAGAAAAGCATCATAGGTCATCAGACCTTCTCCTCAGAATTACTTTAACTCGTTAATCAATGGTTTAAGAAAACATCAATTATCATTTCTCGTTTGTTTGGGACCCAATATCAACAAGGACAACATGTCATACTTATTGTTCATACACAACCAGGGAGGAAGAATGTATATAACAATTATAACAGGCTAAGAGATGTGTTGGTTGCTTAATGTTCCATATGGAGTCATCCCATTGGTACAAATCCCAAGTCTTAGATTCTTAAATTTTTCACCAAATTCATGGTACAATAAATCAATTTATTCCATTGTGAGGAATCAAATGCATGTCATTAGATCACATCATTTTTTTCTTTGCCATTACATGCCAAGATAAATTATGTGCATCTATGGTATTGGAAAACAAGCATTGAAATTGTGGTATTATAGGTAGATACCACATCACCTTGGTAGGAGAGCCAATTTTGGACTTACCCAAAGTTGTCATTTTGTCCTTGACTCCCCACATTTTAGACAATCTTTCATATCAATATAGTCCTTTTTAAATAACACACAATCATTCAGGCATGCATATGTCTTCTTAGCCTCCATTCACATTGGGTATAACATTTTCTTTAATTCATATGTTGAGATTGGAAGCATGTTGCCTCCAGGAAGAATTTCTTTCAACAAAGACAATAGAGATGTGAATCTTTTGTCACTTCATCTATTATTAGCCTTCAGAGTATACAATATCAACTAAGCTCTCGAATTTATAAACTTAGTAAAACCTAAGTATGATGGTCTCTCAACATCATGCATAATGTGTCTAAATAAGGAAGGTGAATCAATAAGATTTACCCCACAACTATCTAGCATTAGATCAACCATGTCTATTAGAATCAGTTTGTTCACATATACATCATCATCAGAAATTTCTTCTTGAGAAGAAGTATTGCTATCGACATCTACTGATCTCACAGTAGGAATTTCTCCATGTCAGAACCATTTTTTATAGCTTTGTACAATCATGTTGTGCATGACATGACTTTTGATTTCGTCCATAAAGTCAAATTTCAAGTTATTATTGTAATTCATACATGGACAATAGAGCCTATCTCCAGGTTGTTTCTTATGTTCCTCTATAAATCTTATAAACTGGTCAAGACTAAGAATAAACTTTAGAGTGCAACAATTTGAAATGGACATCCATGATCGATCCATTCTATGATCATAGACAAAATGAGTATTGAATATGGTATTTAAAGATTAGGATTTAGATATTATGGTTTATCATTTAGGGTTTCGGATTTACAGATATAAGGTTTAAGGTTTAGAGTTTACAAATTAGGGTTTAGGGTTTAGGGTTTAGTAATGAAAGTGTACCATCTATTCCATTCTTGAACACCTAATCTCACTAATAAGTGTACAATGTGTAATCAATTTTCAAGAATATTTTGGTAGCATTTCCCTACAATTCTCCAAGTACACCGATGAAGATGGGCAAATGCCCACCTACATATGTATTTAACAAATGGGGAAGTATTAATGAAACATCTTGAAAACCAAATACACATTATACACTTACATCCTAAGTGTGATTAAGTGTTCAAGATCAGTCCCAAATTGAGGACTATCTAAGATTTACTCCTTATGAGTAAATCACAGACGAGTTTCTAGGCCAATGCCATGATTTAGAACATTCATGTAGGGTACAATTCACTAATTAACAACACAGTCAACATTCATGTAGAGTACAATTCACTAACAACATATTCAATATAGTGCATGATGCTAGAGAAATTAAGAAATTATTCAACATATTCAACATTTTCACCAACAACATATTCAATTTATTCAAAAAATGTCATTAGCAACATATTCAACATACTCAACTTGGTAACTATAGCAATTAATAAACTATCCATTAGAAATTAAATTCTCTAGGAATGGAGAAATAGGTGATGTAGCTAACCTAAACCCTAGTATGGGTTCCCTACAATGAGAAGGGGGGAGAGGCTCACCTCACCAAAGGAGTGGTAGTGTTGGTGGGAATAGGGGCAGCAATGACAGTGGCAGCACAACAGTGTCCACTGGTCCAATGGAGGCAGAGCAGCATAGAGTAGGCAAAGTGGCAGAGAGTAGGCAAAGTGGCAGAGAGTAGGCAAAGTGATGGTGGAGTTTTGACGGAGGAAACGAGTAGGCGGAGTAGCACAAGAGATCTAGTAGAGGAAGAATAGTAGAGAGTAACAACAATAGAAGTGGAGTGGCAATGAAGGAGGATCCAAAGAGCTCGTAGAGAAGGCAGAGGAGGATGAACAGCAGTAGCAATGGCAGAGGCGGCAGAGGAGGCAGTAACACGGAGGGGGTGGTAGAGGAATTTTCATTGCTAGAGAGAAGCTAGGGATCGGGGTAGGGGGCATGATGAAATGGAGAAATGGGGGAAAGAAATTTCACATGTGCTATTAAGTGGAACTTAATCATTGGTTCTTAGCAACAACTGACGACTAATACTTTATTTGTCGATTGTTGAATAAAAACCAAAGACACAGTTCAATATCACTCGTCATTTATCTTCCAAAAGATTGATGTCATATGTACTTATCCCTATTAAAACTCTTTGACCTCTCTACACCCAGTGTTGTTGGTTTCTTGATAAAAGTCGACACCATATCTCAATCTTTGTTGTTGGTTACCCACTAAAAACTGACGTCACATGTACTTAAAAAATGGAAACCTCACTAAGACTTTACTCGTTGATTTCTAGCAAAAACCATTGATATAGGTCACTCTTTATCATTGGTTGTCCACCAAAAAACTGACAACATATGTACTTATCCCTGTTAAAAAATGCCAACCTTGCAAAGACATGTTTCGTCAGTTTATAGAAAAGAACCAACGACATAACCAAATTTGGGGGGAAATTTTTTTCACAAAACATGTGGAGGGAACCCTATGTCGTCTATTCTTTTATGAAAAATCGACATCACAAATTTTTTGAAGGTAAAGTTTTCCATGGTGAGCATGATCTATGGCGTTAGTTTTTTGGAGGGAAACCCATGACATAGCTCTTTTGGAAGCAAATCTTATTTCATGGGAAGGGCTTTGTCGTTAGTTTTCTAAAACCGATGAAATAGACCTATATCAAACTTTTCCTATGAAAAATTGAATTTTGTTGGCTATTTGAGAAGTCAGTTCTTCACAAAGAAACTGGCATTATAATAAAAGTGGTACCCATATTTTTTATTAATCGGCAAGACTTGGCGAGTAGTGACGTTTGTTTAATATCAACCGACACTATAGGCCTATAGCGTCAATTTCCTATAAAAATCAACATTAAGTAAAGTGACCCCGAATGGTCAAAATATACTAGTGTCATCATTCATGTTTTTAAATCAATTGCAACACTACAACAATTTTAGGTTGCGAAAACCAATATAATTGCATTATTAAGACTGTATCATTCTTATCTTGTTATTGTCTCAACAATGTGGAGGAAAAAGTTATATCTTAGGCAATGTACTAAGATGATGAAATAATTTAACGTTAGATTCAACTGGAATTTACATGATATTTTCAAAAGAAAATTGAATTCCACAAATTTTGGCCACAATCAATTTGCACTTTCCTAATTATAAAATAAGAAATAAACATCCCTATAAATGCAAAACATAAAAATTGAATAGAAATAGTTTGTACATGATGCAAACTAGCAACAAAGAGAAATGATGCAACGTTGTAAGATAGACAGATAGACAACCAGTCCTAGTGATACATGAGATGTATCATAAGAAAAGACAACGAATCAATACAATGAGAAATTGAAAGAAAAGGTCAGTTGCCACCCCAACCCAAGCTTATTGATTAAAATGTCCACACTATAAGAATAAGCTTGTGTAAGGCACAAATGGAATCCCACTATGGGTGTCAGGATCAAATGACCTAAGATATTGTCATGGTTAGTGGAGCCAAGTGTCTTTGGGGCTAGGTAGAGGAGCATAGGTTTTGGGTGGTGTTGTTGGTTGATGCGCTCATCATCCATTTGATTAAGGAATGAGGACATATCTGGGTACTTGGCATGCAGTGCATGGACCTCTATTTATGGTGTCGCATACTAACTGACTATTTTTGAAGGAGGTGAGCATGAAGTTGTACTTCTTCTTCTAGTTAGGAGTGGACCACATATACTTCGTTTGTGTCCTGGTGGAAGGCAGTGTTGGTAATGCAAGCGGTGTTGAAAAAAGATTGTTGCCATTTGCTCCCTGCAAATTCCACTTGATATTTTTAGGGTCTGGCAAGGTGACCAAGATTGGACAAGGCAGGACATAGAAGGCCTCTAGATGATGATTTACATCAACATAATATTTTTGGTTCTCTATATTGTGCTCGCATAATGGAAGATGCCACTAGAAAGTGGGTGTCTACTCAATTGTACTCCTCAAGTGAGGGTGGTTTTGGGATCATGTTAAGATTCTTTTCTAGCTTGAATATTAAATATCCAATGAGGATATCTCCATCTGACCTCTTACAAGTAGCTAACCTCAACAATTTTTCCAAAAATAATTCCCCTACATGGATTTTGTGCTTGTGGAGCATGAATCAATAATAATGAAGTTCATCATGAAAAACTACACCTTGTGTCTCATTTCTTTCAAAAATAGTGTTTGCTAAAACATGATGGCATATAAAGAGAATTACATTGTGTGTGTTGTTTTCCCTTCTCTTCTGGACTCATAGGAAAGGTCGAGGGTAGTATTAGCTAAGAATGTTTAGTGGTTGAAATATGAGTGCTCCATAGTGGAATCAGACTCATTGAAACCCATAAATTGAGCAAAATTCCTCTCACCCATAGGGAATTTTTCATCATTCATTTGAAAATCATTAAAACTATCCATGTATTTATTTTATCTATTTTTAAGAGTGTGGGTAATTCCAAAGTAAGAGTGACGTGAGTTTTGGTGTTACCCTTGCAGATTTCCTTCAAGATAGAGATATTCTTGAGCATGGGCTTGATCTCAATGGTAAAGTGTAACTCCCTAGAGATATTCTTGAGCATGGGCTAGGCCTTAGTGGTCAAGTCAAACTCTCTATAATCTCCTCACATAGGAATTTGGTGGCATAGATATGTTGGACAACAAGCTTTTGGAAGCTCTCAAGCTTGTCCTCAGATTGGATTTTGAAGGGGATGCAACATTCCTCTTCTGCTTCATCACTTCCTTCCTCCTCAACCTCAGGCTTGGTATTAGGTTCTTGGGTGTGAGATGGCTCTCCACCATTCATCTTTCCTCTGATTCTTCTCCTCATCATGGTTTATGTGTAGATGGGAAAGAAAAGGAGCTCAAAATGGGGTGGGTTGTGGCTATCCTAGGGTGGTGTGTGGCACGCAAGAAATTTGTACGACATGCATTGTCCCAATAAGGGTCATCTTCCTCAAGTCCTACATGTTGTGCAAGACATGATGCATGTCGTTCTTTAAGATGTCAATGAAAATGACAAATGGTCTAGTGGTTTAGTGAAGGGGAGCAATCATATTCTTGCGAGGATCCTTCAATGGTCTCAGAGGTGATGGTGTCATTTGGCGGCAAGGAAGCTTGTTGTCCTCTAGCTGGTGATAGTAGCGGATTGAAGAGGGTCAAACCCTACTCCTCCTAGCACATACAACTTCAATGACATGATCTAGTTCTCAAGGGGTGCTCGGTGTGACAAAAGGTGGTTGTCGAGGAAGTTTGGGGGTGGCGGTGGTGCTTCTTTCTCATAGAAAGGAGGATGGGATCAACATAGGTCACAGAATGCACCTAGGTCGGCCTCTACTCCATTTAAATTCTTTGAACTTGCAATATTGTGCATGTCATGCATGGGTGCATACTTCCCCAAATTGGTGAACTTTGTGTCACGTCATGTGTTAGTTAAGCGCATCATGCACAAAATCAGATCCTTAGGTTTTTGAATCAACCAGTTGACACGATGTGTTGTTGCCCAACATGATGTGTGTTTCCTTAGGAAAGGTGTTTTAGTCAATTATGCATGCACATCGTGTCGTTGGTGGGGCAAATTATGAATTAAAATTGCAAACCCCATCTCCTTGCTCCTGAACATGTGGATGATGTGTTTAGGGTCTTGCATGTTGTTCAATATGAAATTTTGGCACAATGTTTTCCCTACCACATGCATCAAATGGTTCAAACTAAATCTCAAATAGCAATTTCTTGCATAAATCAAAGAGTGTTTTTCACATATATATGTACACGCACGAACTAGAATGGTTTAACTAAGAAAATTATGAAAATATATTTGAAATGCAAGCTAATGGGGTGCCTCCCATGAGCATTTAAGTAAATTCTATTAGTCAAACAATGTCTTGCTTTTACTTCAACTGGGCTAAAATGTCTTGTCATCATCAATAAGGTCTTCATAGATGTTACATCCCTCTCTTCCCACACTGATTTTAAGTGTTGAACAACCTGGATCTGGAGGCTCCAAAATGAACATGATTTCCTTCTCACAAATATTTATCTTGAGTTCACCTTGATTAACATCAATCAAATGCCTCGATTATTTTTAGGGATGGAAATAAAAGAATGATGTCTCCTGGTGTTCCACTTTAGTCATCCATGGTCACAAAAATCAACAAGCACATAGAAACCTTCAACCTTCAGGAGCACATTTTCCACCATGGTTATTGAGCTTTCTCTATAATGACCTGCCATTCAAAAAAAAATATCTCCATTTTCTTAAGTGCATCTAGACCTAGTTGAGATTATATGTAGTGTCATAACATTCAATGTCACCCTTAATTGGATAAAGTAGTAAGGAAATGCATTTTACCTACGTCATTGGAGATGTAGAAAGCTCCCAAATATTTATTCTTAGGAGGGAGGTTGCTTGGTGTTTGAGTGCTGACATAGGTTACAAACACTATATCTTGAAGCTCACTCCTCTCTCCTACATCAATTGATACTCCCTTGGATAAGAAACTCTAGGTTGATTTCAATATCCATCTCCTCTTCATGTGTGATGACCAAAATAGGTTGTGCAGTCCATTGCACCAGCTTGCTCCTTAAGTGAGGTGGCACATATTAGGCTATGATCTTCTCCTCTAGCTGTACTATTGAGGCATTTATCTTGTAGTTATCGAGTGTGGGTTGGCGTGATTTGAGAACAACTAACACCTCCTCTAATATCACTTGCTTTGGTTATGTAGGATTCTTTGTGAGTTTACCCTCCTTGTTAACTTAGTTGACATAGATAGAAGTCATGTGCTCCCTAGGGTTCACCTCACTATTTCCTAGAATAGATCCTTCATTGTCCTTGAGACCCCCAATAGTTGATGCTAGATTCCCTAACTGACTACTTTCAATCCATTTAGTTGAGTCTGCTTGAATTTTCATAAAAGTAGACACCTCATTCATGAACTTTAAGATATTGCCCTTAATATGGCCATTCATCTCATAATGTCATTAGTGGTTGTCTTGATGTTGTTTATGTGCCTCATTTTTGTCCTAATTGAAATTTGAGTGGTTTCTCCAGGATAAGTTGCAGGATTATTGGAAAGGATTGTTTCATAGGTTTTATCCCACAAAATTCACCTCCTCATTGAGTCTATTTGTAGAAGATTCGTTGTCTATATTGTGGTGTGGATCATTGCAAAAGTCACACGCCATTACCTATTGTACCCAATTGAAACTTGAGGCATGGAGTTTCTTAGCAAGCTTGTCTACATTCACATTAAAAGTTGTGATTGCCTCAGTGTCACTACTACTACTTCCATTATTCATGCCCCTTCAATATTGGTTCATAGACATGATTTTGATAAGCTTATTACCTTCACTTACATTCTCAATTAAGAAGCTCTCAACGTCGGCTGCATTGATAGTTGAGGTTGTTTCATGGGATAGGCCTCCATAGAAAGTGTTCATTTATGACCACTTTGTCAAGTAGTAGTGTAGACACTGATGAAGTAGATATATGTACCTCTCCCACACATTATCCATTATCTCTCGAGGACAATTCTCAAAGCTAAAGATATTCTTGAGGAGATAACTTGTCTCGTTGTGAGGAAATAACTTCTACAAATAAACTTGTTAATAAGGCATTACATGTATGTATAGATCTTTTCTCCATACCCTGCATCCATTTATAGGCCCAAGTTTGAAGCATAAAGGGGAAGAGGTAAACATGCATGTTATCATCCCTCTAATCTTCATTGTTTCACAAATTTTGAGGAAGTTATCCACATGAAGTTTGGATCATCACTGAAAAAAATAGAAAATTGGTTATGTTGCATTATTCCGATTAAACTTGGGTCTAATTTGAAGAATGTGGCATCTACATCTAGTCTCATGGTTTTTGAAATTGACACCTCATTAGGATGAGGTGAGGTGAAGTCAAGCAGTGCCTTCTTGACTACCATTATTGAAGAAATGACATCTTCCTTGGATTATTTTTTCTTCTTTGTTTTTTCTTGCGGTCCCTACCAATTATTGGCAGTACCTTGGGTAGTCAAGAATGTTAAAAGGAGAATCCAAACTAGACCAAGTATGGACCATGTGAGGTTCTTATTGAACAATAAGAAACAAAATTTAGTTCCATAAAAATTTTTATAAAACACAAGAACTAAATAGTGTAGGAGGGTATCCTACATAATTACACAACTAATATGAAATGAATTTAGTTCAATTGTGAAATAAATTTGGATTCATGGAAGCGGTGACAAAAAGTGATGTGTACACATAGGTTCTATAAATAATAAAACCAAAGAAACTCCTTACCTCCCACAATAGTTTGGGTCACAAATAGTATAGTGCTTGGGTTGAATACCCAAAGAGCCAATACAGTTCAAAGGAAACTCAATTCTAGTTAAACACATCATTCCAAGAAGAGAAATTGGTTTGTTTTATTATTTCTTAAGATTAAATTGAATGTTGTCATTGGTACTTCAAATGATCAGTTCAAGGTATGTATTTGGTACCTAGACACTCATTAATCATATGGTGAACAATCATATAAACACATATTTTTATATTCTTTTCCAAATATCATATGACATTACAATCAATGGTTTTTGCCTACAGATTTCATAGGTATATGGTTTTACTAATCTTTTAAAAAATTAACCTAGCACTAGATTTAAGATCTCTTGGAGAATCATAATTCCACCTCCATTTATCAAATGAGGAGACTGCAATATGTAGAAACATATAGTCACTCTCATGTGATAGAGTTTAAAGCCTTAATTATCCAATACTAAATTTTTAATTCTTTCAAGCTATGAATATGGGGATATAGAAAATATTGACTGTTAATTCTCATACACAAGTAACAATAAATCAAGAAATGTGAGAGGAATTCAGAATATTAAAAGTTGTTGTTCATTGCATTACCAATAGGATCCATTTAGGCAACAAATATAATGGATAATACTCCATAATGATGAGTGATGCCCAAACAAAGGTCAACATCACAAAATTGTAAGTATTCATGGAATAACAAGAAGAAAACAACACTAAAGAGGGGAAGAAACAAGATATAACTATTATAGAGGATCTAGCCTCCACAATCGCACAACTCTAGGTGAATTCAAGATTTAGAGAGGGGAGATATCTACCTCCAAGCATCCTTTTAGCTTCTTCGTCTATGAAATGGCATCCTCTCCTTTCCATAAAATAGAACCATAACAAATGAGAGATATCTCCCAATAATTGATTCCTCACTCTTTGTTTTATTTCAATTACATGAGCCTGCATGTCTTGCATAGGGTCACGCACATCGTACACCTTGTAAGTTGCCAAGATTGAGCTAGAAAACCAGTCGACATGCTATGTAGTTGAACATGCATAACATGTAGGAGACTGTGGGAAGTATTTATTAATAATATTGCATGATGTTTTGTTGGTCCGGACATCGTGCATGGGTGTGATCACCAAGAATGTTGCAGATGTGGTGGCACAAGCAGTGCACAAATCTTGCATGATGTGTACCTTGAGTTTTTGTTGCTAGTAGATTTTGGAATAGTGCACATCTGTGTGTTAGTGCACAATCTATCTAGCTAACTTGAAGAATTGTAAAAAGCTTCTAGGCGAGTTCATGCGGTGCACCACAAAATGCAAGAGGCAACTCATACCTTCTTTGTGTTGATGAGAGTGACCTTCCTTATGGATGAAACAAACCTCGTATATTCTGCATTAAAACATCCTCATTAATCTAAATGATATCGAAGAGACCAACTATGCTATTTAAGCAATTGCAAGATAATTGTGAAGCCAAACTATGGAATGAAGTCAGCTAATGCATGAATTGGGGGAACAAAAAGTAGTATGAACTTTGTTCATCACTATACAACATGTCCATGTTAGGCCATTTAGAGTATGAGAAGTTGACATGATTGGCAAGGTCATCCAAAAGCATCTAGTTTCCATGTATTTGTGTTGTTTCCATAGATTACTTCACCAAGTGGGTGGAACTAATATTAGTATGTGTCACATTATCCTCATAGGTCATAAATTATTTCATAACTGTAACATCACTAGATGCGGTATTCCTAGTGAGATCATCTCTAACAATGGCACCAATATCATTTTGAAACTGGTACAAGAGTATATGGATTTTCTGCCATCAAGCATCATAGGACCTCTCATTATTGACTCCATACAAATGGAGAAATTGAAGCGTAAAACAAGAATCTCATTTAGATACTAAATAAGAACATCAAGTCCACTCAGGATTGGCACATATAGTTGCATATGTCTCTCTAGACATACAAGATGTCCATTAGTACATCAACATGTATTTTGTTGTACTCCCTTGTCTATTGGACCAAAGTTCCACTCCCTCGTCTCTGGGACCAAAGTCGACTACAGTCAAAATCAATGTTCCCTCTTTATGAATACTTTGAAATTTAGACATCCTATGGAAGATTGGGTCCAAGATAACATATATATGATTAATACAATCACAAAACAAAGACAATGCACCTTATACCATGCATAGTACTACCAAGCAAGAACAACTCCATCCTTCACCAAGAAGGAACACCCTCACCAATTCTGAAAAGGCGACCTCATGCTATGCATGCTTTTCAACCCAGATGCGTTCAACCCAAAATAGGGTTGCACATCATACATGATTATATTAGTGGTTCCATGCAACTATAGGTTATGGAAGACAAAATCCATCAATTTCAAATAATGTCAACCACGTTAGGAGGTACTAACAATGATGACATGAAGCTACTTAGCAGTGTGTTCTGAATCGATATTGTAAACCCCTTTGACTAAGATGATAACAATCATGGGTCACTAAAAAAGCAAGTCTTAATCAAACAAAACTTTGAGCTTGAATTAACATCCCAGAATCGTCTCCCCTTGCTTCAAAATTTCATAAATCAAAATGGTGGATTAAAAGTCATCCACTAAATCAGACTAGCCCTAATCCATGTAACCTAACAGGACTACAAAGCTACTTTTACGAACAAAGAAAATCCTTAATTGTCATGCCAACAAACTTGATTCATTCTCTACCCTTGAAAGGGCTAATAATGAGCCCACTATGCTTAAGAAACTATTACAAAAGATCTCTTGATTGGTATATTTAGCCTTCATCCAAGAAAGGTCAACCTTCCTCCTCATCCACCACCCCATGGATCTAAAGGAAAGATGGGATCTTACAACATATGTCCTTCATACTAGTATGGATAGGTATGGTGCATCCATAACTCTAGAATTTTGATCATAGCAAGTTTAACGATGGTCCATCTCATTACATTCTACACGTTAGGACTTTACCTCCATCCTTAACCATTACCTATGAGGTATTTCAATGATACACACCCCAATAGTTATAAAAAATAATAATCATTTCTAGACAATGTCAACAACCATCTAGGAAGAAACATCCATTATAAGGGTGTAAGTTCCAATGTCCAAATTTATTGACAAATGGACATCAATGCTATGAAAAGTACTCTTGATAGAGTTTCGCCTAAAAAGAGTTTGCCACATGATCCAAACTTGTGGGAAAATTATTGTTTAGAATTAGTGGGGAATGAAGTCCTTATCTCTTTCCCATAAGCAAATATAGAATTGTATTTCATTGATTTTCTAGATGCAAATCCATGATCATCAACAAGATTATACAAAAATATTAAAAAATCATAATAAAATTGCAAAAAGCATCAAATAACTACAGATATACTCCTCACATCCACCTTCATATTTGTAGGAGATCTCCATATGTGGCCACCTAAAATAAGTCACTCGATTAATAGCACATATCTTATAAGTAATTTGCTTCAAATCTTGTCTAGGTAAGCAGTTTCATCAAATCAACAAAGACTAGCAACAAGCAAGCATGAGCATCAAAGTCTCACCAAGATAAGAAACCTATGGCTTCTTGGACCAGTTTTACTCCTTTGGTGAGTATAGTTATGCACAAATATTAGCCAAGATCATGTGTCATCAAAAAATGACACCCAAGATAAAAAAATGACTATCTTATAGTCTCAAGACCTCATCCCTTATCATGATTGGGTTCACCTATCATGCTTCAAACCTCACCTTGAGAGGAGCAAGCTATTGACAATGATTTACTTTGCCTTACCCGATTTCCTAACAAATGAAATTATCATGAATGTCAATCCAAAATTATTAAACAAATCTACTACATTATTATCTATTTTATTATGTTATATGGGTCTAATTGTCTTGGCACATTAGGTTTAGTTTGCTTCCCTTGTACTTTCCTCCTTTCCAATATATAGGAGATGAGTGTGTTGTCTATCAATAAGAAATATGTCATTAGGCTCCCATCTTATTTTCCACTTGGTACCAAAGCACCCTAAGATATGAAGGAGAGAGCTTTTGTGTGTAGGCAGTCTTTGTCTCTTTTTGGCTTGGCCACCCACCAGGAATCATCTTAGCCTCCATGGTTGTCTCTTCTCTTCTTTATTCTTCATAAAAAATTCCAACATCGGCGCTTGTCTTCCCAGCCATAACCAATTTTATATATTTTACCTCCCTAGAATATAGTTGGATGCAACCATGGACATTCTGGATCCCTAACCCTTATTGATGGCACGATCTAGGGCAATGTTCGTAGCAGATTTATGTAGTGTAGTCAAATATACTCAGTACTCTTTCCTCTCCCAGATCCAATATGCCGTCCTTCTGTCTCCATCCATGGAGATCTCTATTTGCCACATAAAGCATCCATGTACTATTATTTCTATTTGTCGCATCATATTGGCACTACTAATCCTTTTGATTTGCACAAATTTCTAGCTACTCTTTTTTTGGATCCATGTCAGTGCTTAAGGCATCACTTTTTATTTATTCAACTAAAAAAGGAAATCCATCTAGCATTTTGTGTTGGCATCATCTTGCCAAGATAAAGGGGTAGTGTTTCATGTTGCACACTGCCTATGTTGTGGTCAGCTTATCCTTGAATTCCTCATTGATCAAGATAGGAAACTTTACCCTAAATGGAAATGATGGTTTTTGTTACAACCTCAATTTTTCATATGTTTTCATAATTGAAATGTAATATTTTTAGGAATATGGACTTGCATTGAAAAGGTTGTATGCTTTGTTTCAAAGGGTGGGCTTCTTTGCAAAATATCCCCTTTGATAGGAATTTCGTGATTTCTACTATATTATTAATCCAATAATGGATATAAAAGAAAAGAAAAATAGAAAAGTTCAAATAATAGAGAAAGATAAAAGATTATGGATTTTTAAAGTAATGCATTTATGAGAAATGTATAGAAATCTCTAGAAAGTGGCATTGATGGCCACAATTGATTAGATTTCATTTACATTTGATTAATAATGGAAAGAGTAATCAAAATAAAGAATATAGGAAAAGAGGAAAGAGAAAATATAAGTTTTAATGCATAATATATGCCTTATAAGTCATTGAATTGCAAACGAAGAAAATGAGTTATTCCAAACTTGGAATATAAGAATATTAAGTCTGTATAGACTTTCCTATAAAATTTGGGATTAAAAGGATAAACGGATTGAGAGATACGATTTTTCAAAGTTTCCTAATGTGAGTGGATATCAATAAATGTCACAATCTGATTTTAATTTATGTTCTTATGTGGGGCCTGATTTAACGGTATCTGCTCTTCGAGTCAGATTGGGAAAGAGGGAGATTTTCCACTCGATTCTCTCCCCATATGATCAACATACATATCTGGGACTTATTGCATTGGGTTTAGGAGGCGAAAATGAATTAAGCGATCCTAATATTGCATTGGTTCCGTGTGAGAACGGGATTTGCCCAAATCCCAGTTGCTTCTGGACTCCATGGATGTGGGAGTCTGGATCTATATAAGGGGCTTTACCCCCTTTGTGATAGAGTGACTAGTACAAGAAAATCCTCACAGGTTGGAGGAGTCTGGGTGTACTGGAAGAAATTCCCTTCCTTCCATCATCTTCTTCTGCTACAGTGGGCTCTCCGGGCACCATGGGTGGCGGCTCTTCTGTAGTGAGGGAGGAGGCTCCAACGGCCAGTGTATGGCACCGATTTCCATCGGCGGGGCTAGCAAACATGGATTCGAACTCCTAGCCGACCCTTGGCGCTACGCGAGCCACTAGGCGTCGAGAAGAAGGATGCGCGATAAGTCCCCTATTTCACAGAGGAAACAGAGGAGGCCTCCGTCCGCACCCAGGGAGATGGCGAAGCTCAAGTCGGGCTGGGTAGCAGGGTAGGTGGATCCATGCAAGGATCCGCGAGCTGAGGGATAGATTTTCCAGAAAAAGAAATAAAAGGGATACGTGGTGCCTCGCGATTGGTCCAAAGGTACTAATCTCGCAAAAATCATAATTAATCATTGGTAGCTCCAATGGAAACATGTAAAATATGAAAATTGATCAGGAGAACGCATAGAATCCAATAAAAATGCTTTTAAAGCCTGATTTAGTTCCTATTTGCAAAAGTTCATGAAGTTGATTATAAAGTGCATGAAACTTAGGTTAAAACCCTAATTGTGATTAAAGATCGAACCTATGATGCCTAACTGGTTAATTCGAGCACTATTATCCTGTTGGATGATAAAATAAGAATTGAATCTATTTTAGATGAGAAGTTGCTTGTTTTAGGGTTTTAATCTATGAAACCATAATAATGCATGTAGAAACCCTATAAAGAAGGAGATTAATTTGAATAATTCAAATTATTTGGATTTATGCTGATAATTGTTGATCCTAAGCCTGTTAGGAGAGATAGGATAAGATAATTAAGGTTTGTGAGTATTTTTACTAATTTAGGGTTTGTAGTAACAAAAGTGATAATGAAACCCTAATTGCAAGTGAAACCCTAAAAAGGAGTAGAAACCCTAGGAAGCAAGTTAGGTTGGATAGATC
This sequence comes from Alisma plantago-aquatica, assembly GCA_963693085.1. Classification (NCBI taxonomy): domain Eukaryota; kingdom Viridiplantae; phylum Streptophyta; class Magnoliopsida; order Alismatales; family Alismataceae; genus Alisma; species Alisma plantago-aquatica. The sequence goes on from OY856409.1 coordinate 62,664,550, forward strand.
TTGATGACATGAGTAATAAAAGGAAATTGTATGTTTATTTCAGGATCTTGTTGTGTGTACATGCATGCCTATTTGGATTTCTTGCTTGCTTGGAAAATTTCTATCTCAAATTAGCAGAACAGGTATGTGGTTACGCTTATGGTTAATCGCTTTAGTTTCACGGCGATTCTCGGATGTTTTATCGGTTTCCTGAAAATAACTGCTTCGATGACTTTTATTTCATGCAACAATAAAGTGACTATGATTATCACCAAAAATATGTATACATGACTGGCTCAGATCCTAGTCCTCCTCTATGGCTTTGCTAATTATGAAAAGGGTAACCTAGTACATGGCCTACTTGTTAAGTAGGACATCAGGTTATCATGAGTTAGGAATTGGGCTACCCACGTGTAGTGTCATGCGACTCTTTAGCACACCATGAGTTAAGGAGTGGGCTACCTATGGGTAGTGCCATGCGACTCAACCCTAGAAATTGATTCACCTATTAGGTAGGATCATGAGGGGTTTAATGGGGATCTACCATAAGGAAGGTAGCATCCAGGTCCATTGTAGGGATAACGCAGAGGCTAGGGTATTTATGGATTGAGTTGTTATGCTTAAAACGTAAAGTAGTTTGTTAAATCCTAACTGGTTGCAATATGTTGTTACAGTTAATTTCACGATTATTGTTTCCCCCACATACCGACATATTCATTTATGCTGACCGGCATTTTATTTGTCGGTGTTTTAGGTACAAATTGAAAAGGATAAACAGTAAAGTGGCATATTGTGAAATTAAGAAATAAAGTGCAAGGAGGATTAGTTAGAATAGAGTCCAGATGTGGATAGAAGTTAGATAGCCCTCAGTTTGAAAAAGGTATGCAAAGTTTTATTTTATTCCAGCTTTCAGTATAGTCATGGTAGAATTTAATAATTATTACTGATTATCTGTCGAACCTATGATCCGAGAAATTGGGATAACAACTCTTGACCTCTTGGTCTCCCTTAATTGGGGGTTACCGGGAGGCGGGGTCATTACAGTTTTAGTTCTCTTTGGGACTCTTCCATCTCATGCCAACAGTCAAGGTCTTTGTTAGTTAGATATTGGCAGACTTATGGCACTCTTGAGCCTCAAATTTTATAACAACAACCTTTCTGGCTAGTTCCTGGCTGTGGAGTTCTTGGACCGACTCCCTTTCGATTCCTCAGTTGTGCTAGTTTATCTCGTATTATCAGTTATATCTATAAAATATTGACAAACAAAGGACCAAGTACTACTTTATACATCACAAAAAAGGGGCACCGCACATATTTACACCCTTGAAATTTTCTTTTATTTCCCCTACCGCCCCTCATGTGTGCACTTTTTCTACACATAAGGGGTATTGTTTCTTTTTCACATCAATTATTTATTCACTTTGTATTTGGTGTGGGGGGGGGGATAAAGTAGAGGGAGAGTATGAGGAGAAAGAGTATAAGAGATTATATATATATATATATATATATATATAGAGAGAGAGAGAGAGAGAGGGGGGGGGAGGGAGAGAGAGAGTATTCTGGCCTAATTCTATATGAGTCAGGTTAGAATACACTTGAGTGTACTGATCGCACGCTACACTCAAGTGGTGTTTGCATATTAAGACTATTTTTTTGCCAAATATAAACTATTGATCTTCATTGTTATACTATAATTAGGCTACATGAAAATTTTGAGCTCATTTAGATGAGTATAAGTCACTCATCTGAGGGCAACAAAATCGACGCACGAAACTATTTTGAACTGCATAATTTTTGTGGTCTTCATAACATGACCTATAAATGTCCAAATGGGCCCAAATTTTGTATATGAGTTATTCACATGATGTTTAAGAAGATCAATAGATTTTTTTTTTAAAATATTGCATCATGGAAAACTACTTGAGTGTATTCTGCTCTGGATACACTCGAGTGTATTCTAGCATATATATATATATATATATATATATATATATATATATATATATATATATATATATATATATAGAGTCAGGCTAGAATACACTCGAGTGTATCCGGAGCGGAATACACTCAAGTAGTTTTTCATGATGCAATATTTTTTTTGAAAATCTAATCCGTTGATCTTCTTAAACATCCCGTGAACAACTCATACACAAAATTTGAGCACATTTGGATATGTATAGCTCATGTTATGAAGACCGCAAAAATTATACATTTCAAATTAGTTTCGCGCGTCGATTTTGTTGCCCTTGGATGAGTGACCTACACTCATCCAAATGGGCTCAAAATTTGTATGTAACCTAGTTATAGTATGACGGTGAAGATCAATGGTTTACATTTTGCAAAAAATAGTCTTGATATGCAAACACACTTGAGTGTATTCGTGCGATCCGTACACTCGAGTGTATTCTAGCCTGACTCTATATATATATATATATATATATATATATATATATAATTTAGGCTATTTTGATCTCCATTGAGCTTCTTGTTCTTTAACACATCTATCTTTCTGATGTCTTTGTGGTGTTTCATTCCCACTAAGCATCATGCTTCCAATGCATCACTGGTGCATCTCTTTCCGAGTGACACTATGCTTCTTCATGTTCTTGCCACGATATGCACGTAGGTTGGCTATCTATGCTTCCTTATTCCAGTTATCTACCACTTTCATGCATTGGAGGATCTCAATTGCAACATTGACAATAAGCTTTTTTGCATTCATATCGCATTATGTATGTCAGGGCAGAGCTTGTTGCACCTATTCCATCATTTTCTTCCCTCTGGTGTTAGTGATGTTTCAGTTGATCTTTCTGATGACATTTTTATGAGATGGATGGTTGCTTCTTCACATCAGATTTCCCATAAGCTTATCAATTTCTAGACTAAAAATTATGAACCTGCAAGGTTGATGTTTCATCTAGTTTTATCTTCACCGAGCTACTTTAATTATGTCTTCTACGAGTTGCATTCATTGACATAGCTCTTCTATTGATATACTTGGTTTCTCCTAGATGGTGCCCTTCATTCCTATCAAGCCTCCATGGTTCATGTACCATATTTATGGAACCCATATGGTAGTCGTCAACACCTCATTCAGTTTGTGTTCATGCCACATTATGCATGTGTGGTATTCTGGTAGATTCTAGTTTCCTACACTTCATGGGCAATTTGGAGATCCTCTACTGGTACATAGACATTTGCCCCATATTGATGGTGGTGAGTTTTTGTTATGGCATTTGGATTCCAATTATTAGATGTTGTCATTCCAAATGTACTTCAAAAGACCTTCTCCAAAGCTCGAGTTATCCAACCAGCGAAACACAACTCAAAATATTGCATCATTAAAGTATTTTTGTAGAGTCATGTTTAAGGGGGAGCAAAAATCTTGTATGGGAAGTGACATCCATGTTTTCTATTTTTTGTATCAACTAATTGAGTCTTCTAAGTCCAAGATGGATATGTTTTTCACCCATACTCGAGCTTGAGGGGAAGTGTTAAATTGTTGTATTTAGTTTATTATATTATATGGGCCTAACAATCTTGGCCCGATAGGGTTAAATCTCTTCCCTTGTAGTTGTCTCTTTTTCTATATATAGGATAGCAGTGATCCATCTATCAATAAGAAATATCTCATTAGCCTCTCATCTTATTTTTCACAAAATCAAATTGAGATATGAAACATACTTTAAAATCAAAATAGATTTGGCGATGATCAATGGGAGTAAGCATAGTCCCCAATATCTAACTAGGAGGCGCTAAAGACCAACCTAGAATGAGAGGAAGCAATCAAACATCTTAAGTTCACGAGTAGCGTACATACGGACACCAAGACACGTAAAGATGATTCAATGTGATACTCAACAATCCTAATGACTATGAGAATTTTGACTAGATCTATGATCAATTGTCAAGATATGATTTGAGGATCAATATGATTGACAATCATCAAATGAATTAGTCAAAACAATACTAAATATTTCATGATTAGAGGTCACATTTGCACCAAACTCAAACATTGAAATTGCCATGAGTGGGGAGGTTGACGAGCAGAACAAATATCCAACTAATAAACAACAATCCACTACTGACTACCTCGCTTGGATTTTGAGGCCCTATCCTAAGAAAGTTTCATAACCTAATCACCTGGAACAAACTTTTCAGCTCCAAACTCGTGCAACGTACCCTAAACATGCACATTTATGTGATCCATGATCATATGGAGTCTCACATGCCACCACAACCTGACCAAAACCCTCATGGAGACTAAGGTCAAGTAGAGCCCTATTCCAGATTTAAATTCTATCTGGAAGCATACATGGGAATCTTGTCCGGGTTGTAATTTAGGCATCTCGAGTTTGTCAGATTTCTCATTGTTGTATTGCTTTTCAAACATTCATTACTAAAAATGCTATGTTGGATTTGTAAAATTAGAAAAATGGAATTAAACTTATAATGCTTAAATATGGGAATCCCCACACTTTGATTTCTGGCAAAAGCTGTTTTGGATGTTAATGTCCAACACCAGATTGTCGAAGGGCCAAATAAAAACAAGTTCCGCTTTACCAAAGCCAACTACCCAAACACAAATATAACTTTATGTAATTTTGATGGACCAAGTGGAGGATTTCATAAAGTCCTACTGTCCAAACATGCCCTGAGAATCTTGATATAGCTATTGTAAAGCATTTGGTTCTCTCTCAACTGCATGTCACTTCTCACACATAAGATTTCATTTGTGCTGGGCCACTTACACCTATTGCCCATCCGGCGGTCCCGTTTGATCATCTGGATAACCCTATTGCGAGTGCCAAAATCCCAACTTTAATCCTTAGCTTTCCCAATGGGTTTCAGTTGCACTAGAATTTGTACCCACATCTCTACGTTTTGCAACAGAATTTGCAACAAGGGTTTTTGTACTTTATGGATCTCGATTCTTTTTTTAAAACGTAGTAGGCGATTATTTCTTGCATTTTATTTTTCCTAACGGTGACTTTGTCAATATATGTGTACGTGTTTTCATATGCAGATAACTGGAAAGATGAAATATGAACAAAATCTCATTATTTGTCAAAAGACATCGTTATTATTTAGTGGAAAAAAAACAGATGAACAGCAGTGCAATACGGGACTTTCTGATGTCAGTCTGTGGGAACAAACATCAATTAGTAAAATACCACATCGAAAGGTTACACTCTTCGATGGCCCTTCTTGCTCGTTACACAAAACAAGATTTCAGAGCTCAAATATATCTTTTGGTAGTATCTTTCCCAAAAACCTATAAATCATCTCATAGCTTGTAAATGTAATCACAGCGGCCGGTGTAGTCCTCAAGAGATTAGTAGCACATCCACGGTAAAAGCCACGAATACCGTCATTTCGAAAAACCTTTTTCGCGCAATCGATGGCACCTCCATACAATCTTTCAGTCTCGTGAGCTTGACCCTGTTCTTGAAGCTTTGACCGTACAACCTGAACGGGTGGTGAATAGAAATTATTTATTTGCCCAACAGACGATGCTGTAAAGACAATTGGCAATCAAATGAATCTAAAAACCAACTACACAATTGAACAATCCATGTCAGCTATATGTCCAAGTAAAACTAGTCCGTCTTAATTTCCAATGAGGCTAATCCCTTCAGTAGATTTTCTTTTGGTAGAGATATAGCATATTTACACATTAAAAAAATGAATACAATTATACAAGGTAGATAACAGGATTGCGCATAGTGCATGTCTAGACATTCTGGGCAACCTAATGGCAATTGACACCATGATGGCTTAGTTTGCAACAGCATCTTAGATACAACCTAGCATCTTCTGCATCTATATACTTCTGGACAAGCACCTTGTCTGGTCAAACCCAAGCTTAAAAGTTCACCTCCACCCACGCAAACATACAACACAGATAAACACAAAATCTAAAAAAAATAGTCGAGTGAGGCTCCTTTTCACTGTTCTGGATGATAATATGTAACTAAGTGTGATGGAGAATACAGTGTAAGTGTGCCTGGGCACCTTTAAATTTTTATAAACATCTGGAAATTAGGCCCTAAATCATGTTATATTAACATAAACGTAAGTAAACTGTGTGGTGTGGGAGGATTGAAGCAGAGGTTACAAGGAGAACAAAGGGGTGCAAACATATGGGTGGGCAAACGAAGACAGCTGGTTCAACTCCTCGCACTGCCTTTTCACTTTTGAGATTCTTATAATAGGTATAGAGGGTTCTAACATAAGATAGTATGACATATAATGTTGCAATTTAAGCCCTACCAGGGATATTTGTCCTTACAAAGCATGGGAAGGCATTTTTAAATTAAGTTTTCACCCTTACATAGAATTTACACAAATATTTGTCAATAATTTGTATTTTGCCTTTATTTTATACGGGCGAGGATCTTTCTCATTAGTGCCATGACCTTTTACGTTGCTATTCAAACCCAAATAAAGATTACAAAAAGTCCTTAATAAAAAACGAAATGCAACCCCTAATAAGACTAACTCAAAAACGGAAATCAAGGGTATTAATCCCTTATAATAAGGCTTAGACACCTATCATGAACCTAGATATTTATTTAGGACCCTAAAAGTTAACACTTTAATATTAGGCATGTGTCGCATAATGATTACTCAATGTGTGGGTCAAGAGACAACCCCTTTAGGTGTGATTCAAGTTGAATTGACATAGATTCACAAAGACATCTTGCCAAGTATGTAGTGAATTCACGCTTGATTGATGCAAATACAAAAAAGGATCACATATCCCTATCAGATACATCCCATTCTCATGTTCACATCCCAAGACATCCAAACGTGTATAGGAAGTGTTAAATAAGGTATAACATGCCAATATCCACAGGGTAACATCACCTCATGTGCATGGCTATCTTCAGTCCCATAATTTTCAGTTATCATGGAACATAGATTGAATAAATATTACGGTTGTCGATTTATTTGGCATGAGAAAATATGCATATTCATGTAACTGGAATATTTCTGTATTCACAGCTTTAAAATTAACACTTTTACACCCTATTTGATCTACAACTGCATGTGCACTCATATTCCAAATCACAAATCCATGTTTATGTTCCCAACTACTGATACACGCTAAGTGTACATCACTCTCCTATTTAATGGCCGTTTACGCTCAATTTTAGATAGATCTTATTTTTATATTCATGAGATTAAGAGAGAGAGATTTCTCCCCCCCTCTCCCACGTCCGTGGCGGAGGCCGAACGCCCGGGAGGGTGGTAAATCAAAGCGGCAACTGGGATTCGAACCCGGGTCCCTTTGTTAGGGGACACCGTGCTTGACCACTTGAGCCACTCCTTGTCGGCTTCTTTTTATATTCATGATTTTATGCAGAATGGTTGGTAATTTGCCAAATGTGATATTTTATCCCTTCAATTTTAAGTTCATTTGAAAATTGCTAGAGTGAGAAAACTAGATTTATGTTTGTGCTCACTGTATGGGAACTATAAAGCACGAAAACTTCAGAATAGCCTTGTGCCCGTACTGGACACATATTGGACATCGGCACTTGTTTGACACTCCTAGATACATATTAGGTACTTTCTAGTCGTGTCCAATATTCTTTTTCTGTTTGTTTGGAGGTTGGATACGTATAGGACAATTGCTCGAGGTTGTGTCCCTATTTTTTAATCCATGTATGCACTGGAAAGGTCATGAGACATAGACATGGCCAGGAAGGGACTCTAGAGGAGATCAACACCCTCCCCCATACCTCTATCTAGACAATAAGTAAATGTTGCCCCTGATGCATATGAAGGACAAACTATCTCCTCCTCTCGCATTGCACTATGTTCCTCTGTTGGTAAGAGGAGACTTCAATGGCCTTGAGGGCAGATGCAATATTGGAGTATCTACTACATATGTTACACTTCAAGAGAAGGTGCAACTGTGAAGTAGGTGTGACTCCCTCTATTATAGATTTTGTCACTTTTTGACTATGTTTTTTAAATATAATTAATTGTCTATCCAGCCTATTTCCATGTGTTCTTGTTTGCTTTTTACTTGAATGTCGGACGTCGTCTCTTCTCCACTTTATTCTTTGTTAGCTGCTGATTAAAAAAAAACATGAGTTCTGCACAAAAAAAGAAATGTAAGTGCCTGATATTTCATATACCTTTTTTAATATGATGGATGCATACTATTGCAACCTTCTCTAACTTCTTATATCTTATTTTAACATGAATTTAAGTTTGGTCCTTCAGGAATCAAACAAACTACCGGAGGAAGGGGAAGTAAACATGACAGCGACACGTATAAGGGTTGCCTGGGTCTTCTTGTTGGAGATTGGCTGGTTTGACAATGAATGTCCTTCGAGTGAAGTGGGAACTGGATGGTTATGTTGGCTCAAGGATAATTCAAACAACCTGTGGTGTTTCAGGTTTATTGAAGTTAGAAGCGTAGCTCAACTGAAGTTACATTGTCAAGAAAATGATTTCATACATTATGGGGCATATAAACCTATGCAAAAATGTTCTTACTTTTATTCTTGTAAGAGAACAAGTTATTCTTAGGCAAAAATCTTAGGAACCCCTTAATTACACTCTCAAGGAAACCAATCATATCAAAATCTTTATTACAAAAATAGTTAGAGCTGAAATCGCAAATTTGGGCAAGTAACTAACAGAACTCTGGTTGAACTATGACTTCGGCCAAATAAGATTTGTTGAGTCACTGAGATTGGGTCTTTCTTGTTCAAACTCTAGTTTAATCGAGCAGTACTCGGTCAAGGTGTAGTTTGACTGATTGCCTTGAAAAAATTTCAACCGAGGATATGAGTTGTTGGGCATAATGACCCTTCACCTACACACACCTTCAGTCAAACTATAGGCATGGTTGGGTGAGCTCACAAATCGACCAACAGTGTTCGTGTTTTGCTTAAGTATTCGTTGTGTGAAGCAACCTGCATTCCGGTCGATACTATCGACACTCTGTCGATAGTATCGAGATCAGTTCAGGTTCGAGATGAAGCAATCGGCATCCTGGTCGATACTATCGACATTCATGTCGATGGTATCGAGATCAGTTCAGGTTCGAGATGAGGTTCTATCGATACCATCGACATGAGTGTCGATGGTATCGACACCGGCGCAGCGGCGGCTCGTCAATCCGGCAGCTGTTTTATTTTCTTTATAATATCTATGTTTTATTTCTTTTCTCTCTTTGTACCTCATGTACTTACCCTAATATATAAATACAAATGAGTAGGCTCAACCCTTATCACGTTTTGCTGCGTTTTGCAGCCGACATGTGATCGGTGTTCCTGTCTTCTTCCCTTCTTCATTTCTTCGCACATGGTATCAGAGCGGAGATCGATCTAGGGCTTCTCCTTCCTCTCTCCGGCGGATCTCTCCCTCTCCGGCGGTCGGCTGCTTCCCACCCGTCGACTTGGCGTAATCCACCGGCTGTGTAGAACCACCGTCGGCTACTCTGGGTCTGCGGTAGATATCCAACTCTACCGTAGCCTCCATCACAAAGCGTTTGGGGATCTCCGGGTGATCCAACGATCATCTAAAAACACAACCGGAGGACTAGTTTCGTCTCAGCCATCATCCTAATCACACCTCCTCCATGTGTGATTAGGAAGATCATTTGAAGGCTGTGAATGCGTCAGTAACGCATTTCTCCTTGTTTTTCTTCTGTGTGTGACGTGTATCTCTCCGTCACCACAATCTATTTGACGTGTATCAATCCGTCACATATTCCGGTCTACAATGGACGATATCAAGACACCTACGATCTACAACGAAGTGTCACCTATCGCCTCCATCAAGCTCAACGGGAAAAATTATCTTCTATGGATGAATGCCATCCACACCGTCTTGGAGGCTCGTGACAGAGCGAGGCATGTTGACTCGGGTCCCAAGGCATCTACTGACGAAGGGTATGCTGAATGGAAGCGTCATGACAGTCTTGTGAAGACTTGGCTGTGGAATAGTATGGAACCTGCGATCGCCGCAAGGTTCATGTTCTACTCTACGGCCAAGGAAATATGGGACGCAGTGAAGCAACATTATTCTCAAGAGAAGAATGCTCTCCGTCAGTTTATGATCTATGATCGTTTGTTTGCTGAGAAACAGGGTGACCGATCTCTTGAGGAATATTTTGGGGCGGTTCAGGCTCTTGCTCAAGAGCTAAGTTATTATCATCCTGTGGTTGTTGCTGAATAGATAAAGGATAGAGATGATCTTGTTACAGCCAAATTCTTATCTGGGCTCAACTCGGCTTGTAGCTCCGCTCGGAGCGTTATTCTGGCTACTGATAAGCTACCTAGTCTTGTGGAGGCTTATTCAAGGATCCAACAATCTCTATTTGAGTCTGCTTCCTTTGTTTCTGATATACCTTCTGGAGAATCTCATGCGTTTGTTGTTGCTGCGGTACGAGGAGGATGACCCAGTATGGGCAGAGGGCGTGGAACACGTCCTAAGTGTACCTTTTGTGACAGACCGGGACATACAGTGGAGAAGTGTTGGAAGAAATATGGGAGACCTCCTGCACCACCTGTGGGAGCAGCACATTGTGCCACCACCACAGGATCCTCATCCTCTACAACTGTGGGTACTACCACTGGCACCGACATCACTCTTACCCAAGAAGAATATGATCGGTTCATTCAGGCGACACAGCACATGAGTATGGACTATGGGGTCATCATCATCTTCATCGGCAAATCTGGCATCAACAGCTGGTAATCAGGCTACATCTCTCATAGCATCTGGCTCATCCTCATCTTGGGTGGTTGACTCTGGCGCCTCACAACATATGACTGGTATGAGGAGATTGCTCCACACTATTGACTCATCTATTCCTCACCAATCTGTTACACTGGCAGATGGTTCAGTGAAAAGAGTGTTAGCTAGTGGATCTGTCTCCCTAACACCCAAGATTGATCTTAAATCAGTTCACTTTGTGCCTGAATTTCCTTTTAATCTTCTTTCTGTTGCCAAATTGATTGACACTCTAAAATGTTGGGTAATATTTGGACCTTCTTGTTTCATATTACAGGATCTCAAGAGTATGAAGACGATTGGTGGGGGGCCTAGGAAAGGTGATCTCTACCTTTTCAACGGTGACAATCTGCCTCGCCAAATGCCTTCTCCTGTTCCATCCATCCTGTTGAGTGGTTCCCCCTTACTTTGACATTGCAGATATGGACATCCTTCTTTGGAGAGTCTGCGGAAGTTGGAACCAGAGTTGTCCCAATTATCGTCTTTAGAGTGTCAGTCATGTCAACTGGGAAAGCACCATAGGTTATCCTATCCCAGTCGAGTCAATAAGCGGACCTCTTGTCCCTTTGAGTTAGTGCATAGTGATGTGTGGGGTCCTGTAAAAGACCAGAGTTATAATGGTTTTCGTTATTTTATCTCCTTTGTCGATGATTTCTCATGCATGACATGGATCTACCTTCTTAAAAGTAGAGAGTCTGTGTTGTCTATTGTGAAACATTTTCATACTGAAATTAAAGTCCAGTTTGATTGCAATATAAAAATTCTCCAGTCTGACAATGCTTTAGAGTATGTTCAAAAGGCTATGTCTGATTTTTGCAGCTCGGTTGGTATGATTCATCGCACATCTTGTCCCCACACCCCTCATCAAAATGGGGTGGCAGAGAGGAAGAATCGTCATCTTCTTGATATTACTCGATCAATTATATTTCAATCCAATGTGCCCAAGAAGTTTTGGTCTGAAGCTCTTTTAACTGTTTGTTTCTTGATTAATAGGCAACCTTCTTCTGTTCTTCAAGGACAGACTCCGTTTTCTGTATTGCGTCCCATGGACTCCCCCTTTCCTGTTCCTCTTAGAGTGTTTGGTTGCTCTTCCTTTGTCCATAACTTTGACCTTAAGGCCGACAAGATGTCTCCTAGGTCCATTAAAACATTGTTCCTGGGTTACTCTATCACTAGCAAAGGATACAAGTGTTACTGTCCTAGTCTTCGCCGCATGTTTGTGTCTAGGGACGTCACCTTCCATGAGACCACTCCATATTTCTCCAATGCTATGAGCAAGGGGGAGCAGTTGAGAGAGGGAGAGCCACTAAAAATACAGAATGAGAGATTGGCACCATCGATGCAGAGTGAGGGAGTGCCACCTATCATTCCGGATTTTACTTCTATTCTAGATGAACAAGCAGGAGATAGACCTACTATTGAGCATTACACACATGTTTACCATAGGCGAGGCAGGCAAGATCCAGAAGAAGTAGCGACACCAGTCCCTGAGCCCTCATCATCGCCTTCTACTCAAGAGACTCCTACAGAGATATCAGATCTCGATCTTCCTATTGTTGTTCGGAAAGGTACTCGGTCCTGTACTATTAAACACCCTATTACAAATGTATGTTGCATGTCTCATCTATCTAAACAGGCCCGTGCATTCGCTATTGGAATTGATTCTGTGACTATACCAAGAAATCATTTTGATGCTATGAAGAACAGTGGTTGGAAACAGGCTATGGAACTTGAGATGTCAGCTCTCTTAAATAATGGCACTTGGGATCTTGTTGATCTTCCTACAGGAAAGAAAGTAGTGGGATGTAGATGGGTTTTCACTATCAAACACAATCTAGATGGATCAGTTGAACGGTTGAAAGCCCGATTGGTCGCAAAGGGCTACACCCAAACCTATGGTGTTGACTTCTTTGAAACCTTTTCTCCTGTTGCTCGCCTGAATTCTGTGTGGATCATTATTTCCCTTGCTACTACCTTTAATTGGCCTCTGTTTCAGCTGGATGTAAAAAATGCTTTTCTCCATGGTGATCTACAGGAAGAGGTATATATGGAGCAACCTCCTGGGTTTGTTGCTCAGGGGGAGTGTCAGAAAGTGTGCAAATTAAAGAAAGTTATATATGGGCTGAAACAGTCACCTAGAGCTTGGTTTGACAAATTCAGTGCAGTTATTCTTCAGATGGATTTTTCTCACTCCATGACTGATCATTCCTTATTTTACTCCAGCTCTTCTTGTGGATCCATTATTCTTGTTGTATATGTTGATGACATAGTAATTACTGGCAGTGACACCATGGGAATATCCCGTGTCAAAGAAAGTTTGCAAAAACACTTCCATACAAAGGATTTGGGCAAACTAAGATACTTTCTAGGCATTGAAGTGCTTAGATCTCATACAGGTGTCAATTTATCTCAGAGGAAATATGTGCTTGATTTACTTCAGGAGACAGGCATGGTTGAATCCAAACCGGTATCTACACCGATGGATTATCACATCAAAGAGGTAGTTGATGATGTTGAGTATCAAGATCCTGAATATTACAGGAGAATAGTGGGCAAGTTAATATATCTAACAGTCACTCGACCTGATATTTCTTTTGTTGTGGGCGTGGTCAGCCAACATATGCACTCTCCTCGACAGTCACACTGGACAGCAGTCTGCAGAATTCTGAGATATCTAAAAAGTGCTCCTGGTAAGGGTATCACATATTCTAGACCAAAGGCACCTCCATCTACTCTGCCTCTCACAAGATATTCAGATGTTGACTGGGCTGGTAATCATACTGATAGAAGATCTACATCAGACTATTGTACCTTTCTAGGTGATCATCTTATCACATGGAAAAGTAAGAAGCAACATGTGGTTGCTAGATCCAGCACTGAGGCTGAATATCGTGCAATGGCCCATGCATGTTGTGAACTAAAATGGGTCAAATCTGTTCTATCTGAATTAAAAATTTCTCTTCTACCTTCTATGGAGCTCAAGTGTGACAATCAATCTGCTATGCACATTGCCAGGAATCCTATCTTTCATGAGCGTACAAAACACATAGAGGTTGATTGCCATTTTATTCGTGATCAAATCAAAGATGGCACTATTGTGACACCATATGTCAGATCTAAGGACCAACTAGCAGATATCCTGACAAAGCCTTTGGGTTCAGCAATCTTTCAGAGACTCTGTGGCAAGCTGGGCATACACGATGTGTACTCTCCAGCTTGAGGGGGAGTGTGAAGCAACATGCATTCTGGTCGATACTATCGACACTCTGTCGATAGTATCGAGATCAGTTCAGGTTCGAGATGAAGCAATCGGCATCCTGGTCGATACTATCGACATTCATGTCGATGGTATCGAGATCAGTTCAGGTTCGAGATGAGGTTCTGTCGATACCATCGACATGAGTGTCGATGGTATCGACACCGGCGCAGCGGCGACTCGTCAATCCGGCGGTTGTTTTATTTTCTTTATAATATCTATATTTTATTTCTTTTCTCTCTTTGTACCTCATGTACTTACCCTAATATATAAATACAAGTGAGTAGGCTCAAGCCCTAATCACGTTTTACTGCGTTTTGCAGCCGACATGTGATCGGTGTTCCGGTCTTCTTCCCTTCTTCATTTCTTCTCACACGTTGCAACACAAATCTAATTCCCTATAACAACTAGATTTTGAATCCACACTCTCTAACATCTATATTGGGTAACCCTAAACTATTCATATAAAGAGAGACCCTCTAGGGCCCCAGTACAGAAACAACTTGGGAATAGCCTTGTTTAAATTTAGATCTTGCAATAAGTGCTTTAAATACCGCTTCTCCGTAGTCTTATATTTCTTATCTATCTTTGTCAGAAGCTCAATGGTATTTGTTTGCCCTTGGTTGTGCTTCAAACTTTGTAATTCTTCTTACATCTCTTTGAGATTGTGCAACCAGAAGAAGTGGTGGGAAGGAAACGGTTTTCTTCTAGTGTTCTGAGGAAGGAATCCTTGTTGAACCACGTAAGGAGAAGGTGGTGTCCTTCCGTTGGCCACTGTTAATATATGTCTTTATTTACTGTCCTTTTATTTTACTTTTCTATTTGGACTTATATGTAATTGTTCCACTAATATATATATGAGGGTATACTCATTGTGTAACCCTACACTTCCTCAATTTACTTTGTCTCATGGTACCAGAGCAGATCTAGATCCGGGAGCCGCCTCTCCTTCTTCCCCTCCCTCCCTCCCTTCCTTCTCTCTCTCTCTCACCCGCTGCCGCCCCCTCCCCCAGCCAGCAGCAGCCCAGGCGCCAGCCGCCGCCGCCGGCCGTCGGGCCAGGCCCTGCCCGCGGTGCTCATCACCGCTTGCTCCGGTGGCGTGATCTCCTTCTGAAGGACCGTCATTGGATCTGCTTCCTTCCTTCCCGTGTAGACCTTGAGCCACTGGGTTTTCTGCTGCACCTCGGCGTAGCCCGTATGTAACTGGTTCGTCCAGTCTTTTCACTGTGCCTGCTGCCGCCTAGGTGAGGAACTAGGCGGTCGTTTTCTTCCTGTGCCTACTTGTTCTTCTCATTGTCGGTGATTGGTGATCTGCCTGTCATGGCATTTTCCCAGGAGGATCTACGTCGCCAGGTTACTATTGTGAAGTTGGATGGGCGAAACTACCAGCACTGGGTCTGCTCTATGCAGATCTATGTTAAATCCCAAGGGAAACTGTCTCATTTGACGCGTGATCTGCCTCCTGCGCTTGCTGCCAACGCCAAATCGAAGGATGTCAAAGCGTATGATGACTGGGTCAAAAACGATTCGACTGTGATGACCTGGATTCTCAATAGTAGTGAGACAAAAATCAGGGTTACCTTACTCTACCTGACTACAGCAAAGCAGATGTGGGATCAGCTTGCTAGTATTTACTCTCACAGCCAGAATCCGAAGAAAGTCTTTGATATCAACAACCAACTGAGCCGTCTACACTTCTTGGGATCTGATTTCACTGACTATTTTTCTGCCTTTAAGGGACTCTGGGGAGAATTGGAGGCCTACCATCCCTTGTCTACTGACTTGGCTACCATGCAACGTCAACGCCAGGAGTTGCAGGTAGTTCAGTTCCTGTGTGGGTTACCTGAATCATATGTTGGAGTTGTGGATCAGATCCTCCTCCGTGACCCACTACCTACTCTACAGAGTGCCTTTCAACGTCTACAATGGCTGTCGTCATCCTCATCTGAGTTGCCTTCGGATACTGGCGATACTACAACCCTTGCTGCTATGTCTGGTTGTGGTCGTAGTCGCGGTTGTGGTCTTTCTCACGACACTCGTCCTCCTCTTTGTGCTAGGAGGGGGAGTTCTTCTGGACGTGGAGCACCCTCTGGTCCTCCCAATGCTGCTCACCCTCAGACTGGTTAACGGTTCTGCAGCTACTGTGGCTAATCCAATCATATTGAAGAAAAATGTTGGGAGAAATATGGAAAGCTTGCCTGGGCTAATGTAGCTTCTGACACCCATGCTACCTCTGAGGTAGTGTCAACGCTTACTGCTACTGATGTGTCCAGTTCTACTACTGCTGACTTCATCCGTTCTGAGGTGGAGCGTCTGTTGCTCGAGCGTACTGGGTCATCTTCTGGAGCTGCCTCTGGAGCTCATGCTGCTACATATTCTGGTTGTGATACTGCTTTCCTCAGTACCCCCTCGCCTAGTACTGGTAATAAAAAATGGGTGATTGATTCGGGTGCATCGTCTCATATATCTGGAAATCGGTCTTTTTTTTAAAACCTTATCTAGACCGGTCTCTAATTCTTCTGTTATGCTTGCGGATGGCTCCAAGACTGCTGTAGCCGGGATTTGAGACATAACTTCTCATGTTCTGTTAAAATCTGCTCTATATGTGCCTCGATTTCCACTGAACTTATTATCTGTTAGCAAAATTGTACGTAGCTTGAACTACAGTCTCACATTTATTCCTGGTACTTGTACTTTTCAGGACCTTCGCACGAGGATGAAGATTGGTGGGGAGCATGAAGGACCTGATGGCCTATATTATCTGGATGAGTTGAAAAAGACTGACAACTTGGCGTTAGCTTCAGCTCTATCTTCATTTGTTTCAGCTTTGCAGTGGCACTACAGACTTGGACATCCATCTTCTGAGAAATTGAAGCATGTTATCTGTGGTGTAGGAACGCACGTCTTTCAGTGCGAGTTGTGTCAGTTAGTGAAACAGTCTAGAACTGTCTTTCCTAAACAGTCCCAGATTAGCAGTAAAAACATTTTTTGTCTTGTTCATTCAGATGTATGGGGTTCGTGTCATGTTCCAAGTTTGTCTGGCAATAAATAATTTATTCTCTTTATTGATGAATTTTCTCGTGCCACTTGGTTGTTTATGTTGAAAAATCGGTCTCAAGTGCTATCTACAATAAAATTCTTTTTTGCTAAAATAAAAACTCAATATTTTATGCCTATTCAAATTCTGCAAACCAATAATGCTTTGGAGTTTGTTCAGAAAGAAGTTGGAATGTTTTGTCGATCTGTGGGTACTATTCATCAGACATCGTGTGCCTATACGCCTCAACAAAATGGAGTCGCAGAAAGGAAAAATAGACATTTACTTGAAGTTGCTAGAACTATAATGTTGCATTCTAATGTATTTAGACATTTTTGGCCAGAAGCTATCCTGACTGCCTATTTTCTGATTAATAGAATGCCATCTTCTGTTATTGGCAACAAGATTCCTATTCAGGTTCTCCAGCCTGATAAAACTCTGTTTTCTGTACCTCCACAGATATTTGGCTCTACTTGTTTTGTGCGATTACTCGGACCGAACTATGATAAATTATCTCCTAGAGCAGAAAAATGTATTTTCTTGGGTTATTCTCGTACTCAAAAAGGGTATCAGTGTTATAGTCCTACTGGGAAAAAATGGTTCACAAGTAGTGATGTAGTCTTTTTTAAGGATACACCTTTTTATTCTACTAAAGGAGATACCCTGGATTCTGATATAATCACAGCACCATTGCCTGTCACGAGTGATTGCACCTCTGAAACTTCACCTGCTGAAACTACTACTCCTCCACTTATTGTGTATAAACGCAGGAACAGGTCCCAAAGTGCTCAAGACCCCCCCACGCAACACCAACCTTCTCCTCACGAAGGTCCCACTCCTGCCGAGGTACACTCTGACTTAGATCTGCCTATTGCTATCAGAAAAGGCACTCGTTCTTGTACTTCTCATAATATTTCTAATCATGTTTCTACTGCACATCTGAGTATTCATACTAGTAACTTTGTGGCTGCTCTATCTGCTATTGTTGTTCCCAAAACTGTCCATGATGCCTTACAAAGCTGAGCTTGGATGACTGTCATGAAAGAAGAGATGACTGCTCTTACTGACAGAGGAACTTGGGAGCTGGTGGATCCACCTCTTAAGTGCAAACATGTTGGCTGCAGATGAGTTTATGCGGTAAAGTATCAACTTGACGGAACGGTGGAACGTCTGAAGACACGACTGGTTGCAAAAGGGTATACTCAAAACTTATGGAATTGACTATTTTGAGACGTTTTCGCCTGTTGCCAGACTTAACTCTGACAGAGCTCTTCTTTCTGTTGCTATTAACTTAGATTGGCCGCTTATTCAACTGGATGTTAAAAATGCCTTCATGTATGGGGATCTTCAAGAAGAGGTTTATATGGAGCAACCTCCTAGGTTTGTTGCTCATGGGGGGTCACATAAAGTCTGCATGTTAAAAAAATCTATTTATGGGCTCAAATAGAGTCCTCGAGCATGGTTTGATAAGCTGAGTAAAATTCTGACTGTTTTTGGTTTTCTGAGGTCACATGTTGATCATTCAGTCTTTATGAAAAAACCTCTTCTGGTATTGTGATCTTGATTGTTTATGTTGATGATATTGTTCTGTCTGGCAGTGATCATTCTGAGATTCAGGCTACTAAAACACACCTGTGCAAACATTTTGCTACTAAAGATCTAGGGAGGCTAAGATATTTCTTGGGCATTGAGGTATCTAGGACTTCTAATGCTCGTCTTATCTCAGAGGAAGTATGTTCTAGACCTGTTACAGGAAATTGGGATGCTTGGTGCACAACCTGCTGATACTTCTCTGGATCCTAATATTAATTGGGATGATGATTCTTCTCCTATGTTTCCAGAAAGTAAAAAATATAGGAGACTGATTGGCAAGATGATTTATCTGACTGTTACTAGAGCTGATATATCTACTGATGTTGGTCTTCTTAGCAGGTACCTAGATAAACCCAGACAGTGTCACTGGGATGCTCTCTGTAATATTCTGCGATATCTTAAGAAATCACCTGGCAAAGGCCTCTACTATAGAAAGAATGGACACTGTTCTCTGGAAGGATATTCTGATTCTGATTATGCTGGGAGTAAGATTGACAGAAAATCTACTTCAGGCTACTGCACTTATGTTGGAGGTAATCTGGTTACTTGGAGAAGTAAAAAGCAAAATGTTGTTGCCAGATCCAGTGTTGAAGCTGAATACAGGGTGATGGCCCACACTGCTTGTGAGCTCCTATGGGTACAATCTCTTTTAAAAGACTTCGGGGTTGAGTCTTCTGCTGCTATCCCTATGCACTGTGACAATAAAGCTGCTATCTTCATTGCTAATAATTCTATATATCATGAGCGCACAAAGCATATTGAAGTTGATTGTCACTTCATTCGAGAGACTATCTTATCTGGCAAGATCTGCACTCCTTTCACTCGCTCAGAAGATCAGGTTGCTGATATGTTTACAAAGTTCCTGGCCAAGAAACATTTCAACTCACTTGTGGACAAGTTGGGCATGGTTGATATCTATGCTCCAACTTGAGGGGGAGTGTTAATATGTCTTTATTTATTGTCATGTTATTTTACTTTTCTATTTGGACTTATATGTAATTGTTCCACTAATATATATATGAGGGTACACTCATTGTGTAACCCTACGCTTCCTCAATTTGCTTTGTCTTAGCCACGACAGCAAAAGGAGGAGGATGGTGATCTCCCACATCTACGAAAAAGGAGATAGACGATTGGTGCTCTCTCGCAACCAACGAAAATGAGAGAAAAGGTAAACATCTTTCTTTGTGTTCATATTTCTTGCTTAATAAAAAGTTATTGCAAAGCCATGTGGTTGAAAAGCCACTAGGGTAGATGTAGGGCATTTCACACCTGAACTACCTTACATCGTGTGTTATTGTCATTGCCATCTCCTTCAATCTCCTTTTAAGCTTAATCTTTCATACAACAAATTGTATCCTAACGAATTCATTTTTAAGTGTTGAAAAGTTCTACTGAAAACATTATTCACCCACTATAGAATCTTTCAGATGATTCATAGTTTTATATATACTAGACACATGTTTACAAATCATATATCGTGTCATGTCCTATGTTGTGTCCTTGTCCTAGATTTCTAGAAGTTTGTCGTATGCTATATAATTGTATTCAACATGTGTCATCAAATGTGTGTGCTTCCTAGTATCCGGAGAAAAACTGTGAAGTTATGTTTGGGCCGTATATCATCCTAGGGAGCAAATGGATCCCAATTGACGGTGATTTGATGAAATACATGGTCATGGAGCTAATAAAGATGACAATGGCCATGGCACAATCCACAACTGTGGTCTGCTACTTCAGTCTTCTATAAAGTACTACTAGTAGGGCCACCATGATCGTAGCCCCTGGCATGGCCGAGGCAGATGGCAGCAACATTACCGTCTGCCCCAACAGCTATATG
The DNA here is from genome assembly GCA_963693085.1 of Alisma plantago-aquatica. Lineage (NCBI taxonomy): Eukaryota > Viridiplantae > Streptophyta > Magnoliopsida > Alismatales > Alismataceae > Alisma > Alisma plantago-aquatica. The sequence goes on from OY856409.1 coordinate 62,685,019, forward strand.
AATCTAGTGATACTTGCTATATTTGATGGGTGATGGCCATCCGATCATCTATTTAAAATGTTAAACATACAAGGGCCAAAAATGTGTCGTTGCTCGCGCCAACCTACTAGCAACGGGTAAGATCCATAGCATGTAGCAATAACTGACTTGAGACATTAGCCTTTGAAAATAAGAGCACATCAGCAACCCCCTGTGGTGTAAGTATAGGGGATGACCCTACGTGCACGTAGTAGGTGCACCAGCTCTACTAAGTCTGAATTGAATGTTTCAGTAGACTCCATTGCTCTCCTGAACAACCAACCACCCACCTGCCCTTCACTAGCACATAGTCATAAAGAGGGTTGTGTGATGTAGCTATATGTGTCAGGCACCTCATCTCATTTTCATCCCCTTTTCTTTATCAAAAGTATAACACAACGGCCAACGAAGATTAAAGGCCAAGAATAATTGCTCATAGATAAAATCATTTACCCCAAAAAAGGCTCTGAAAAAACAAAATGGAGGTTGACTTCTGAAGAAGAGCCAAGTTGGGTGCTTGTAGGCCCACTCTGCAATAAGTTTTTGTTGAACCCACACACCCATGTGTTTCTTGGGAGGGGGGATGCTACACCAGTCAAAAAGTTACTATTATTGGGCCTAGAACAAGAAGGCAAGCACCACCATTGGCAAGCATGTGGATATGGAGCCACTAAGTATACATGAAAAACCAACAATCCAACCAGTGTCATATGACCAACCTCTATGCAAACAATATCACAATATTCCAAATATGGAAACGATATCACAATATTCCAAAAAGTGATTACATGGGCCGCATATGCGACTGCTTAATCGGTTCAACAATGGGTCGCACCCATACGACAAAGTAGTCCTTTGTGTAAAAGCTGGTCTCGTATTGTTCTTCTAGGCAAAATTGAATGTGTCATGCATGAAGTACAAAAGATGTGAGGATAATTAACATCCACAAGTAAGCGTGCCTCCCTACAAACTAACATGAAGTATAAAAGATGTGAGGATAACTAACATCCACAAGTAAGCTTGCCTCCCTACAAACTAAGGCATTCACGGTGATCACTTGAACCACATTTTGTGCTCCAACTTCTTGCCAGCATTGCTTCAACATATCTACAACTTAATATAATACTTATCTTTATACTCACTCTCACAATTGACGACCTTTCTAGAACATTAACCTACTCTTAGATGTAGCCATAAGATCCATTACTGCCTCTTTTGGGAATCAGTTCAATTGTCAAATATAAGATTCACACCTAAATTTCTTCCGCTTGGCTTTCGTTGGCTAAAGTTGCCTCAAAATAGCCATCTTTTGCTACAATAAATTGGTTGTCAACATACTGTAGTCAAGTGGGATAAACCTGAGAATAGCTTTGTTAGCAACAAGCAATATAAGAAGATGCATGGCCGGAGTATCTAACCAAGTGGAAAGGCAATTTTGCATATTAGGATATACGCCTGGTACTTGCCTAGGGTCGATTTCTTCAGTCTTGTTTCTGCCTCAACACCGGTTGTTTGCATCTGATACATGTTTGCCATTTCCACCTTAGGGAAAACCTTAATGCCATAACTAAGAGTCATCAAGCCTTCTCCCTAGAATAGGACCCCTTATAAGTAGTATTGCAATAATTGCATCAAAAAAGACAATCCCCAGCAGCCATCTCTAACTTTGTAGCATTGTCACAAAGTTGTGGAGTCAACCACCACTTTAGGCTCCAAATCTATTAGATTCATTTCGTAATGCAACAAACAAAGACAAAAACATAACCATCAAATAAACTTGCATATCCACATTATATTTATAATTGTATGTAAACCACAACGATATCCATGTAAAAGAAATTAATTGTGAAGAAGTGTATACGATGATGTTGTGTTGTTTTATTCATATCTACACCCTTGTCCTAGATATAGGAAAGGACACTATTACAAGGAAGCACAACGGAAGCAACTTAACCCTAATGGGCCATGGGCAACAGGCCCATGTAGACAATAGACTAATAACCTATTAACTAAATAGGCTATATTCTAACACTCCCCCTCAAGCTAGAGCATGGGTGAACACGTGTCCGAGCTTGGAGTTACATGATTCGATTGAACGATACGAAATAAACGATAAATGAAAGATACAAATGTCACTCCCCATACAAAAATTGTTACTCCCTCTTAACAATCCTTCCTAACTGAAAAGATATGATGACGCCTCTTTGAGATGTGTTCTGCAGGTTATAGAAGTTCGATCTTTGAAGGTCTTTCTCTTGAAGTGCATCTGGAATGAAGAACATTTGAAGCAGACAATCATAAATACCACGACTACGCCATCTTCACTGGAGAGGAATGTGGAGTGGAATAAGCGCACTCAACACATCCAATGTACATAACGCAGTACGAATGCAGAGGCACAGTGTCGATGTAGTAGTGGAGATGTCTCTGAATTGTCTGAGAAGTGTAGCCAACTGGAATAAGTGCAGAAGACCACCGACGTGCATAACGTGGCACGAACACGCTGAGCGAGGTGCTGAGGTGGCGTCTCAGCACGTAGAAGTAGCAAATGCAACTTGGAGAAGACGTGATGAAGTAGCTCGGTGAAGATCACTCTGGATGAATCCTTACAGATACAAATTTTGGCACATGCTTGAAAATGACAAGCTTCGAAGATGAAGAAGCAATCATCTAGAACACCATCAACGCGGCATGGATGATCAACTGGATCATCATCAACACCAAAGGGACTAGAGGCCAAAATATGCGCAGCAAGCTCTTATCCTGACGTATGTGGTACGAACGCGGGAGTCTTGGTGTCAATGCTGCAACTGTAAGATTCTTCAATGCTATCTGAAAGTAATGTGATGCTAAGTGGGAATGACACGCCACAAAGACATCAAGAAACCAGATTTGTTGAAGAACATGAAGCTCCACGAAGATAGCCTGGAATATCATCTTATCTCATCTCCTGTCTCTCTCCTCATATCCTCTCTCTCATGTTCTCTTTATACCCTCCTCCCTATCTCTCTCTCCTCTATTCCCCCCCCCTTGGACACCAAATACGACGAGAGTGAGTAGATATGTGGAAAAGGGGAAATATGACCCCCCCCCGCACGTGGAAAGATGCACACGAGGGATAGGAGGGTGGAACATGAAAAGGTCAAATGAGAGGTGCAAAAAGTAGAGAAGAATAAAAAGTAGACTAATGGAATGGAAGCATCGGTAGAAAGAGGAGATATACACTACCGGAATTTTGCTCGGTAGGGGAAGTGGCACTGCTGGAATGGTTTCTCGGCATGAAAACTGATAACCGGAATCAATATGCAAAAACAACCTGATTGAGATCCGGATGAAGAAAATAAATGGATCTTTTCTTGACCCGAAAAGGACATTTGTCCTCCGCTCCCACAAAAAATTTGTTGGGTCAAAAAAAAAATAATAGGATCCGATTATCATTATTAGAGGAGAGATAGACCTTTGAGGACGTCAAACTAGAACTGGAAGTGTGTTGATTGCTCTTGACACGCCGTGTCTATGATTGGACGCGCCGTGTAACTTGTCAGGGGTGAGATGCAGACTCCAGATGACACGTCGTGTGGGCTGCTGACACGTCGTGTAGCTGTGATGGTTGATGATGACAAACTCCCAACACGCCGTGTGAAAATGAGACGTTGTGTCAGATGTCAGAGGCGTGAACCGGATCTTCATTGATACGTCGTGTTCCAAGTGGACACGATGTGTCTGAAGTCGGAGTAACTCTGATGTTCGTCGACACGCCGTGTTCCAAGTATGACACGCCCTGTTTGTTGTGATTTGTGTCGTTAGGACAAGTTCTGGAATCAAACACGTCGTGTGTTTTTAGCAACATGTGTTTTTTGCGTTCTGGACAAAACTTCGCGTCGTCAGGGTGATTTATGGAGTGTGACACGTGTTGTTTGGACAACACGTCATGTCAACGGCGGCTGATGCACGATTGCGACGGGAATTCGTGCCGTCAAGGAGACAAGTACCCTGAGAATTAGCACCATCGATCGACAGGAATTAGCGCCATCTTTTGTACCCCTTTGATCATGAATAGCGATGGCTCCTTGCTTGACCACAACCGGATCTGGACAGGAATAAGCATCGTCCAGGGTCCCGAGAAGTGGTGTAGCGGTGGAGTGATGGATGGATGCTTGGTGCGGTGGCTCGACGCAGAGAGGGCAGGGCAACAAGGTAGTGTGGTGGCGACAGTTGTTGGAGCGAAGGGTTGATCTGCTTGGCATGGCTTCTTCAATAGCGGCGGCTGGAGCTGCTTGATGAACGGATCTCGGGGAAGGTGACGACGACGGATAGATCTGGACAGGAAAGATGGCGCCGCCTAAAGACTCAAACAGAATGAAAAAAGATAGAGTGTTGTCGGGAAGGATGGCGTCGGCGCATTGATAAAATCTGTGTGAAAGGGGGAGAAGATGCGACCATAGAGGTCGAGATGTGCCTAGAGGGCGGCCAGCCTAATCCATGGAAGGAGGCAGTAGCTGCCCGCCTGTCCCCCAGTTGCTCTCTCTAGGAGAGAAGGGGCGGTCGACAGCTAGGTCTGGAAGGAAGGTCGAGAGGAGAGGGAAGGAGGGGTGGTGGCTAGGGTTGTCTCCTCAGGGTTTTTGATCTTATACCGTGTGAAGCAATGTATACGATGGTGTTGTGTTGTTCTATTCATATGTAAACCTATGTGTTATATATAGGAAAGGAGGCTATTACAAGGAAGCACAAAGGAAGCGACATAACCCTAATGGGTCATGGGCAACAGGAAAGGAAGAAAATGTCTGATTTTGATGTCGTTTCGGTGGCCACAGAAATAGAAATTGCGACAAATTTCGACAGAAATTTCGATAAATGTGTTCTTGGCGTTTCGACGGCAAAATAAAAGAATTAATATATGAAATTTTACCAGAATTATCTACTAGTGTGGATCTACTCAAATATGTAATAATATTTCATATTGGATATGTGGGGGTGGTGTCTCATCATTTTTGAGTGAATGACCCTGAACTGTTTCAATGGGCATTTCGATGGGGATTTTTGATGTTAAGTTTCAATGGTGAAATCAATGAATTGAGTCATTATAGTTTGCAAGAACAATATATAGACTTAAAAACACGAAACTATGGAAGAGAGGGATTTATGACCATTGGCAGAGGAAGTTGAAACTTGAGAAAAATTAAGTAAAGGGGGGAATATACTAAAAAGAGGACATGGAGGAGTTGTGGTGGAGGGAGAAGAGGATTTTTAGATGGGTAAGGAAGAAGAATAATTTGAGGGAGGGAGATGCTAGAGAAGAAGAGAGAATTTGAGATGGGGGTGAATATGAAGAAGAGGAAAGGAAGGAGACTTTAGTGAAGGAAGAAGAGGAAATAGTGGGAGGGGGAGATTAGGAAGAAGAGGCGATTGAGAGAAAATTAGTAGTGGTGGTGAAAAAGAAGAGGAGAGGAAGAAGGTGACGTTAGTGAGGGGAGAAGAAATAAATTGCGAAAGGGAGAAGATAAGAAGAAGAGGATACGGAGGAGATGTTTGTAAAGTTGTTGGAGGAATAAGGAATTAGGGGAGGGCAAAAGACAATAAGAAGAGAGTTACAAGAGAGAAATTGAGAAACAGGAGCGAACAGAAAGAAGACGAGAGGGAGAAGGAGATGGTGGAGAACAAAGAAGAATTGGAGTGGGGGATACGGAAGAAGAGGTGTAGAAGACAAAGATTGAGGAAGGAAGAAGATTGGAGGGGATACAAAGGAGTACTTATAGTGCAAAAGATGCTACAATATGACAGTTGTGGCTCATGTTGTTCATGTTGCTTCAACTGTAACTGTTAGTGGCTCCTTCGACTGCCATTATCACAGTTTCAGTTGTTGGTGGGTCCAACTACTACCATCACAGAACAGGATGGTGGGAATGGCAACATCAGTGGTCGTAGTTGGAGAACACTGACGGAGATGGTGGATTGCTAAGGGATAACAGGTGAGAGGAGCAAGGTTGGGTTGAGTTTGTGTCAGAAGGAGGGGAGAGTAATCGGGGGACGGGTTAGAAGATTTCTTTTTCATAGTAGTGGGCATTGAGTGGGGCTAGCATGTCGAGGATGAGTCCATGTCGTCTCTAGGCCCCAAATCAGAAAAAATGATCTGGATGTGCATGGGCCATGTCCATCATATGTCCATACCAGGCATGTGGTCAGGAAGGTCAAGACAAGTTGACAACCCCTGGGAAGTGTTTGTGCTTCGCACAAGAGAAGCCATTAAGGCACCCAAACTTCGAAGTTGGAACCTTAACAAGTATGTGTCAAAATATAAAAGATTGATTGAATAGGAATAGATAGATACAAGACTGGACACCCCTGTCCTATATATAGGAGCAAGGGAGAAACCCTGAGACTTGTGTCCCAAGTAATCTAAACTAGACGGGCCGGAATATAAAGGCCCACTAAACTAATTAGCCTATTTAACTACTAATTAGCCTATTTAACTAATAGACTAATATAGACACTTTAACAGTATGTTTATAAAAATTCTAAGACAATTATTTTTAATATTCCTTGTGTAATTTCAAATGTTGTTAACTCAAAAGGGAATCCCACATATTTTGGTGAAAGACACAAAGCGAGTAAAAATAGAGACATACAGGGCTTGATCATGCAGTCTTGCTACATCTATCAAAGAATCAAGTTTAGTATAACACTACCAAAAAAACCAACCTCATGAGGATAAGTCATTACAGAAGCCATTACTTTAGACATCGAAGAAGCAATTGCAATATCCCCTGGAGGGAGCTTTTCCACAGTTGTATTGCCTAAGAATTTCGCGTTATCATTAAGATCCAGAACAAAGACTGAACTTTTTAACTTTTTGAAGTCACAACAGGTCATTCATTACCTCTACTAGCTAAGAAATGCTTGGCCTTCTCATATGCTGGAAATTGGATAGCAACATGGCTAATCCCTGCTAAAGAAGGCAAGAGACCACTGTTTGCAAAATTATAAAGGAAAAATTGTAGTCATGAGAATATTTATAACACCTGAGGGGCATAAAAACAAACTGCTACAGTGATAAGCCATTCATGAAATGTTCGAAATCAATGTAATCCAGATATTTCCAGCAATTTTGAAGTACCTATACATCCAAACATAATAATATTTTATTTTTTTGATACTCTTTGCATCAGCCCATCCATGTAACCCCACATGCCTTCTTGGTCTCAATTCTTAGGGCAATTTAGGGGGCACGGGCACTAAGAACATTAAGATTTCTCCCCTCAACGTACTTCGAAGATATGCATCTATGTGATCTTAATGAGTGATGTTGTCAGATATAGGGATCACAGGATGAGTGATATAATCCTAGACGTTAAGCTCGTTTGTTGGGAGAGAGACTGTGCATGAACATATTTGGGCGGGGTTTCTTTAACAAGATTATGAGAATAGGGAAAATGTGTAATGAGTTGATAGATTAACCATAGGTTCTCATCTACAATAACATCGGAGATATATAACTTTGCACAAACTATAGACATATCAAGCTCGTGGGTCACAGTACAGAGCATTCTGGAAGGATTATTGAGTCAGACGAAGATATATAACTCATCAGATAAACAATTGGGTTTCAGACAAGGGAACTACTCGGAAGGTAATCCGTCTAACAAGGAGGCTTATGTTATCATAAAGAGTATTGAGGGCTGTTAAGCTTTATGTTTTATTTTTCTGGTGCTAAATGGATCTTGGGCTTGGATCCGTATAGCCTTGCTGCTCTATATAATGTAACAACCCCCCTGTCAGTCTTTATCAAGAAAGGAGTAGCAACCCTAGGCCGGTGTGACGGCTAGGGCTTTCCCGTGGTTTTTTACCTCCACCTTGGAGGGTTTTTTCACGTTATATCGTGTCTTCTCTCTTCTACAAGGTAAGTTATATGGTTGCTTTTGATTAAAAAAAGGTGTTGAGCTGAAAGTTCAATTGTTTTTTTACAAGCATAGCTGATAGTTCAATTGTTAGCTTTCCACAACAAGATGGAAAACACAAGGGATTTCCTATAATACATTAAGTGCGCCGAGGATCAATCTTCAGCACATATGTATTTGTTTAATTATGAAAGAGCTAACAAAACATGTTCTGATGATATTTCGTGGTGTATATTCTTTCTTGATGATATTGTGTTGATTGATAAAGTTAGTAAAAGACATGATACAAACTAAATTTATGGAGAAATGAATTGAAATATAAAGGTCTTAAGATAAGAAAATTCAAAACAAAGCATATGATGATATTGAGATTTCTTTATACCTATAAATAAAGCCGGACCAGCCTGTGTATGAGCTTTTCTTACCAACCGATCTGGTCTATAACCCGCCAGCCTGTGTATGAGCTTTTCTTAAGATAAGGTCTATAACCCGCCAGCCAGCCTACTTCTACGGCCACTCAGCCGTTCTGCTTTCAATTCCTTAAATAAATGCCATGTTACATTGACTGACTGCCACGTACCGGGACATTAACCCTAAACCTGACAGCTTGCATACGCATTACTCGGTGAAATAAATTGCCATTAGTACATGTGGTCACCACAACGACATCCGCCTTTTCCGCAGTCTGAGTTCGACGTTGGCCTTTGTGTATTCCCGCAGTCCCGAGTTTTCACAGCATTCAGGGTCAAGCGCCATTTCTCTCAGTCTGAGTTCAGTAGCGACGCCTCTGCAGGTTGGACACATTTAAATGTCTTCAACTGTCTTCAATTGTATTTAAATCTGTGCTTCAAGTACGGTTCTTCAAAATAAGCGCACGTTTTTGTTCTTAAATGCCTTGTGCAGTTGTGCATGCTGTCATACTTGCTGTAATTTTGCACTCTGAAAATTGCTTTCACACATAACGCCGGCCCATGCAGTATTTGTTGTCAGTTTTAGATTAATTGCACTCTGCCCAGTCGCATCACCGGACATGAACATTGTGAGCATTAATAGTCATCGTGTCCATTAACTGTACAACGGAGACAGTTCTTACGTTGCATGCTTACCTTCTCAAGTTAGCCGCACATCTTTCTTCTTCTTAAATGTCCATCGCATGCTTCCGTATTTGCTTGACTGTTCTATTCCAAAATTTTCTTTAATTTTATTTTTACATGACTTTTGAATTATCTTCCATATATTTTCGTGACCCCCACTACATAATGCTTAATGGGGCAGCCCATCCAATCGGTTCTAAAACAAAATACCATTGACAAGCATGTTTGCTGAGATTTTGTAGATTACTAATGCAAAATATTTGTTGAATTAAAAGCACCTCTCAAATAGTGCTAATAACAATATGCGAGGAGTTGAAAGAGAGAGAATGAATGGACATTAAGAGCCGTGACCATTAATAGTCATCATCTCCATTAACTGTGTGGGGGGAGATAGCTCTTCCGTTGCATACATTTTTGTTCTTCTTAAATGGCTTATGCATGCTGCCATATTTGCTCAGCTCTAGTATCTAAATTGCAACGTTTCCTCCCAGTTAATCGGTTCTCAAATAAAATACCATTGACGTGTACGTTTACTGAGATTTTGTAGAGTCTTAATATAAATAGCTACTCAGTTCGAATTTCATGTTTCAACTTTGTGATTGTATGTTATTTTCTTGAAGTCAATAAAATAAAGAAAGGTAGATAAAATTCTAATTGAGATGACAAATGTAATTATATGATTACTCAATGTAGGTCTATGGCGAGAACGTATTATAGCAAGGCAATTATGATGAAAAATCTAAAAGGAAAAGTGACTATAGGGGAGTATCAAAGGGCGAAACGACTGGAGAAATTAAAGAAAACATTTGAGGAATTAAAGAGGACACAAGATTTATAGTATCAACTTAAATACAAAGAGGAGGTGGCTGATAACTTCTCTATGATTTCAACAATGATGATGACAACGTCATATACTGTGAATGATGAAGGCTTGGCCAAATATGAGTGAACAATTTATAAAGTTATGTGTGAAGAAAGTATAGTAGCATGTATGAACAATGTATAAGGATATGTATATCTTTTTGGGTGTAGAAAGTCTTCATATGTAATATAGGGTATGTATGTTGTCTTAGTATTCTGTATGAAAGACCGTACTTATATGGTAGATCGAATTTCTAAGGTTATGTGTATCTTTTGGGGGTATAAAGTCTTCATATATAAATATATGGTATGCATGTTGTCTTAATTTTCTGCATCGAATGTTCTTTAGTGTATGAAATATGATACTTAAAATATCATTTGTCCTGATCTAGGCTATATAAAAACTAGAACCAAATATGAGTATGGTACGATTAGATTATCCATTTGAGACATTGGTCGGATCACACTGAGTTGGTGGTTTGAATATCAAATATAATATCATATATATTGTAGTGTAGAGTGATTTTAAGAAACAAAAAAATCAAATATTTTTAGTACAATATTTTTCTTTAGAAATAGATCATTTTCAATCAGAATCTTCTACTACGTGGCATTTTTTGTCTACATCAACTCTTTGAGAAAGAAGTTTTGCTTAATAACCAAAGTCTTCTATATGTGTGAATGTTATTCAGAGGGTGAAATATGATAATTAAAATATCCAAATCGTAATAATTATGTTGATACATAGGTCGGATCGTGTCAAGCTGGTCATTCAAATATCACATAAGTCATTATATTTATTTTCTAGTGCGGTGATCCCAAGAAATAAAAAATATTTTGTCAATATCGTAGTCAATATTTTTAATACCACATTTTTCATATGTTGTATATGTCACACGATCTTAGTTGATAAGTTATATGTCAATCCATCTAATTAATGCATATGAAAGTTAATCATTAAAATGATGCTTCTAACGTTACAAATATTATACCCACTTTGTGTATAAGGTTATAATTTAATTCTAATTCTTTTACAAGTTTTTGAAATTATTTTGATATATGAGTTTAACTCAAGTTATTTTGTCTCAATTTTTGTATACAATATTGACAAGATATGCTCCATATATTGGTCAAGATACCAAACCTTTTTGAGCATATTGTCTCAATTTTTTTATACAATATTGTCAAAATATGCTTCATATTGATCAAGAGACCAAACCTTTTTTTGCTAGCAAGGTTAATGAGGTGCAAATCTTAGTTGCGGCTACATAAACTTCATCCGTGTATTTAGTGTAATACCGATGCAACATTGTTGGGATTACATGTGTGAAATGCGGTGCCGCAATGCAACGTGCAATGCAGTGTTGAGAGAGGCCATAGGCCTTCTCCCTTTTTATTAATAAGAGAAACTGGATAATTTACATAGAGGTCCAGTAGGATATAGAAATTACAAAATAGAATAAATATGAAATATATTAACACTCCCCCTCAAGCTGGAGTGTACACATCGTGTAGACCCAGCTTGTTGCAAAAACTCTGGAAAGTTGCTGGACTCAATGGCTTCGTAAGAACATCTACAAGTTGATCTTCAGACTTGACATGTGGAGTCACAACAGTTCCATTCTTGATCTGGTCTCTGATAAAGTGGACTTCAACTTCAATGTGCTTAGTACGTTCATGGAAGACTGGATTCTTAGCAATGTATATGGCTGCTTGATTGTCACATCTGAGTTATATAGGAGACAACACAGGAATCTTTAATTCAGAAAGTACAGATTGAACCCACTGCAACTCACAACATGCATGTGCCATTGCTCTATACTCAGCTTCCGTGCTAGATCTTGCCACAACATTTTGTTTTTTGCTTTTCTAGGTGATAAGATGATTCCCCAGAAATGTGCAATATCCAGACGTAGACCTCCTGTCATTCAGATTACCAGTCCAATATGCATCTGCATAACCAGTAAGAGACAGTGTGGATACAGGAGTCTTCGGCCTATAATAGGTGATTCCCTTACCATGTGCACCTTTCAGATATCTCAGAATACGACAGACAAATGCCAATGAGACTGTTTTGGAGAGCTCATATACTGACTCACCACTCCTACAGCAAAAGAAATGTCAGGATGTGTGACTGTCAAATATATCAATTTTCCCACAATTTTCCTGTAATATCCTGGATCTGGATAATCAGTATCATTAGTCATCTCCTTCACATGATAGTCCATAGGAGTAGACACAGGCTTGGACTCACTCATACCAGTTTCCTATAGTAAATCCAACACATACTTTCTCTGAGACAAATTGGTACTTGCAGAGACAAATTGGTACTTGCATGAGATCTAAGTACTTCAATGCCCAAAAAATATCTCAGTTTTCCTAGATCCTTTGTGTGAAAGTGCCCCTGCAAGCCCGCTTTCACACAAGATATGCCGGTGGAATCACTACCAGTGATAATAATATCATCAACATACACAGCAATAATAATAGATCCACTAGAAGAAGTAGAATAAAATAAAGAGTGATCAGTAACAGAACGAGAAAAACCCATCTTTAGCACAACATCACTGAACTTGTCAAACCAAACTCTAGGAGATTGTTTCAATCCATAGATGGCTTTCTTCAGTCTACACACCTTCTGACACCCCCCTGAGAAACAAAACCAGGTGGTTGCTCCATGTACACCTCCTCTTGTAGATCACCATGAAGAAAGGCATTCTTGACATCGAGCTGAAATAGAGGCCAGTCAAATGTAGTAGCTAGAGAAATAAGAATACGCACATAATTCAGACGAGCCACTGGTGAAAAGGTTTCAAAGAAATCAACCCCATATATCTTAGTGTACCCCTTTTCCACAAGTCTAACTTTCAATCTCTCCACAGAACCATCTGGATTATGTTTTACTGTAAATACCTTTGCGAACAACAATGGGAACATCAAGGTTAGATGGTTCTTCAAGAATCCCTTGAGTAGAGGAGGATGGGGAGGGCTCAGAGACTGGAGTCGCTACCGCCTCTGGATCTTGTCTGCCTCGTCTGCTATAAACATGTGAATATTGTTGAATTGGTGGACCATTTGTTGGCTGCTCTTCTTGAATTATAGTATAGTCAGGAATGATAGGTGGCACTCTCACTCTGATGTGGTGGTGGCACTTTCTCATTAGCATCTGATGGTGGCACTCTCTCACATAATTGTTCCCCCTTACTGGGAACACTAGAGAAATATGGAGTGGATTCATGAAAAGTCACATCTCTAGACAAAAACATGCGACGAAGACTTGGACAATAACACTTGTACCCTTTGCTAGTGTTTGAGTACCCAAGAAAGAGAGTCCTAACTGACCTAGGAGATAACTTATCAGCCTTAGAATCAAAATTGTGGACAAAAGAAGTACAACCAAACACTCTAAGAGGAACAAGGAAAGGTTGATCTTTAGAACGTAGGATAGAGAAAGGAGTATGTCCTTGAAGCACAGAAGAAGGTTGCATGTTGATAAGAAAACAAGCAGTAAGAAGGGCGTCAGAACAAAAACGCTTAGGAACATTAGATTGAAACATGATTGTCCTGATAATATCAAGGAGATGACGATTTTTCCTCTCTGCTACCCCATTCTGCTGAGGGGTGTGAGGATAGGATGTATGATGTATCATCCCAATTGAACTACAAAAATCAGCCATAGCATTTTGAGCATACTCCAAGGCATTATCAGATTGAAGAACTTTAATATTGCAATCAAATTGAACTTTTATTTCTTGATGAAAATGTTTGACAATAGATAGCACAGACTCTCGACTTTTCAACAAATAAATCCAAGTCATACGCGAGAAGTCATCCACAAAAGAGATAAAATAACGAAAACCATTATAACTATGGTTTTTTACCCCAAACATCACTATGGACCAACTCAAAAGGACATGACGCCCGTTTATTGACACGACCGGGATAAGACATTCTATGATGTTTCCCTAGTTGACAGGACTGACACTCTAGAGACGATACTTGAGACGATTCTGGTTCTAACTTTCTCAGGCTCTCTAGTGAAAGATGTCCATATCTGTAATGCCACAGTAAGGGAGAGCCACTCAACAGGACAGCTGGAGCAGGAGCAGACACTTGGCGAGGCAAACTGTCACCGTGGAAGAGGTAGAGATCACCTTTCCTAGGCCCCACACAAATCGTCCTCATACTCTTGAGATCTTGTAATACAAAACAAGAAGGTCCAAAAGTTAGCGTACATTTCACAGTATCAATCAACTTAGCAACAGACAGAAGATTAAAAGGAAAAGCAGGCACATAATGTATGGATTTAAGATCAATTCTAGGAGTCAGAGAAACAGATCCACTGGCTAACACTCTCCTCACTGAACCATCTGCTATTGTTACAGATTTGTGAGGAATATGTGAGTCAATGGAATGAAGAAGTCTCCTCATACCAGTCATATGTTGTGACGCTCCAGAGTCAACGACCCATGATGAAGTAGAACCAGAAGCCAATAAAGAGGTAGCCTGATTACCAGTGGTGGACGCCAAGTTGGCTGAAGATGATGATCCCAAGCTCAGATGCTGAGTAGCCAGAATAAATCTATCATATTCCTCCTTGGTGAGTGTAATGCCGGAAGGACCAGAACTCGAAGTAGGAGGCTCAGTAGACTCAGTAGTGGTAGCATAGTTTGCTACTCCCACAGGTGGTGCAGCAGGTCAACCATGCTTCTTCCAACATTTCTCAACTTTGTGTCCAGGTTTGTCACAGAAAGTGCACTTAGAGCGAGTTTCACGTCCTCGACCCATACCTGTCTGTCCTCTCACTGCAGCAGCTACAGAAGCATAAGAATCTCCCTGAGATGAGACTACGATAGGATCAACAGGTTCAAAATTTGCCTGTAAAATCCTTGAACCTCTTCCAAGCTGGTAAGTTTATCAGAAGCTAAGATAACATTGCAGGCTGAACTGCACGAAAAACTCAGACCAGACAAGAATTTTGATGTAATCAAGTCATATTTGTCTTTGACTTGCTCCTGGACAGTTACTGGATGGTAGAAACTCAGCTCTTGTGCAATACCTTGAATCACTCCAAAGTATTCTTCTAAAGGTCTGTCTCCCTGTCGTTCTGCAAACAGGCGATCATATATCATGAACTGACGAAGCGCATTCTTCTCTTGAGAATAATATTTCTTCACTGCATCCCAGATCTCTTTGGTTGTAGTGTAGAACATGAACCTCGAGGCAATCCCAGGTTCCATGCTCCCCCACAACCAGGTCTTCACCAGACTGTTATGACGCTTCCATTCAGCATAGCCTTTGTCAGTAAGTGCAGGAGGATCAGAATCAACGTGTCTCGCCTTGTCGCGTGACTCCAATACAATATGGACAGCATTCATCCATAAGAGATAATTCTTCCCATTCAGCTTGATGGAGGGGATAGGAGACATCTCACTGTAGATGGTAGATGCCTTGGTGTCCTCCATGATTTGACGAGAAGAAGAGTGACGGATTGATACACGTCACAAGAAGATATGGGTGACGGGGAGATACACGTCACGTCACAAGATCATATGCGTATCTGACGCATCCACAGCCCCCAACTGAAATTCCCTAATCACACATGGAGGAGATGTGATTAGGAATTTCTTACGTACCGATGGACCCTCCGGTTTGGGATTTAGAAATCCATTGGATCAACCGAAGGACCCGAGGATCCGGAGATAGAAGAGAAGGGGGAACGGCGGCTACGACGCCTGACCCGGGAGACGGCTGCTCTGCCCGCTTTGGGCCGGCGGCGCGGCGGCCGGGGAAGGCTGACGACGTGCTCTATTCACGCAGGAATTACTGTTCACTCCGCCGTACTGTTCACGCGGAGTTATTGTTCACATCGCGTACTGTTCACTGCAGGAGTTACTGTTCACGTTGGCGGCCGGGGAAGGTTGGCGGCGCTGGGTTGTGACGGCTGGGTAGGGTTAGGTTAGAAACCTTGCTCTGATACCATGTGAAATGTGGTGCCGCAATGCAACGTGCAATGCAGCGTTGAGAGAGGCCATAGGCCTTCTCCCTTTTTATTAATAAGGGAAACTGGATAATTTACATAGAGGTCCAGCAGGATATAGAAATTATAAAATAGAATCATTATGAAATATATTAACAACATGTTTTATTGTTGCATGCAAACAATGTTCTAATGTGATTCTTTTATTTCGTATGAAACACGATTTCTGATTTTCTTCTTGCTGTTTACAACAGCATACAGATTGTTAAAAGACCGTATTTGTATAGATCAGGTCCTTAATTTGTTGCAGTCCTAATCACGGGCTGTACAGAGACGACAGGTATTTGTGCGAATTAATTGACTACTAAGTGCATTTCGAATACAACATTGTGTTAAAAACACAAGTTAGTGTATAGATCAGGTCCTTAATTTGTTGGACATTAATGTAGCTATGATTGTTCTTCACAGGTGAGAAATAAGTAGCCAGCCATGGATAGCGTACAAATTGATTTAGAAGTGAAAAACAGTCTATGTATTTATGTATCACTAACATGACAACAATCACTCCTCCTGCATATGTGTGAGGGATGCCACTGTCTAATTAATGGGGGAGTTATGTTGATGACTCCAATGTAGTGGAACTACTATGATAAACGCTTGATATGTGTGAAGCTGTATCTGCACAGCCATGATAATATTTATGTGTATGTGTAACGTCTAAAGTTTCGCACACCACCATTAAGAAATGATTACCTATGGTTCCAGCTGAATTGATATTTTGTTGTGTGCATTTTGGATGGGATGTTATCCGATAGTTAGTGAGCTGCTTTCAGTCATATGTAAAGAAAATCGAAAAAATAAATCCAAACTCTTAAAATGCAACACAGTTTGGACATCTGTGCACCAAAATATTTCAAACCATGATTTTTAAGGCAATAAGAGCTCTAGGTCCTGCTATGCACCTTAACATCTACATCATACAATCATACTTCAATAAATATTGCTATAACCATTGAGCATAGCGGTAAAAGTCCTTAACATCAGTCAATACTTTCCAAGATTGTCAATTTTCATGGTGGGTGATGGTGAATATGTACCAACTACCAAATTCTACTATGTCCACCTAACATTGAGAGCCCAGCATGTGTAGAAAAATTCACCATGTCATAAAAAACCATCAACAATACTTGAAGAGCTGAGCATATCAACATTTTTTTGTGGATTTTGTTGTAGGGAGGGGATGTCTCAGGCTACAGGTGCTCTGACCAGATGCTTTCTTTCCTTTGTGACATATGGTGTACCTAAATGGGGGCGACACACCCAGGCAGCATAGAAACTGGTCCCAACCCCAAGTGTTCTTAGCATAAATGTTTTTTCTTTCCAGTTCGACTTTTCTCTTCTTTTTTAACAAGATCAGGTTGATCTTCACAAATAAGAAATTACAGCAATTTATGTTCGATTTTTTGGAGTGAGGAAACAATTTTTTACAAAATAATGAGAAAAAGATACATCTAATGTTAGGTGGAAGTTTGAGAATATCATCATCATATTCTAGGCCTCAATCCTAAGTTCCTAACCATCTTGGGGTCGGCTACATGGATACTTCTTTTGCAATCAGCTCTGTTATGAGTCATATTCTAGTCAAGAAGTAAAGTATCAAAATCTTTCTTTATAAGCTCTTCCCAAGTTAATTTAGGTCAGCCTATTCTTCTTTTAAGTGTGTTTGACTCAATAGCACTGCTTCGTATAGGTGTGTTAGTCGGTTGCATTGCACATGCCCATACCATCTTAGTCAGCCCTCACTTCCACAATGCTCGCCACCCCCACTTTGTTCCTGACATAGTCATTTCTCAAGCGATCTTTTCTTGTCTTCCCACATATCCATCTCAGCATACGCATTTCAGCCACATTTATCTTGTTGAGACCATGTTTCTTCACCGTCCAACATTCACTCCCAAATAGCATGTTTGGTCATATGGCTATTCTATAAAACTTACTTTTTAATTTGAGAGGGATCTTCCAGTCACGTAATCTTCCATTTCAACCATCTTACGGTGATCCTATGACAAACATCATTTTGAACACCTCCATCTAATTGGATAATAGAACCCAAGTAACAGAATTTATCACATTTTGGTACATCCACTCCCTCCAACATGGCCCCACCATACACAGTTATAGATAGGCTGAAATTACAATGCATAAACGCAGTTTTGCTCTTACTAATCATCAATCTATTTGATTCCAACACATGTCTCTGAAGCTCAACTTTATCATTCAATCCATCTTCAGTTTCATTGATATACACAATATCATCAACAAATAACATGCACCGAGGAATATCATCCTGAACAAACTTTGTCAACTCATCCATAACAAGAACAAATATTGGACTCTTTTCTCCAGGAGTCTTCCTTGATGTAGATAAATGGAATAGGGTTGTAAATGGGTAAGGTATTACCCATTTACCCATCACCCATACCTTGTAGGGTAGGGTATGGGGAAGCAAATTATTTACACGTTCCCATTTTCCCGTTGCTGAAGGGTAGGGTAACGGGAGATATATTACCCTTACCCACTTCACCCACTAATCCATAATATAGAATTAAATATATAATATATACTACAGCAATATATACAATTTTAAAAAGTTCTAACTCCCTGTCTTCTAACCAGTTGTCGTAATAGGCAGCGGCTATAGGAAACGAAACGTCGCATCTCTAATTTGTCGACTTGCAGATTTGCAGTTGCCTGCGCTCTATTACCGTATCTGCACTTTGTCACGTTGTATCCCTCAAAGACTCATGCAGGTGAGACGTGGTCAGATACTCCACAGAGAGTGTCACTCTTCTTCTGCCGATCACGTTTTTTCTGTCGACGAGTGCCTTTCCTCAACCCACCTAGCAACGCCAACACGCTGCTTACACACCGTCGTCCAAGTCTCTATTGCCGCACTGTGCAGGCCAAGATTACGGTACCACCGTCTGACTGCTACCCACTCTGTCCTGCCACTTGCCTAATTGTTTGCAACTACTCGTCGGATTTGAAGATAATACAACAGTTCACTAGTATTGTCTACTTGCCCACCCACATATCCACGCTTTATCTCTTCCCCTAATAACGATTTGTCGATTTCAATTACTCCATAAGAAAAGCACTTGATGTGCTTTCTGTTTGTCGTTGCCGAATGAGCATAGTGTTCCAAGTATTTTATGTTGTTTCATGTGTTAGGAAAGGTCAATATAATATATAATTGTTCTTGATGTATGAGCATTGTTGAAAAAGTTTGTAGGGTGAACGCCCCCGCCGTTATCCATCTTTATAATTTCATGTGATCGTTGTTAGCATTTTGTTATTATAACAGCACATTGGATATTGGTTTGTGTTGACAGAGCTTGGATTGTTGTTGCCTGTCGACGCCCCAACGTATCGGAACGAAACTATATAATGGTTCTTGGGAATACTAAAATTTCTAGAAAATTTGCAACACATTTTACTGAACGTGATAGAACAATCACTCATGAAATTTGATTTTGTTGTATCCTCCCAACACCATAATTATCTTATAGTCATTGGGTTTATTATTTGTAAAGTAAATTTTGCTTTATGCATCTCCTGTAGATTTTATGGATCCAAACAATTTCGAGAGGCATGCAAGTAATCCTCAACAAAGTGGCCCTGGTGAGAGTTTGACAGACCATAATATGGATGTTGAGAAACTAGAAGATGAACCTAAAGTCAGACGGAAACATCTAAAGTGTGGGAGCACTATAAGAAAATAGTTGTTGGTGGCGTCCCTAAGGCAAAGTGTAAGTATTGTTCTAAAGAAATTACAAATAGGCCTAGAGATGGGACAAATCATCTTGATTATCATCTTGGAACAAGACATTTTGCAAGGTATGGTGTTGGGAAAAGTCAGGGTTTACTTAACATTGTTCCTAATAAAAAAATGATTTGGAGGAGATTAAAAACTTTAAATTTAATCAAGACTTGAGTAGACAAGATATGACAAGAATGATAATTCTGCATAAGTATCCATTTTCTATGGTAGACCATGTTGGATTTTGTGACTTCATTAGAAATTTGCAACCCTTATTCAAATGTGAGTAGAACATTGTTACGAATGACTCTACAGATTTATGAACAAGAAAAAACAAAACTATATATTAGTATATGTGCTTTATTGCGTTATGTTATATTTTCTCTTTTGTTGTGGGCTTTAGACTTTTCTTGTCTTTAGCCTTTTTCTTTTATCCCATATTGCCTAACTATGTCTACTGGCTCACTCTCTTGTCTTATAAAAGAGAGACCGTTGTATTTTGTTTTACACATCAAATAAACATTCCCTATCCTATATGGTATCAGAGCAACATGATCCACCCTAACCTCTCATGTCCCCATCAACCCTAGCCGCCACCCACCACTTCACCAACCTAACCGCCATTCACCCCTCCCCGTCTTCAACCCTACTCGTGTCGCCGCCTAAATCCCCCAAGCCGCCACCAACCCTGTTGTCACCGCCCCTCCTTTCCTCTTCTCTTGCTGCTGCCATCCTCTTCCTTAGTGTCGCTGCCGCCCCCCCCCCAATCCCGCTGCCCTTCTCACCTTCTCCCTCCCCTCAACCCGTCGATGCCCCCCCACCGTCGTTGCTCCACTCCACCCCTTTAACCCGTTGCCGCCGCCGCCTTTCCATCCCTTCCTCCTGCTACCCCCTTCACCGAATATTCCACCACCATCCCCTCTCCACCATCTAGCCTCTAATCCATCTCCCTTCCTTCTTCCTTATCTATCTCTGTCTTCGGACACTATTTTAAAAATTGCACATTGATGTTCTAACCGGACGACGCTCGTTGCCTACCTACGCCTCATAGTAGAGTACCTATCTCCCCATGTTGGGATAGGTCTTTCACTCTTCTTCTACCCCTATGTGGGTTTCTCAAATCAGATGTTTTCGATCTGCTAATTCTGCATATTGCCCAATTACGGGTTGTGCCGGATCTGTTGATCCAAGCTTTTCTACTGCCTATGCGTTGGGTTACTGCTTCGACTATTGCTTGCTAACTACTGCTATTGCTTGTTGCCTGTTGTTGTTGCCCCTAAGTTGGGCCCCTTTTGTCTGCTTCTGGTTCTTGCCGCCTTCTACAATATTCTTCTGATGGCGTCTGAATATGTGTCACTACGGTGAAGGTAGATGGATCCAACTTTCACACTTGGTCTGCGGCCTTCGAGCTCTATGTCAAAGCTCAGGGTCGTTATTCGCATCTTGTCTCTAATGGTCTGGTTGTACCTGCTGAGAATGTTGATGATAAAACCAAACAAGCTTATGATCTATGGTCTAAGGAAGATTCAGGCGCCATGACCTAGCTGGTCAACAGTTTGTGAGCCTAAAATCAATCAGTCACTTCTTCGCCTGAGGAGACTACCAAGGCGATGTGGAATCAAGTCTCCCATGTTTACTCTCATCAACAAAACCCGAAGAAATTGTTTGATATATTCAAACAACTGGCTAAGAAGGAATATTCTATTACTAATTCTGTGGAGGATTACTATAACCAATGTTGTGCTCTCTATGACGAGTTTGAGGTGTATCACCCCCTCTCTGCTGACATCACTGAGATGCAATATCAGCTTGACGAACTTCAACTGGTGCAATTTCTTGTTGGCTTACCCCACTCATTCTCTGGAGTGGTCGATCAGATACTATCTATTAGAATGACATAATGTGGTTTATTCTGTCTGTCAGGATTTATTTTCTATTGCGTCTAATATTCATGTTCCTTATGGACTCATATGTAATTTTCCCCTTATTGTTGCTTAATGTAATGAGGGAGCTGTTCCACA
Source organism: Alisma plantago-aquatica (assembly GCA_963693085.1). Taxonomy (NCBI): domain Eukaryota; kingdom Viridiplantae; phylum Streptophyta; class Magnoliopsida; order Alismatales; family Alismataceae; genus Alisma; species Alisma plantago-aquatica. Next base: position 62,706,708 of record OY856409.1, read on the forward strand.
ACGCTCTGTTACAATTCTCCGCTCATAACATGGTACCAGAGATTCTCTTGGGCCGCTAACAGAAAACCTCACGTTAGCCCCGGCGGTTCCGGCGGCAGGGGCCCGGCGGCTTCGGTAGCAAGGGCTAGAAGGCTTTGGCTCTCCAGCGGCAAGGTAGCACCAGCACCGCGGCTTCAAGCTCCAGGCTGAGCCAGTGGCTAGACGCAGCAGCCCGTCCAACAGGGACTAACCACGGCAGCTAGGACTAGCGGCGACTAGACTGGGACAGCCTTGCACATCAGCATCTTCCGCAGATTGCTGGACAAAGTGTAAAGCAACGAAAAAAGGAAATTTAAGGAAGTCGTTCGCCTACAAACAGTCTTTGTCTTTTGTTGATGATGATTTCTCTAGGATGACATCGGTATATCTCATGAAATCCAGGGAAGAGGTATCCATTCTGAAAATTTTTCATCAGTTAATAAAAAGTTCAGTTTGATTGCTCCATTCTAGTGTTTTGTTATGGCAATGCTCTAGAATATGTTCAACAAGTTGTTACAGATTTTTGTAATATTACTGACACGGTTCATCAGACTTCTTGTGCTTATAGCCTTATACACCCCAGCAAAATGGTGTGGTTGAGCGTAAGAATCTTCACCTTCTTGACATTGCTAGGACATTGATGTTTCAATCTCATGTTCCAAAGAGATTTTGGTCTAACGTTATTCTCACTGCATGTTTCTTAATGGATCATCTACTGTCGTCTGTTCTTCAGGGTGCCACACCGTTCTCGGTCTTGCGTCTTGGCAATGTTCCTTTTCATATTCCCCTGAAAGTGTTTGGTTGCACTGCTTTTTATCCATAACTATGACCCTAAGCCAGATAAGTAGTCCTCTAGATCTATTAAGACTATATTCTTGGGATACTCCACCACACAAGAAGGTTACAGATGTTATTCACCAGCACTATGACATGCATTTCTATATGTCGATGTCACCTTCCATGAATCTACACCTTTCTTTGGTGATAGTGACATGCGTCAGGGGGAGATACCTATCACTACCTTATGTGAGGAGAGAGATTTTACTCCACGAGAGCCACCTTTACCAATTGTGAGCGAAGAGAGAATCCTTCTCCATAAGAGTGACCCAAAGCCACCTCCACCTCCTACCATCCAACCTTTTTCACATGTTTACTCCAGACGAGTTGCACGAGATCCAGAGGGAGTAGCGACATCCCTTCCTGTGGCGGTATCACCTTCGTCTGATATTCAAGAGGTACCTGACACTTCCTCTTCTCCTATTGGTGAATTGTTTACAGATTTGGATCTTCTTGTTTCCATGCATAAAGGTGTGCGCTCTTGCACTATTCGTCACCATGTATTGAATGTTTGTTGTCTGGCTAACCTACCATCTTCTGCCCGTTCTTTTGTTCTTACTCTTGATTCTATCCATATTTCAAAAACATGTGTTGAAGCTTTACAGGATAAAGGGTGGACTCTAGAAATTTCTGCCTTACGTGAAAATGATACTTGGGATTTGGTTGATCTCCCTCTTGGAAAATGTTTGTTGGCTGTCGTTGGGTGTATACAGTGAAGCAAAATCCTGATGGTAATGTTGATAGACTGAAGGCACGACTGGTTGCCAAAGGTTACACGCAGACATATGGTGTTGACTTTTTTTAGACTTTCTCTCCTGTTGCTCGATTGAATTCTATGAGGATTGTTATATCTGTTGCGACTCACTTTGCCTGGCCCTTGTATCAGCTTGATGTGAAGAATGCCTTTCTTCATGGCGATCTGCTAGAAGAAGTCTACATGGAGCAACCACCTGGGTATGTTGCTTCGGGGGAGTGTCAGACAAATAAGGTGTGGAGACTTAAGAAAGCTATTTATGGCCTTAAGCAATCTCCTCGAACATGGTTTGAAAAATTCAACAATGCTCTCATTGGGTTTTGGGTTTAGTCGCTCTTTTATTGATCACTCTTTATTTTATCTGCGGAGCTACAAGGGTGTTATTGTTATTGTTGTGTATGTGGATGACATAGTACTTGAGATGATTGTGAGGGCATTCCTACTCTTAAAGCTTGGCTTCAAAATCAATTTCGTACTAAAGATTTGGGACAACTACGGTACCTCCTTGGGATAGAAGTGCTCTGTTCTAAGAAGGTAACTAATCTCTCTCAAAGGAAATATGATCTGGACTTACTTGGCGAGACTGGTATGCTTGAATCCAAACATGTCTCTACACCTGTGGATTATCGTGCTAAAGTGAGTTCTGATAATGATGATGATTTTCATGATCAACATTTATAAAGGAGAGTGGTAGGTAAATTGATTTATCTTACTATGACACGCCCAGATATCTCATATGCAATTGGTGTGGTCAATTAGTATATGAGCACGCCAAAGACTAGTCATTGGATGGCAGTGAGTCGTATCTTAGGATACATAAAAGGGGCTCCTGGGAAAGGTTTTACATATCATGTGAATGGTCTGAGTAGCTCTCTTCTTCAGGTGACTAGCTACACTGATGCAGACTGGGCTGGTGATACAAAGGTTGGGCAGTTGAAATCTGGATATTGTGTTTTTCTGGGACCTCATCTTGTGACTTGGAAGAGTAAAAAGCAAAGTGCGGTAGCCCGTTCTAGCACTGAAGCTGAGTACAGGGCTACGGCTCATGCCTATTGTGAACTGCAATGGGTTTTTTCTGGTGCTTCTAAATTGGGAATTAGTGCGGAGAATCCTTCCACCTTGATGTGTTATAATCAGACAGCTATACATATTGCAGGAAACCCTGTTTTTCATGAGAGGACAAAGCATATTGAGGTAGATTGCCATTTTGTGCACGACTTGGTACTGGCTAAGAAGGACAAGACTCCCTATGTGAAGACTGGAGAACAAGTGGTTGATATCTTCACCAAGCCACTCTTACCTACTGCTTTTCAATATATGGTTGGCAAGCTGGGTATGCATGATGTGTATACTCCAGCTTGAGGGGGAGTGTTAGAATGATATGATGTGGTTTATTCTAACTGTCAGTCTTTATTTTCTAGCTGTGTCTACTATTCCTGTTCCTTATGGACTCATATGTAATTTTCCCCTATCCAGTCACCCATTGCCTACTTAGCTTGACGTACTCAAACGGGTCAATGACTCCGGTTTGTCTCTCTTGTGTCGACCTGCCACTTTGCTCTAGTTGTCTGCTCAAAAGAATCCTTCCGTGGTCGAGGTTGTGGCTGACATCATGGTCGTGGTCGCTTTACTACTGGACCGGGTCAAGGTGCTTCTTCGTCTGATCTTGATTCTTCTGAGCAACACTATTGTAACTTCTGGTAACGCACCAACCATACTGAGGAGCGTTGTTGGATCAAGCATGGTAAGCATGCATGGGCAAATCAGGTCACTAGTGATCAACTTGATTCTGCACCATCCTCTTCATCTCAGCCTTCTACAGACTGGATTCGCTCTGAGTTTGAAAAGATGCTTCAGGCTCGTCTCGCTCCCTCCACTATTGATGCCTCTGCTGATGGAGATTCTGCTCTTCTTGCATCCTCTACACCTTCTGGTAAACATAAATGGGTGATTGATTCCGGCGCCACCTCTCATATATCTGGCAACTCTGCTTTGTTTTCTGACCTTCATAAAACTTCTTATGTTCCACATGTTACACTTGTTGATGGTTCCCAGACACTTATTTCTGGCATCGGGAATATCTGCACTCCTAGCAAATTATTATCACGTTCAGCCCTTTATGTTCCCAAATTTCCTTTAAATTTGTTATCTGTTAGTAGAACTGTGAAGAGCATGCGGTGCTCTATTACTTTTGATCCAGGCAGTGTTGTTTTTCAGGATCTACGCACGAGGATGAGGATTGGTTCGGGCCATGAGGGACCAAACGGGATATACTACTTGGATCCGCCGAAACCAATTGCTCTGTTGATTGCGTCTGTCAACGGCCTCCAATGGCATTATAGACCGGGGCATCCATCTGCTAGAAAATTTAAGCATTTAATTCCTGCTCTTTCCGATTCAGTTTTTCATTGTGAAACTTGTCGTTTGGGCAAACAAATGTGTGATACTTATTATAAGAAAACCTATATTGGGTCCAAGCAACCTTTTGATATTGTGCATGTTGATGTTTGGGGTCCCTATTCAGTTCCAAGTGTTTCTGGCTTTCGGTACTCTATGAGCTTTATTGATGACTTTTCTAGAACGACGTGGTTCTTTTTATTAAAAGATCGTTCCCACATACTAGACACTATTACTTCCTTTTTTGCTGAGATTCGTACCCAGTTTGACAAACCTATCAAAGTTTTTTGCACTGATAATGCTCTAGAATTTGTACAATTGTTTGCCAACCACTTTTGTCGCAAGTTGGGTACTATTCATCAAACTTCATGTTCATACACTCATCAACAAAACAGGGTTGTGGAATGCAAAAATTGACATCTCCTCACCCTTCTTTTTATTATCATGTACCCCAAACCTTTTGGCCTGAAGCTCTCTCGACTGTCTGTCACCTGATTAACCGCATGCCCTCTTCTATCCTTGGCAATCAGGTACCTTATCAAATACTATACCCCGATGCCCCACTCTTTAGCTCCTCGGATTTTTGGCAGCACTTCTTTGTCAAAAATCTTCATCCTAGTTTGACTAAGCTTAACCCACGGTCTACCAAATGTGTGTTCTTGGATTACTCTCGGACTCCGAAAGGTTACAAGTATTATGATCCCTCTGCGAAGAAATGGTTTGTTAGTGCTGACGTGGTCTTCTTTGAACATATATCATACTATTCTGCAGCAGGTTCTACGCTGACATCTGATTTGTTAATTGATACACCTCTACCTATGATGGTTGACATTGATCTGCCTCCTCCGGATGTGGCTCCATCTCCTCCTCTGAAAGTGTATCAACGGCGCCCGAGAACTACAACACCTTATATGGCCTCTCCATCTCCAATTCCTCAATCCTCATCGGTAGATCCACCTCCACCTCGGGTATTTTCTAATTTGGATGTTCCTATTAGTGTAAGGAAAGGGAGTAGGTCTTGCATTCAGCATCTTATTGGCAATTTATGTTCAACTGCTAACCTAGGCATGAGTTTTGTTAATTTTACCTCTGCTTTATCTGCTATATCTATTCCTAAGAATGTTGCTCAGGCTTTACAGGATCCTGTATGGGGCCAGGCTATGGAAACTGAAATACAGGCCCTTACTGATTGGCATACATGGGACTTGGTTGATGCATCGGTTGATTGTTCGCTTGTCGGGTGTCATTGGGCCTTTATTGTAAAATATCAACCCGATCGCACAATTGAACGATTGAAAGCTAGCCTTGTTGACAAAGGCTACACTTAAACATATGGAGTAAATTAGTGAGACTTTCTTTTCTGTTGCATGTAGTGTTCTTATAAATGTTGTTGTAAATCGTGATTGGTTTTTGTTTTAATTAGACGTTAAAATTGTCTTTTTATATGGTGATCTGCATGAGGAGGTATACATGGAGCAACCACCTGGGTTTGTTGCTCAGGGGGAGGGCTCCAAAGTGTGTAGGTTGCACAAAGCGATCTATGGAGTGGAACAGAGTCCCCGTGCCTGGTTTGACAAACTGAGTAGTATTCTTCAGAAATTCAGTTTCTGCCGCTCTCATTCTGATCACTCAATGTTCATTAAGAAAACTTCATCTGGACTTGTCATTCTCATTGTTTATGTTGATGATATAATTTTATCTGGGAGTGATCAAGCAGGCATCTAGGCTACTAAAGAGTATCTGGAAAAACACTTTGTATTGAAGTCTCTCGCTCATCCTCAGGCATTTGCTTATCTCAAAGGAAATATATGTTCGATCTGTTGTTGAAAACCGAAATGCTTAGAGCAAAACCTACTACTACTCCCTTGGATCCTAATACAAACTGGGATGATGATACTTCTACTCCTTACCCAGACAACCAACAATATCGTTGATTGGTTGCTAAACTTATATATTTGACAGTGACAAGGGTTGATATTACTTTTGCAGTAGACCTAGTCAGTAGATATCTAGATAAACCCAGACAGTGCCATTGGGATGATATGTCATATTTTGAAATATCTGAAAAACTCACCAAAAAAATTCTTATTCTATAGAAATCATGGGCACTATATCACAGGATATTCGGATTCAGATTATGTAAGCCGCGGGATAGAGACCGCAAATCTATTTTTGGTTATTGTACCTTTGTGGGAGGTAATCTTGTTACCTTACGCAGCAAGAAACAAACTGTAGTAGCCCGCTCAAGTGTTGAAGTTGAGTATAGAGCTATGGCTCATACTACTTGTGAACTATTATGGGTTTGTGGTCTTCTGAAAGAGTTTGATATTTCTAACCCAAATCCTATTCGTATGCATTGTGACACTGACAATAAGGCTGCTATTTTCATTGCCAGCAATCCAACCTTTCATGAGCAGACTAAACATATTGAGGTGAATTGTCATTTCGTTAGAGAGGTTGTCTTGTCTGGCAATATCTCAACTCCATATACTCACACTTCTGATCAAGTTGCAGACCTCTTCACAAAACTTCTTCCCGAGGCCAGATTCACTACTATGATTGACAAGTTGGGCATGATTGATATCTATGCTCCAGCTTGGGGGAGTATCAGTATATGTGCTTTATTGCATTATGTTATATTTTTTCTTTTGTTATGGGCTTTAGAGTTGTCTTATCTTTATCCTTTTTCTTTTATCCCATATTGCCTAACTCTATCTATTGGCTCACTCTCTTGTCCTATAAAAGAGAGTCCGTTGTATTTTGTTTTACACGTCAAATAAACATTTCCTATTCTATATACTACACACCACTTTGGATGGACTTTCATCTCACATTTCTATTACTAGTGACATGCGGACCTATAATCAAAAGAAGGAATTCATCTGTCTCACTGCTCATTATATTGATGAAAATTGGAAACTGCTAAAGCATATTCTGAATTTTTCTTTTGAGCCCGCTCCACATACATATGAGAAACTTTCTAAATCATTGATGAATAAGCTATATAGCTGGAATATAGATAGAAAGTTGATGTGTATTGTACTTGATAATTGCAGTACTAATGATGTTGTGGTTAGAGACTTACAATTTAAACTGTCATCAAAAGGATCTTTGATTGTGAATGGGAACATGTTCCACATTAGGTGTTGTGCACACATTTTAAATTTGATAGTCCACGATGGAGTTGGGGTGATTTCTAAAGTTATTGGTAAAATACGCGACTCGGTGAAGTATGTCCATTCTTCCACATTGAGATTACAAAATTTCACACATGTTGCCTCTCAAGTAAAAGCGCCTCATAATAAATCACTTGTCTTAGATGTCCCCACTCGATGGAATTCTACCTACATAATGTTGAAACTTGAAAACAGCTATACAGTTCAAGGGTGCATTCACTCGTTTTGCTGATTTAGATTTGAACTTTGATCATTTACCTGCTGAAGAAGAATGGGAGAATGCTAAGCTCTAATGTGATATCTTAGAAAAAAAATTATGAGGTCATGGATCTATTTTCATGCACCCTATACCCTTTTATGAGGTCAGGTTTTAGCTATTGCTTCTATTCGTGATCCAAGATTGAAATTGAAATCTGTTGAGTTAGATATGAGGGAAATCGATGGTGACAAATACTTAGAACAAGTTGAAAAAGATCAAAGAATGTTTGATTGATTTATACAATGAGTCTTGTTGTATATCTGGAGACAAATCCATGATGGAGTATATTGATAGTGAATCAATCTCCTTTGGTGATGAGATTAGTGGCAGTGTTAGCACAAATTATGTATTATATGCTTCGTCTAACTCTAAGGTGTCAAGTTATACAGCCAGGGTCAACCAAGGACTATGTGAAGAGTCAGTTGTTAGACCTGCTCAAAATGACTTGCAAATGTATTTGTCCGAAGTTATACACCCAATGCATGGAAAAGATTCCCAATTTGACATATTAGCATGGTGGAAACTTAATCAAGCAAAATATCCTATTGTTGCAAGGATGGCCCGTGATATATTATCCATTCCCATCACCTCTATAGCTTCTGAAGCAGCATTTAGCACTGGTGGAAGAGTGCTAGATAAATATAGAAGTTCTATGAAGCAAACAACTGTGGAGGCTATCATTTGCCCCCAAGATTGGATAAGAAATGATCTACGTGGTAAAATATATTTTTTTCTTTAACAAACACACACGTGTTGTATTATTCATGCATTGTTTTTATAATGTAGGACAATTTTGGTAAAGAGCTTCACTTGAAATTGTCCGCCAAGCCTTCGATGAGAGTGAAGCCAAAACTTTGGAAGAAGATGAAGATTACACTCTTGGTATCTTTTTATTATCACTTAGTGCTTTTAGGACCACTCATTTATACATAAAGTAATTGTGTTCTCTTTCTTGTAGGTACACCATTGTCAATGTAACTTTTATGGAGGGAAATTAATGTGCTCTTTCTTAGAGGAGGATAATTGATGTTCTGCAACGTTTGGTTTCAGATCTCCAATTTGCAAGTGATAACTACATTATTTGTAAAGTACTTGATCATGTGAACTTGTGTTTTTGATGACTTATCTTTATATGTGCTTGAATTATGAAGTACTTGCTGCTATGACTTACTTGGTATGTTCTTGAAGTATGAACTTGTAATTGTGTTTGTGAAAGGATTTGGGTCAAAAGTGATACCCGGTTAGGGTGTGCTCTCCTTTATTATATAGAGAAAGACTATTTACATAGTAGACCCAACAGGAAAAGGAAATAGTAAAGAGATATATAAATAAGAAAACTATTTTCTAACACTCCCCCTCAAGCTGGATCATACACATCATGCATGCCCAGCTTGGAAGACATGCTTGAAAGCTGAAGATGGAAGTGGCTTGATGAAGATATATGCCACTTGCTGGCCAATCCCAACATGAGGAGTCTGAATCTTCTTGGAGAGCACTAAATCACGAACAAAGTCACAGTCCACTTCTATGTGCTTGGTCCTCTCATGAAACACCGAATTGCTAGCAATATGAATGGTTGCCTGGTTATCACACATGAGAGAAATAGGGGTCTCAACAGACACTCCCATTTCTGACAAAACAGACACAACCCACTGTAGCTCACAACAAGCATGTGTCATGGCTCGATATTCGGCTTCTATGCTGAATCGTGCTACTACATTCTGTTTCTTGCTCCTCCAAGTCACCAAATGTGAAGTAAGAAACACGCAATATGTCGAAGTAGAACGTCTATCTTCAACATCACCAGCCCAATCAACATCAGTGAACCCAGTGAGTTTTAGGGATGTATGTGTGAGGTTTTGCCCCGTAAAGTAAGGCCCTTCCCTGGAGATCCTTTAATAATACCAAAGAATTTGGGTGACTGTCATCTAATGTGACATCTTAGGCGCACTCATGAATTGGCTAACAACTCCAACAGCATAAGAAATATCAGGCCAAGTAACTATCAAGTAGATCAGTTTCCCTACAATCCTTCTATACTTTGTTGGATCAGAGAACTCACTGTCATCAGAAATAGAAGCCTTGGTATGATAATCCATAGGCGTGGAGACAGGTTTGCATTGTGCCATGCTTGTCTCTGCAAGTAGATCAAGAACATACTTCCTCTAAGAGAGGTTTGTACCTTTCTTGGAACGTAGGACTTCTATGCCAAGGAAATAGCGAAGATTACCCAGATCTTTTGTCTGAAATTGTGTTTGCAACCATGTCTTGAGTTGTAGAATGCCAGTAGAGTTATCACCGGTGATGACAATATCATCTACATAAACAGCTAGAATAATGGTGCCACTTGAAGACATCACAAAGAGTGAGTGATTAGTAGAAGACCGGGTGAACCCAAACTTTATACGTGCAACACTAAATTTATCAAACTATGCTCGAGGTGACTGCTTCAGACCATACAAGGATTTCTTTAGCTTGCACACCTTCTGACACTCCCCCTGAGCAACATACCCAGGAGGTTGCTCCATGTATACCTCCTCAAGTAGATCACCATGAAGAAAAGCATTCTTCACATCCACTTGAAGAAAAGGCCAGTGAAAATGAGTAGCAACAAAAATAAGAATCTGCACATAATTGAGCCGAGCCACTGGAGAAAATGTCTCAAAGAAATCAACACCATGTGTCTGAGTGTACCCCTTTGCCACCAGACGTGCCTTCAAGCGTTCAATAGACATGTCAGGTTTCTATTTTACAGTATAAACCCAGCGGCAGCCTACAACAGACTTGCCAGGAGGAAGATCCACCAAGTCCCAGGTAGAGTTCTCATGAAGTGTTGCCATCTCACTGTCCATAGCTTGGACCCAACCATCATGTTGGGTTGCTTCCTTATAAGAACGAGGAACAGTCGTAGAGTCCAGTTGAAGAGCAAACGTGCGGACTGCAGTTGACAAATGAGACAAGCAACACACATTTGCCAAAGGATGACGAATATTGCAGGACCAGTCACCTTTTCGAGCTGCCACGGAAAGGTGTAAATCTGAAACCGAAGCATCAAGAGAACTCTCAGTAGAAATAGGTACCTCGGGAGTGGCAGACGATGAGGTGTTATTGGACTAATGACCATGGAACAGGACTTCGACTTCGAGCCGACTTCGACAGGTGTAGACATGGAAGTTTGTGGAAATGTCGAGGATTTTTACAACCAAACTTCGACGCAACTTCGACAAAAATTAAGCAAAAAAATACTGAATTTGTGATGAAAATTGATAGATTTCATCAAATCTTGCTTAAAAACACAATATGTTTACATATAACTATAAGCATATAACCATCCATGTAGATTTGCAAACGTAGAAAAACACACGGTTACATGCCAGTCTGTGATGCAAGTGCAAGTTGTGCAACTAGGGATTTCTTCAAGATATATAGGTTTATGACAAATAGACAACTTAAAAGATTACAAATTACAAGTACTAGCATAACACAAGTAGAAAGCAGCTAAGCAATTTAACAAAAATACCAATAATACAAACTGAAGTACCCACTTGAGTCGAGTCTGATGAGTGCCAACTAAGACTACCATGCTGAATGTATTGCATGCTCTTCATATTGACCAATATGCCTAGAGCCAGCTATCTGGTTATCCACTCTTAAAACATATTGCATCCATGTTATATTTTCTTTGTGGTTTAGCTCATAGTCAGCTACAAATGCCGCAAAATCGGAATCAGAAAGGTCCGCAAGACATTCAAATCGAGCATAAGAAGAAAGATCAACAGCTCTATATGATTTTGATCTAGGAAGAGCGTCAGAATCATGTGACAAAGGTGTAGATGATCTTTCATGTTCAGAATGTGTGCAGGAGGGCTCATGACTAGAGAGAATAAAAGGATCATAGGTCTACCCTTGAGATCGTTCATGATCATTAGTTGGATTCACCATAGAGTTATTAAATGGATAATGTGTTGTGCTTTGAATATTGGTCCCATGGGATCAGTAGAAGTATAATGACTACTCCCACAATGACCAAAGACACTATCAATATCAGTGTTTTGCTCTGGTATTTGATAATGAGTAGGTGCAACGCTATATCCACCACTGCCCATTCCGAATAAATCATCCATGATACTAGATCCTTCTACATTGCCAGTACTAGGACCACTAATATGCCAAGATCCCATAGATTCAGTTAAGTTATCAACGAATGGTTGTTTTGGCACTTGAACTTGTCCTTGTTGTCCTTAGCCATATTGTCCATAAGGATCAGAACAATCATAACCATAACTTTGATCATAGCTATAAGAAACATAAGTCTGTGGTGGGGGCAAGCAGGGCAATTGTTGTTGTTGCTCAGGTTGTGGTTGTGGCTGGCTAGAGTTATCCTTTCCTTTTCTTTGGTATTGTTTTGTAGATGCAGGCCTAGGAGGAAGATCTGCTTCTTTTCCAGTCCTTTTAAACCTTGATAAATCAACAGGAGGAGGACTTGGAGGTGGTGGAGTTCGTCCTCTGATGTGTGATCCATCTGATGGAGCAATAGTAGAAGAATCACCAGATGTAGACTTATCAATGTATCCTCCACCAGATGGTATGGTTGACTCTGAGGATGCTTCACTTTCATCTACAGGTAGAGGCCAAAGAAATCACCTGGATCATTCGGATCTTTCTCAAGTCGGTTGATTGCAGAGTTTGCTTGAATTCCCTCTTCTTGATTATATTGTTCTACATTAATACCCATCTGACTTGCAATTGTAGGATCAGGGTCACCACCTGATCTACCTACATCTAAAACAGGAGTATAAGTTTCCTCATTCAACCAAGCATGCATGGGGTCATCATCATCGTCTCTGTCATGATAAATGTAAGCCCAATCCAATGGATCTTCGGTCATGAAGTCTTTAGTTGGCTTGTTGAATCTTTCATGAAGATATTTTTCCTTCAACCTTATGTTGTAATGCACATATACCAAAGTGTGCAATCGTTTTCCCCCTAGCCTGTTCCTTCTTTTTGTATGAATTAAGTTAAAGGTGCTCCAATTTCTCTCACACCCCCCTGCAGCAGCCGTTTGGGACAACACTTTAATAGCTATACTTCTTAACTCTTCACGGTCAATTCCATATTCGACCCACCATTCAGCTGCATATGAAAGAATATATAAAGTTAATAACCATATATGATAATTCATAGGTCTGTAATAAGAATGTAAGTACTAAGTATGTAACTTCGAATACCAGGCGCCATCTTATCCCTTGCATAAATAGCACCTTTCATCCCAAAGACGCCTTGTGCTTCCCTAAATCTCTTCATCTGTTCAAGGGAAGATAACATAAATTTATAGGTCAAGATATGCTATATAATCAAGTTATTATTAATACTTCATAGTAAATTATTAAGTTATAACTTACTTGCGCCACAGCTAGCAATGCCTTGTTGCTGCCATTGTCGTTGTACTTGTCAATCACTGTATGTACCGCCATTTGTAGGTCTGCTTTCAGCCCTAGATCAAGACCATATTGGAACCTAGGATTGAGGTAATAAGCTGGGTACGGAAAATAATTGAAGTGAGTGATAAGACAAAATAGTCGAATTTATAATGTAATTTGTAACTTGAAGTTAATTCAAAATCTTTACCAGCTTTGTGAAGGGGATGACTAAGCATTTTCTTCCATCTCTTATCAATTGATTCGAGGAATTGTTTACATGATTTTGATCTTGCTGCCTCCTCTACACGTTCTCTCATCATGCGCATAGCCTCAGAGACATAAGGCAAGGTGGCTTTTTTGTCGCCATCCACCATTCGGAGAACATGCACAAGTGGGCTCATTATCTTCAAACACCTTAATAGCCTTCTCCAAAAATTGTCATCATTAAGAATTTTCCTTACTGTTGTTGCATGCTCAGATTTACTATCTGGATGACGAGCCCATTGTTCAGATATAAACATCCTAAGAAGCCCTTGTTTCTTATCCTTTATACTTTGCATTGCAATGAAATTACTAGCAAAGTGAGTAATTCCAGGACGTACCAAATCTCCATTACAGTACTCCTTGCTTCTCATCATTATTGCTAGAAAAAAAGAGCGGTTATATATGAAGTTGGTGACCCTCCTCGCACTAACCATTACTTCATTGAATAAAGTAGTTTTCCCAAAGTCTTTAAGAATCAGATCAACAGAATGTGCTGCACAAGGAGTCCAATAAAGCGAATATTTTTTAGAATCTTCAAGAAGTTTACTAGCTTTCTTGAAATTGCCACCATTGTTTGTCACAATCTGAACCACAAGCTCTTTTCCTATATCTGCAATTGCACTCTCCATTAACTTGGCAAGATATTTGTGGTCCTTGATATGTGCAGATGCATCAACAGACTTTAGAAAGTAGGTCACTCCCTCATAATTGCCACCATTGTTTGTCACAATCTAAACCACAAGCTCTTTTCCTATATCTGCAATTACACTCTCCATTAACTTGGCAAGATATTTGTGGTCCTTGATATGTGCAGATGCATCAACAGACTTTAGAAAGTAGGTCACTCCCTCATTAAATGCTAGAAAATTTATAATTTGTCGCTTTGTGCCACTTGTCCAACCATCACACATCAGAGTAACACCGAAGATAGGCCAAGTCCTTTTTCTCTGCTCATCTATCCACTCGTCTATTTCCTTCTTCTCAACAGGTAAGTACTTATTCATCAACTCATGTGGAGTTGGGGCCTCAGTTCCCTTTCCATGTTGTGCACATACATCAATCATGTGTTGCATATATGGGTCAGACGCCACATTGGGAGCAATACCATGTGCAAAAATAAATTTTCCAATAGCTTGACCTACAATCTCTTTGGCATTTTTCAAAATGTCAGTTATTGTTTTCTGCTTTGCATCCTTCCTGCGGAAAGTAGGCTCAGAAGACGTGAATTTCATGCTATGGGATCTGAAATTCTCCATTGTAGGGCTCAAGATTTGACTTCTTGTGGCTTGAGGTACACTAGATCCACCCCCTGCTTCATAAGTAGAAGAACCAAACCCTTTCCGAGTTTTCATGAGTTGTCTAATGTCATCTCTCTTATGTCTTTCCATCACAGAATCTTTCATGATTGACCTCCATGTTTTTCTTTTGGTCGGTGTGTCAATATCACTAGGGTACACAATGTCATCATCATCATCATCATCATCATCATCGTCACTATCATCTACACGGATGACACTAGGACCAAACAATACTTCTTTGAATCTGTTATCTCTAATTGTTTCATCAGCTCTCTTCATATTCTTTTGATTTGCCAAACCTTTAAAGTATTTCTTCACTTCATCGAGACATCTCCCACAGACTTTCACATTCTTGTCCCCTCCTGTCAGATGCTTTTTAAACCTAGAAATACCTCCACTACCAATCACCTTGTTGCAATAGTTGCATTTTGTCTTCTGCTTAGTGCCATCAACCATTTGGCAATGCTCCCATCCTGGATCAGTTTTACCCCCAATATTAGATCTACCACCACCACCACCATGTTCCTCCCTCCCACTCCCATCATGGCTCGTCCTACCACCCTCAGATTCAAAACCAGGGAATGAAGTAGATATCTTGAATCACACTTTCGTAGCCTGAAATTAAAAGACATATACAAGGGTTAATATTTAATACTTTACAAAACACATGTAAATAGTAAACGTTTTTCAAATGCAACAGGAAATATACTTATCTTTAATTTCAGACCTATATAAGTGTATCAGTTGTTAATTTAATGACCCATATACTTAATATGAAGTTATGAACATAGTACGTGTATGTGATATCAAGATTAGAATTTTATGTTCAAAAGATTTCACATTTACTAAACAAATCAGACCTCAAATTAAGTTAATATATGCTGCAATTATAATATTAATTTTTCTAATTCATATTAGAATTATTTATAAGTTTTTAATATTTATTCATAAAATTTCAGCTTATTAATGAATATTTAATAAAAAATTCCGTAATAAACAGTAGATTATAATCAACTTTTAAGTATATTTTTCCTTTTTAGTAGTGTATAACTATATAAGAGTGTAATTATATAAATTTAACTTATATTATATGTAAATCCCAAAAAAACATGAGAATATTAAAAAAAACGAGTTTAGGATGGGTAGGAGAGGACAATGTGGTAGATCTACAAAAATTCCGTAAATATATGTTTAGATCTAGTAGAGAGGGAGTAGATTTACCAATTTTAGTTGTTAAATACTAACAATAGTGAGTAGATTTCAAAAAATATGAATTTGGGAAGCAAACTAGAAGAAAATACGAATTTATGATAAATTTGTGGTAGATCTAGTAGAGAAGGGGTAGATCTAGTAGAGAAAGGGTAGATCTACTATTATTAACTAAGATTAAACAAAAAAAATATCAAAATTACCTTGCTCCAAGATCCAGTTCCTTTTTTCTTCTTCTTCAGCAGCAATCGTCAAAATCGCGGAATGTGTGGGGCAAATATGTCGCCGTGTCGCCGGTTCGGCGACTTATTGGATTTTTTGCACTGGGCTGGGCCTGTTTCGGCGACTTTTGGGCCCATGTCGTCGAACCGGCCCAATATGTCGACAACATTGTAGAAAAAAGAAGTTTACATGCATTCGACGTCACCCACTGTCGACATCGACACTTTCGGCGACACATCGCCTAATGTCGTCGACATTTAGAACTATGCTAATGACGCTACATCCTCTTGGCGACACCCTGCTCGCCTGGTGTAAACGAGAGGAAAGGATGGAGGCAGTGTTGGAGGTGGTGGTGGTTGTGGTGAGGGTGGGATGATATCGATAACACTCTCATCACGCGGCACAGGAAGTGGTGGCTCTCTCTCACGCTCAAAGATGTAGTCACTCTCAGGATTGTGCTCCCCCTTACTCTGAACAGTCACTAAAAAACGGAGTAGACTCATGAAACATAACATCATCCGACACAAAAAGACGACAAAGACGAGGACAATAACACCTGTATCCCTTCTGTGTGGGAGAATATCCCAAAAAGAGTTTGTGAACTACGCGAGGAGACAACTTATCAGCGCATGGATCAAACACGTGAACAAACGCAGTGCACCCAAACACACGAAGAGGAACAGGAAAAGGTTGCTCGTCAAGTCGTAAAACAGAGAAGGGGGTAGCCCCTTGTAAGACAAAAGATGGTTGACGGTTAATCAAAAAATAGGCAGTGATAAGAGCATTAGACCAATATCCCTTGGGCACAGACATTTGAAACAGTAGAGTACGGGCTACATCAAGTAAGTGACGGTTTTTGCGTTCAGTAACCCCATTTTTTTGGGGTGTATGAGGACAAGTCATCTGGTGAACCATGCCAACAGAATTACAGAACATAGAAACAGCCTTTTGAACATATTCAAGAGCATTATCAATACGAAAAATCTTAATGAGCATCAAACTGAGTTTTTGTTAACTGATGAAAAGTTTGAATAACAGACAAGACTTCATCGCGAGACTTAAGTAAATAAACCCAAGTCATGCGAGAGAAATCATCAATGAAAGACATAAAATATCGAAAGTCATTATAACTTGGCTCTTTAACAGGACCCCAAACATCACTATGAATAAGATCAAAAGGACGCTTAGAGTGTTTCACAATATGACTCAGAAAAGACGTGATGATGCTTGCCTAACTGGCATGACTGACACTCTAATGACTTAATTGAAGCTAAGCTAGGGACAAGCTTCTGAAAACTCTGTAAGGATGGATGTCCATAGCGACAATGCCATTGCAAGGGAGAGCAGCTGAAAACAGTGGATGAGGTGGATGGAATCTGGCGAGATGGGTGACCACCTTCAAAGAAATAGAGATCACCTCCCTAGATCCTCCACCAATTGTCTTCCAGCTCATGGGATCATGTAACATACAGAAAGAGTCTCCAAAGATTATCAAGCATTTCAAAGGATCAACCAGCTTAGCAACAGACATTAAATTAAATGGAAAGTTTGGAACATAATGGACAGATTGTAAAGTCAAATTAGATGATGCTTGTACAGTGCCACACGCCTGGACGCTTCTAACAGAACCACGAGCCAGTGTCACAGAAGAATGTGGGATATATGAGTCACAGGAAAGAAGCATAGATTGTATACCCGTGATATGTTGGGAGGCCCCGGAATCCACTACTCATGTAAAGGATGGATGAGAGGCAACAAGAGAAGTCCCTTGGTTACCTACATCTGAAACTAAATTGACGGAGGCGCCAAGGGAAGCCTGTTGGGTAGCCTACAGAAGGCAGTCATACTCCTTGGAGATTGTGACATCTGATTGCACCTGCTTAGAACCTCCAGATGCAAATGCTCCAGATGAATTGCCAGTATAATGCACAGCTCCAATTGGAGTCTGATCATGCTTAGAATAGCATTTTTCTTCTACTTGTCCAAGTTTCCCATAGAAGGTACATTTTGGACGATTTCCTCCAGCACCTCATCCTCGACAGCACCTCGTCCCATTCCTTTAGCAGCAACAACAAAAGAGGCATGAGTCTCATTGTGGCGGTCTCCTGGAGTGGAAGAGAAGGATTTAAAAGATGACTGTTGAATTCGTACAAAGGCTTCTTGAAGACTTTATAGTTTGTTCGTAGCCAGAACAACACTCCTAGCTGATGCATACACAAGATTTAAGCCGGATAGAAACCTCATTGTCACTAGATCATCTCGGTCCTTCATATGTTCATCAGTCTTTAGTAGCTAGTAAAACTTGAGTTCTTGAGAAATAGACTGGACAGTACCAAAATAATCCTCAAGAGGCGACTATTTTGCTTCTCTGCAAAGAGGCGATCATAAACAATATACAGACGAAGAGCATTCTTCTCATAAGAAAAATGTTTCTTTGCAGCTTCCCAAATTTGTTTGGTTGTAGAATAGAATATGAATCTAAACGCAATCTGAGGCTTTGTGCTATTCCATAGACATGACTTTACCATCCCGTTATTTTTCCGCCAAGTAGGGTAGTCTTTGCTACCTTCATCAGGAGGATGTGACTCAATAATGTCCACCTTCTCACGAGATTCAAGCATAGTGTAGATAGCATTCATCCAAAGAAGATAGTTATGTGAGTTAAGCTTCACAGAAGTGATCTGAGATTGGTCGTTGTATACGACGGTAAAGCGAGCAGCAGGCTTGGCATCTCCCATATTGAGAAATCAAGAAAACAATAACAGATAGAGTGAATAACACGCTGTGTCGAGGACAGAACATGTCGTGTCTGGGTAGTACACGACATGCCTGTTTTTTCCGCACGTCGTGTGAGTTGACAGAAAGGTACTCCAGGTGCTCCACACGTCGTGTCTGATTTTTCACACGCCGTGTGAGTTGCCAAAAAGATACTTCAGGTGCTCAACACGCCATTCGGATTTTTCACACGTCGTGTGAGTTGCCAGAGACTCCTGACGAAATTTTCACACGTCGTGTTGCTAAGGGACACGCCGTGTCCAGTTTCGGAGGCGTAACTTTCACCAGCTAGGACATGTTGTGCCAGAGATAAGACACGTCGTGTCGTCTGCGAACAGTGTCGTCAGAACAGAAGTACTCGATGGCAACACGCCGCGTCGCCTGGATTACACGTCGTGTTTACGGCGGCAGACGTATATGTTGACAGGAATTGGCTCCGTCAAACGGTGAAAATAGACTCCGGGAAGACGCGTCGGAGATAGGATGGCCCCGGGAAGACGCGTTGGGGAGAGGTGTCGAGAATTAGCACTGTCACATGTCAATTGATGATGTGAAACTAACACATCAACAGCCCCGAGAGATGTGGGCACTCATCCACGTACGGGGACTACGTGGAGAGGAAGGAGGATGAGAAGGAAGGTGCTCCTTTTCTCTTTGGAACAGAACAAGGGGTTCTCCTCTCCTTCAAGCAGCCACTGTGCCGTGACGGATCGGAGGAGGATCAGCCGCCCTGTGAGGAGAACCTTCAACGGTTGTCTTGCTGCTCCGGCGACAGAGGATGCAACAGAAGGAGGGAAGAAGGAGAACGGGAAGAGGGGAGGAAGAGGCGGCGGCTAGGGTTGCATCAGTCGGATATGCTCTAATTCCATGTGAAAGGATTTGGGTCAAAAGCGATACCCAGTTAGGGTGTACTCTCCTTTATTATATAGAGAAAGACTATTTACATAGTAGACCCAACAGGAACAGAAAATAGTAAAGATATACATAAATAAGAAAACTATTTTCTAACAGTGTTATTTACACAAATACCAATTATTTATACACTAGAATATTTATTTACTCTATGTTTAATTGTATATTTGGAAATGTACAATATATTTTCTATCGTACATAGTGTTTTGGCTTGTTCTATCTACATGATGGTGTATGATCATCCACTTGTGGTTTCTACTTGTGTTATTTATATGTATCATTTCTTCATGGTGCTTTAAGTTGGTAAGTGTTGAATTTAAGTTTCATAATGCATATATTGGACTAAATTACTTGTTAAACTTTGTCTAACATGTCGATGGTAGGTGCATGCATGATGCTAATGTGGTACGCGTATCATTTAGGTATTGTCAACTTGTACATAATTCATTGTAGCATCATAAGCTAACCTTTATATTTTTACAACTACATGCAGATTCTACTTGGTTTGCATGTCATTCTTTATTGTGTTTTGCTTTGGTAAGTAATGTATACATTTTCCATAATATATAATATTAAATGAAATTACCAAATAAATTTAGTCTTATATGTTCTTTATCGCTAGGAGATTAAGAAATGGTTTATGCAGTAGTGCAGTAACTTGTTTGAGTGTATGACTCTTATAGTCATTTTACTACAACGATTGAGGTATTTATCCACTTACGTATTGTTCATGCTAGGCACACAATATAACATTTCATCATCATAACTCAGTATTGGCAGTGAATGCAATATCTACTTGGTATACATCTCATTTCAAAATAGTTCCTTACATTGGCAAGTGCTGAATAAAAAATATATAATCCATATATTGGACTAAATGACTTGTTGAAATTATTTTTCCATGTTATTTTCTTAATGACAGGAGTTTGTGTGATTTTTATGTAGGATATCCATCAATAAATGAATTTGTGCTTGTAATATGCAATATCATACATAATACATGTGTAAATAATGTGTATTTGTGTTTGTACTAGTTTTACCCGCTTTACCCTACCCATTTACCCTATGGGTAAGCGGGTAAAGACAAGGGTAGGGTAAAGAGTTCGAGGGAGCGGGTAATTACCCTACCCTTTACCCGCAACCCTGATGCCGGTAAGGGTAAGGGAAAGCCATTACCCTACTGATGTAGGACATGCCCCACCTTTACGCACTTATGAGCGTAGGTGTCGCCGTGTTATTAGTTAGGCTTTATTAGCATGCTTTATTTTATTATGTCCTTTTTCTCATTTTCGGGCTCTTGTAAAGTCAAGTGGTTTAGCCCCACATTGGCTACCGCCCGTTTAGTCTTTCTTTTAGAAGTCTATATAAAGGCTCTATTTGTGTCCATGTAGAGACACAGTTGATGAATGAGAACTATTCCCTTTTAGTCTTTAGCCATATTTTTCTTTAATTCCGTAGATAGGCATTAAGTGGTATCAGATCCTAACCCTAAAAGCATTAGGGTTAGGTACTGACCAGCCGCCGTTCTCCACCAAACCCGTTGCCGCTATTCTCCACTACCCCATCCCAACCCGTTACTGTCATCCGCTGCCATCTCCAACCAAACCCACCGTCGCCGCCCCCATGTTGCTACCACTGCCATTGTTCATTGCTACCGCCGCTACCACTGTACGTTGTTGCAACCGCCGCTTCTGTCCGCGGTCGCCACCGTAGTCCATCGGCCGCTGCAGCTTGCTGTCGTCGCTTGCCACCGCCGCTACTTATTGATACACCGTCGCCGCCGCCTACTGTCACTGCCGTCGTCTGCTGCCGCTGACATCCTTTGGTCATCCATCCACTACTCCGTCGACAACTGGCCCCAGGTCGCTAGTAAGCACCCCCCCGGAGGGTCAGGGCACATATATCTTACTTTCTCCTGAAGTAATTCTCTCCATCCATATCAAAAGCAAGGAAGCAACGATTGTTATCACTTTGGGTAAGACCTTTTCATTGTTTATTATGCTTTTGCTTATCTTCTGCAATTTTAGTACATTCGCAAAAGGTCCATAGGGCCTTGATTCCTCCACCGAAAATTTGCCAAGTCCTAATTTTGGAAAGGTTTTCCCTTGTTCGGTGCACTACTTTTCTATCATATATTTGTCTGCATTGTTTTCTTGAATTGTTTTGCATTATCCATTACAGAACCAAGTTTTTTTTAGCGCAATAATTTTTTGGCTTTTTCGTTGCAAATCATTATGTCTGGACGTAGCTCTACTAGCTTGGTTTTAAAACCCACGTCGGAAGCATCCCCTATGTCTTCCCAACCCCGTTTACCCTTGAGACTCTGGGTCGGTCAATCAATGTCATCATGGTTGAGCTTCGCACTATTCGTCAAACCCATACACTACAGGCCGGTCAGAACTTGGCACCATTTATGGGGTATGGGATGCCACCAAATCTAAAAAATGCACCACAAAGCCCCCTGAACTCTACTTCTCTGTAGTTCTGCCCACCACAACTCCATGAGCCCTCTGCCTACCACCCCTATGGAGAAGTTGATCCTTTTTGCCTAACCTGATCCTTATTCACGACTCCCATATGTGGAACCACACCCCTATCAACCACCCTACCATCACACACCCCAAATCGGTGCCCCACAAGCACACTATGCACCACCGCCACATCCCTCTCCACGTGCTCCTCCTGTTCCTGCACCTCATCACCAACCATGGGCTCCGTCGCAAGGCCCGCATCCTCCCATGGCACCTCAGCCTCGAGCCCCTAGCCATGATATTTTTCATAACCCCCGGCGTAAACATGTTTTCCTCCACAACCCATACGTTCAATATCACCAGGGACCTCATCCACCACATCACAATGATATCACTCGACGAGTTAAAATAGATGCCCCCACTTTTGATGGTAAACTTGATCCCAAAGCTTTTCTCGACTGGATTGCTAGTTTGGAAGATTATTTCGATTAGTATGACATGACCGACGCTCAGCGGATTAGGTTTGCTAAGATGAAACTCGAAGGGTCAGCCAAGCGATATTGGAAAGGCGTTTAGCGCGACATGGAGCGTACTGGTCAACCTCCCATCCTTATTTGGGATGAGATGAAGACTAAGCTACGTGAGCGCTATGCTCTTGCCCAATACCAAAGGTTCCTTCTTTCTGACTGGATGGCCCTTAGCCAAAGGTCATCATCTGTTCCAGAGTACATGGGACGATTTGAGGAGGCTTAGAACCGTTGTATTCACAATGACTTTGATTGGCAATTGGTCGCTCGTTTAGTGCACCGTTTACACCCTGACATTAAACGAGAAATGGAGTTACAACAGTTAGACTCCTTGGATGATGTTTTTCACCGTGTCCAAAAGGTAGAGTTACCTTCAACCAGCTTCTCATGGTCCTTTTCTCGTTTTGGACAACATACTCACTCAACCAATAATCCTTCCATTATCCTAAACCGCTTTGCCTATCCCCTTCCCCAACCACCTCCCCAAAGTTCTTCAGCCCCTTCCTCCAGTAAAGGCAATGAGGTAGTCACAACTCCAATTCGGCCTCCTCCGCGAGGTCGTGAATGCTTTCATTGTCACAACACGACCCACCTAGTTGCCCAATGTCGTCGTCGTGCTCTTTTTGTGTCCTCTGATTCTCCTAATACCACCACTAAGGATGACATCAAACATGAAGATTTTTTCCTACCTTTGAACATTCTGATGATGACGTTGATTACAACTATAATTATGATCTGTCATATCTCCAGGTGATGTGTGTTTTAGTTGCCCCTTCAGAAGGAGACGAATGGAAACGCACCACCCCTTTCCAGACCTTCTTCAAACAAACTGGTAAGAGTTGCAAACTACTCATTGATGGTGGCAGTTCTCAGAACATCATTTCACCCCATGGATTGAAGCGTATGGACTTGCGCACAAAACCCCATCCTCAACCACATAAAGTGCATTGCGTGAACCAAATTAGCTTACCCATCACCAACAATGCCTTGTGCCCATCACTCTAGGTGCTTATTCAGACCACATTTGGTGTGATGTGTTGCCTATGGATGTTGGCCACATCATTCTTGGTCGTCTTTGGATTTATGACTTAGATGCCCACAATGAGGGACGTTCCAATGTTTATACCTTCAAGAACAAGGGCAAACACATACGCTTAGCACCTACTCGATTCATTTCTCCTCTGAAAAAGAGTCCCACACCAGAGCCCCACACCTCCAAATCCCAACACTCTTTACACCTTGTCACCGGAAGAGAGTTGGAAGAAGCCAGTCGCGAATCGGGATGCATGTATGTGCTATATATCAAAGACTCCAATCCTATTCCGATTTTCAACCCTCACCACCAGAACTTGTCTCCCTTCTCGATGAGTTCAGAGACATGACACCCACAGACCTTCCTGATGAGCTCCCCCCTTTGCGTGATATTCACCATGTGATTGATTTGATTCCAGGGTCTTCGCTATCTAACCGACCTCATTACCGTGTGAACCTGACTGAGCATGCTAAATTGAAATGCCAGGTTGATGTCCTCCTCAAAAGATTCATTCAAGAGAGCAAGAGTCGTTGTGTGGTTCCTGCTCTCCTTGCCCCCAAGAAGGATGTTAGCTGGAGAATGTGCTTAGATTGTCGACCCATCAATAAGATCACTGTGAAATATCGTTTCCCTATACCACGCCTTGACGACATGCTTGGTCTATTAACAAGATCCCGCTATTTCTCCAAGATTGATCTCCGTAGGGGCTATCACCAGATCCGTGTTAAGGAGTCCCATGAATGGAAGACTGCCTTCAAAACCCCAGACGGATTATATGAGTGGCTAGTCATGCATGTTGGCCTATCCAACGCACCCAGCACCTACATGCAAGTCATGAACCTTGTGTTACGGCCATTCATTGAAAAAATTTAGTGGTATACTTTGATGACATTCTGATTTTTAGTAAGACCAAGGACGAACACCTAAATCATCTTCGGCTTATCTTCGACACATTTTGAACTAAGAAACTATATGTCAATCTAAATAAGTGCTCGTTCCTACAAGGCTCCGATTGGTTTGTCGTAACTGGTCCGCAAAACTTATGAACAGGAGTTTCTTGAGCAGTTTTTCATGATTGGTTTAAAGTGTTGGAATTTGAGTTCTGTGACTTCCTGTGAGTTACAGACTTACATACAAAACACAGTTCTTGAGTTCCCTCTTAAAAAGAGCGGAAAACGAGTTTCGAGACAACTAACAACATTTCTTATACAATTATATTATTCATTCGTTATAAGTGACACGTGTAAAATATTTATGACTAGAAATATTAGCAGTGTGGATATAGTTCATTGCTAAAATATCATACACTATAATCGCACTATGTAAAATATTTTACACTGTAATCACCATTATCAGTACGATCTAAAAAATAAAAAATACAAACATCATGAAAAAGAAAAACACCGCACCATGTGAAAACAATGTGATTTATGTAATATATTTTCATTATTTATGTTTAAACAATATGATGTGAAAAATGATAATTATCTATAACCATGCACGAATAATATAGTAAAAGTTCCCTACAGATATAATATAAAAATTAATATTTTGCATCGCGTTAAACAATGATGAACCAAAACTTATATTTACAAGAGCATGAAATGTGGATATTATTACAATACTTTGTATACACAAAGTGAAATAAAAATATTGTGATATGATTTTAATCATAATATTTTTAAAGATTATAATCATATCATTATAAAATATTTTTAAAGGAGCAACATCAGCACCATAACCAC
Organism: Alisma plantago-aquatica; assembly: GCA_963693085.1. Taxonomy (NCBI): domain Eukaryota; kingdom Viridiplantae; phylum Streptophyta; class Magnoliopsida; order Alismatales; family Alismataceae; genus Alisma; species Alisma plantago-aquatica. Next base: position 62,732,025 of record OY856409.1, read on the forward strand.
TTGTTGTGGTTATTATGATTTAAGAATGTTATGACTTTTTACGGATATGATTCGTTTTTTATACCTTTGCCATCATCACTTATTTATATTATACAATAAAAATTAACAATATTTTTAATGATTTCCATATTTAAACTTACAACAAACCAATCACATGAAAGTGAATGGAACTTATGTTCCAGAAACTGAACTAGAGCTCCCAGAAAATGAGTTCCACGGAACTCATGACTTACACCAAACCAATAGGAGTCCAAGATAAAGTCCTATTCCTTGGCTACTTTGTATCTGCTACCGGCATTGAGGCTGACCCGGCCGAAGTCAAAGACATCACTGATTGGCCCTAGTCCACTTTGATTTCTGAGCTTTGTAGCTTTCACGGGTTGGCTACTTTTTATCGTCATTTTGTTTGAGGATTTAGCACCATTATGGCTCCTCTCACTGAGTTAATGAAGTGTGACAAATTCGAGTGGACGCCATCTGCAAGACGTGCTTTTGAGGCTGTCAAAACTAAGTTGATTGAAGACTTGCTTCTTCGCCTTCTTGATTTCTTACTTCCGTTTGAAGTATCTTGTGACGCTTCCGGTGTTGGCATTGGAGGCATTCTTAGTCAAGACGGTCACCTTGTTGTCCTTTTCAGTGAGAAACTCAATGACGCAAAGGGCTAGTTTGGTAGGGTGTACCCGGAGGGAGTTGAGTGATCTGAAAAGTAAATTGTTTAAAAGAAAGGTTTTAAGATGCAGGCAACAGATTTGGTACAATGCAGTTCGAATTTGTTGGCTTTGTGCAATTTCATTTGGTAGGGTGTTGTTCACAGCTGGAAAAGGTAAAAAGGAGTACTAGATACAACGGCTACCGTCGGAACACCTGCTGTCGGCCAGAAACTGCACCCGACCGCACCCTTTTTGGGTGTGGTACCTACTCCACATTTTTAGGCCAAAACAGACACCGCATGTGAGTTGAAAACCGGTGTTTTCATTTTCTCATTTCCAACCAAATAAAAATCAGGTCCTAATTCCTGAAGTTTAAAAGTGTTGATCTGGTCTTACACTCTACCAAACAGGGCCAAACCGTAATATAGACAGAATGGGAATTGCTTATTTGATGATTTAACAAGTGTACAATACAGTCTCTTATATAACAAAAGAGAGTAGAGACTAAAGCAGAGATGAGAAATATGGAACTAAAATAAAAACATAAGTGAGGCACATGTTAGGCACATGACACTCAACAAAACACAACATATCTCTATACTCCCCCTCAAGTTGGAGCGTAGATGTCGAACATGCCCAACTTGTCCACTAGAGTCTGAAAACGAGCTTTTGGAAGAATCTTGGTGAAGATGTCCGCTACTTGCTTTTCAATGCTGAGACATGGAGTGCAGATCCGTCCAGAAAGAATTGTTTCTCGAACAAAGTGACAGTCGACCTCAATATGTTTTGTCCTCTCATGAAAAGTGGGGTTGCTCGCAATAAAAATGGAGGTCTTGTTGTCACAAAACATCGGTATAGGGATGGAATAGGATATATCGAACTCCTGGGGAGACTCTGGACCCACAGAAGTTCACATGTAGTATGAGCCATAGCTCGGTATTCTGCCTCTGCACTAGATCCAGCTACGACAGTCTGCTTTTTGCTTCACCAGATAACAAGATTTCCACCCACAAATGTACAATACCCTGACATTGACTTACAATCAGAACGACTTCCTACATAGTCAGAGTCTGAAAACCAGATAGATTACAATGGACATTCTTATACAACAAGCCTTTTCCTGGAGAGCTTTTAAGATAACGCAGAATGTGACATATAGCATCCCAATGACACTGTCGAGGTTTATCAAGATACCTGCTAATGAATCCTACGGCAGCAGTGAGGTCAGCTCTTGACCGTCAGATAAATAAACTTGCCTACCAGTCTTCTGAACTGGTGATGATCAGCATAGGAAGGAGAATTTTCATCATCCCAATCCATATTTGGGTCACGGGGTGTGTTGGCTGGTTTGCAGCCAAGCATACCAGTTTCCTGTAAGAGATCAAGTACATATTTCCGTTGAGAGAGACACAGCCCTGCAGATGATCTGGAAACCTCAATGCCTAAGAAATATCTCAGCTTTCCGGGATCTTTAGTGACAAATTGCTTTTCTAAGTAGGTTTTAGTTGCCTGTATACCCACGGTATCACTGCCAAATAAAATAATATCGTCAACATAAACAATAAGAATGACTAGTCCAGCCACTGTTTTGCAGATAAAGACTGAATGATCTGAGTGAGAACGACGGAAGCCAAAAGTGACTACGATATGACTGAGTTTGTCGAATCAAGCACGTGGGCTCTATTTGAGACCGTATATGGCCTTTTTCAGTTTACAGACTTTTAAGGCAGACTCCTCCTGAGCAACGAAACCGGGTGGTTCCTCCATGTAAACTTCCTCCTGTAGATCTCCATAAAGAAATGCATTTTTAACATCTAACTGAAAGAGGGGCCAATTTTTGTTAACAGCAACAGAAATCAGAATTCGAACAGAATTTAATCGTGCAACAGGAGAGAAGGTCTCAAAATAGTCGACACTGTATGTTTGTGTGTACCCTTTTGCCACAAGTCGAGCTTTCAGGCGCTCAATTGTTCCATCAGGTTGATACTTAATGGTGAAGACCCAACGGCAGCCAACGGTAGGGCATGAAGGGGGGCGATCCACAAGTTCCCATGTCATGCGATCACATAGTGCATGCATTTCCTGATGCATTGCCTGTTTCCATGCAAGAATAACTAGAGCTTCTGCAGCAGTCTTTGGAATAGTGACGGCAGAAATTGCAGAAGTGAAGCATGCAAAACTAATATGCAGATTAGCAGAAGAACAGTAATGACTGATAGGATGTTTAGTGCAGGAGCGAACACCTTTGCGCAGACTGATAGGAAGGTGCAAGTCAGAAGTTACCTCAGTGTTTGTTTGACCATCCGCAGACGGAGGAATTGATTGTGGAGGGGCCATGGAAGGAGCGCTTGTCTTTGGCCGGCGTTGGTACACTTGCAAAGGGCGACCTTCAGGCTGGTCGAAAGAAGGCAAATCCTCAACAACGTCTGGTAGAGGCGTGGGTGCCAACATATCACTGGAGAGCGTTGCCCCATCATCAGAAAAATAGGGCATATGTTCAAAAAAGATCACATCCGCACTGACAAACCATTGCTTTAGAACCGGGTCAAAGCAGCGATAACCTTTCTGGGTTCTAGAATATCCCAAAAAGATGCATTTAGTGGAGCGAGGATCAAGCTTCGTCATCCCTTGGCGTAAATTTTTGACAAAATAGGTCCACCCAAAAATACGAGGAACAGAGAACAGAGGTGCATCAGGAAACAAAATGGTGTAAGGGATACGATTCTGTAAAACAGAGGATGGCATACAGTTTATAAGATAGCATGTCGTACAAACTGCCTCAAGCCAAAACCGGTGAGGGACTTTATAATGAAGAAGAAGAGTGCGAGCAACCTCCAATAAGTGGCGATTTTTCCATTCAGCAACACCATTCTGTTGTAGAGTATAAGGACAAGTGGTTTGATGGATGGTGCCACGAACAGAACAAAAAGATGTGACAGACTTTTGCACAAATTCTAGGGCATCATCAGTGCGGAAAATCTTAATGGATTTATTGAACCGGGTCTGTATTTCAGAAAAGAAGATACAGATATTGGCCAAAACAGTGCTTTGCTACGATCTTTGAGTAAAAAAAGCCAAGTAGCACGGAATAATCATCAATAAAAGTCAGAAAATATTTTAACACCAGAGTGACTTGGAACAGAACATGGACCCCAGATGTCCACATGAACAATATCAAAAAGTGCCTTAGAACCAATTTCTTTTTTAGCGGGAAATACAGACCGTGTTTGTTTTCCCAAAACACAAGATGCACAAGAAAAAGTTTTTTTAGATAATGCAGGAAATAAATGCTTCAGCTTTGTTGCAGACGGATGACCAAGCCGGAAGTGCCACTGAAGACCTATAACCAATGTAGACAGAAGAGAAGATGTTGCATGCGGTCCATCCAAATAGAAGAGTTCATCTGGTCCTTCATGGCCGGAACCAATCCACATCTTCGTGCGGAGATCCTTCAAAACACAACCAGAGGGATCAAATTTAATAGAGCACTGAAGTTGTTTTACAGTTTTACTGACCTATAATAAATTAACAGGAAATTGTGGTATGTATAAAACAGATTGGAGATGCAACTTCTGAGACCGAGGAACAGTGACAATGCCATGAACAGGAGTCTTGGAGCCATTTGCAACAGTGACAGATGGAATATAGTGGTTTTAGTCAAAGCAAAAAATAATTGGATGTAGCCTGCCATATGGACAGACGCACCAGAATCAATGCACCATTTATTGTTACCAGCAGAAGGAGAGGCAAGCATGGTGAAGGAACCCGCAGTAGATGTCGAAGGTAGCTGAGTCATGTGTTCCTGGAAAAAACTTCTCAAACTCCGAGCGAAGCCATTCAGTAGACAGCGGAACAGATTATTGGTCGGATGCAATATCAGTTGAGGCCTCTGTAGATGCTTGGTTAGCCCAGGCTGGTTTACCATGCTTGATCCAGCACCTATCTTTGTTGTGATTATCACGACCACACTAGTTGTAGAAGCGAGGCCCAGTAGCTTGGCCTCAACCAGGAGCAGTAGAGGAGTCATGTCCACCAGTAGGAGGTAGACGTCCACCACAGCCTCGACCGCGGCAACGTCCAGAGTTAGCAGTGCGAACAGCAAGAGCAGGATGCTCAATAACAAGATTGGAGGTCATTGACGGAAGTCTTTGAACTCGCTTAAGAACATCGTGAAGAGTAGGCAGGGGGTCGCTAGATAGAATCTGATCGACCACGCCAGAGAAAGATGTAGGAAGGGCAGCCAGAAACTGGACCAGTTGTAGTTCATTGCGCTGCTTCTAGGCTTCTTTGATGTCGACCTTCAAGGGATGGTAGATTTCGTACTCATTCCAAAGAGCAGAGCACTGGTTGTAGAAGTCATCGATATAAGTGTCAGAAGAAAACTCCTTGGCTAGGTATTTGAAAATTTCAAAAACACGTTTAGGATTCTGCTGATGGGAATAGACATGGGAGCGTTGGTCCCACATTGCTTTAGCATCATGAAGGCATAACAAGGACTGACTGATCTGCGGCTCGGTGCTATTAAGAAGCCAGGACATAACACCAGATTCGTCTTTGGACCATTGTGCATAGGTTTGTTTGCTTTTTACATCCGCAGGAGCGGCAGGAGGATCGGTAGTAAGATATGAGTACCAGCCTTGTGCCTTGACATTGAGGACGAAGGACGCCGACCAAAGATCGTAGTTAGAGCCATCGAGCTTGAGGGTGGTAACACACAGAGAACGAGGAGGCTCAACAGAAGCCATGATGAGCAGAGACAGAGTAGCAGTGAAGAGGCAGCGCAACAGCAAACAGTAGATAAAGAACCCGCTATGGGGCAATAGCAGCACCAGAGACCTGACGCATCAGATTAGAAGAGACCCGTGTCGGGCAGATAGACTGATAAAGGAACCTACGCCGTCATGAGGAAGATCAATATTCCGTCATGAGGTGCAGGCAGAGAAACCCAGAGAGATGAGAGACTCTTAATGTGTGGTGGCTAGGAAGCATGCACATAGACACGGATACGGATACGGACACGGACACGGACACGAACACGGGAATTTTCAAAAATATAGGACACGGACACGGCGCTGGACACGGCAAAAAATATACATATACATATACATACATATAATATTTTTATATATAACACAAAAAAGAACAAGCACATTCAAACTTAAAGATCATTTCATCCAAGCTATATTCACTTTCATATGTTCACTCAAACACACATTGCACACATCATGAAATTAAGCCATCAAAGGCATACGGTCAAACAAGTCCACATTGTAAACACAATAATAGTAATATAAATTTTATTCACAAACAATAACAAGTTAAGCACTAGAAGTATGGACCCATAGAAAAAAAAATTGCACATGTAAATTTGGACAATAATAAGATAGTAGTGGTGGTAGACAACAAAGAAAAAAGAAGAGGTATGTTGTTATTTGTAGAAGAGAGCATACTTGTTAAGGCGGCAAGAACGCCAAGGCACCATGCTAGAACGCCTTGTGCTTAGGCGCGCCTAGGCGTCACTTAGGTGACTTTAAAAAAATTATATTTCTGTACAATTTACCTATATTTATACATGTATTGTGATTTTTGTAACATCCCCCCTTCACATATATGTTATATGTTACCTATATCAATACATATGTTGCGATTTTTATAACATTTCCCCTTTCATATATATAGTATATTTCATATAGTAAATCCATAAAAGTCTGGGTAATCCACTGATATACATTTTCTTTATTTATACTTGATGTCTATAGTGTATTTCCCTATTGTATACATACACTTTAATTGTTTGTGCATAGATATATACATATTAAACACAACTAAACATGAATGTGTACAGTTTCATTGCTGCATACATAAATCTATACATATTGTAAAAGTTATACTTGGATGCAATTTTGCAAAGGTGTATTCTATGGTAATATGTGTATACAGGTTCTACTAATACTCAAAACAAATGTTACTTATGTAATCCACCTATATCAGTTTAAACTTCAATAAGGGATTTAGGATAACAATGATTAAGGATAGCAGTGGTTTACATAGTATCAGTAGATAATTTTCCTTCCTTAGGGTAATTATCAGCTGATATACATATATGTTGCAGCTAATATGGCTGTTTGAAGTTCCTATGATAAGCAAGAAAGGAGTTAGTATACGTAGTATGATATTTGTATTCCAGTTGAAGAGCTATTCAGGGTGAAAATATCCCTCAACATTTAAATCACATTCAAGCTAATACTAAGAAAATTAATATAAATACTAGAGTATGAATTCCATTTAATAATGATATTATACAACAAACATAAATAAATATACTTAATTTGAGTATTAGAACAAGCTTAGACCAAATAAATACCTATATATAGGGTCAGGGGTCCATAAAAAATCCATAAAGAGACATATTGGTCAAGGCGCAGGGCAAAGCGACCCCCTTGGAATGCCTTGATGCCTAGGCGGCCGCTTAGGCGCACCTAGGCACTCGCCTTAACAAGTATGAAAGAGAGTGAAATATTGATGTACATTCAGATTTGGGAAGAAAAGGAAGGGAAAGATGAGGTTGTTGGTGGTGGTAGTGGACAAATAAAACATAGATATTGGAGACCGAAGAAGAGGAAGACGAGAGGTTGGCAACGAGCGGAGAGAGAGGAGAGGCCAAAGTCTTTAGGTGGATGAAGAGGAGTAATTACCTAGGTGGCGATGTGACGAGGGGAAGATATGTACATCAGGGGTGGAGAGGAAGTTTATGTGCAATAGGATGTTTCCCCTTCTTAATTTGTGATGTGTTGTGTCCTAGTGCGTCCAAGCCATGTCCAGGACGTGTCCAACTCCTGATAAAAAAATGGGAGACCTGGACATGTCTGAGAAGTGTCCACCACGTGTCCACGTGTGTCCGTGGCGTGTCCATGTTGGACATGTGTTGGACACGGACAACGCGACCTCCGGGAAGTGTCCATCCTTCCTAGTGCGGTGGCTATGGTTGTCCGGAAGATTGCACGTACAGAAATGAGTGGAAGCAAGAGAGGAGGAGGACAGCAGTAGGAGTGGGCAGGGGCAAGTGGGCGGCGGCGGCCTAAGGGAGGGAGAAGGGCGGTGGCGGGTGGTGGGGTGGGAGGCGGCGGGGGGGGGAGGCGGTAGCGAGAAGGGGAGGGTGGGAGCGGCTAGGGCATAGGGGTAGGGTGGGAATTTGCAACTCGGAGAACCGGACTTGTTCTTGATACCATATAGACATAATGGGAATTGCTTATTTGATGATTTAACAAGTGTACAATACAGGCTCTTATATAACAGAAGAGAGTAGAGACTAAAGCAGAGATGAACAATATGGGACTAAACTAAAAACATAAGTGAGGCACATGCTAGGCACATGACACTCAACAAAACACAACATATCTCTATACGTAAATATTCCACTTACGATAAAGAATTCTACGTTGTTGTGCAATCCCTGCGTCATTAGAGGCACTACCTTCTCCATCAGGAATTCATCCTTTGGTCTGACCATCAGGCCCTTCGCTTTCTAAATTCCCAGAAGAATTTAAGTGTGCGTCATGCCAAGTGGTGTAAGTTTCTTCAGGAGTACACTTTTGTTCTCAAACATCGCTCAGGTGTTGAGAACAAGGTCGCAAACGCTCTCAGTCGTTGCTTGACCACCCTACAGTCTATGAGGGTTGAAGTCGTGGGCTTCGACCGTCTGAAAGAGCAATATTCCACCTGTCCTGACTTCGCGACTATTCATTCTGACCTTCTCAGTAGTACACTTGGCCATGCTTCTGATTTTATTCTACGAGATGGATTTTTTTTTCACGGCACGCAGTTATGTATCCCTTCTACTTCAGTTCGAGATTTTCTCATTTAAGAATTACATGTTGGTGGCTTCGTTGGTCATTTTAGTAGAGATAAGACCACCGCTCTAGTGACAGACAGATTTCATTGGCCTTCCTTACGACGTGATGTAGCTCACATAGTGTCTCAGTGTCGTACTTGTCAATTGGCCTAAACTAAAAGACAAAATATGGGTTTGTACACTCCCTTCCCTATTCCCCATGAGCTTTGGAAGGATCTAAGTATAGATTTTATTTTAGGTCTTCCCCGCACTTCTTGTGACCATGATTTCATGTTCGTGGTTGTTGATCGTTTTTCAAAGATGGCCCACTTCATTGTTTGTAGTAAGACTTCTGAAGCCTCGCATATCGCCCGCCTTTTCTTTAATCAGGTAGTCAAGCTACATGGACTCATACCAACCTCAAATTCTCTTCTTCCTTTCACCCTCAAACTGATGATCAAACTGACACATGAGTTTGGGTAACCTCCTGTGATATCTTATTGGTGAGCGTTTAGGCAATTGGGACTTATTGCTACCTACTGCTGAATTTGCTTACAACAGTTCTGTCAATCAATCCACGGGAAAGAGTCCATTCGAAGTTGTTAATGGATACAAACCTCTCCAACCTATAGATCTTTTACCTCTCTCCACTAATGACCGTACTTCCCACACTGCTAAGACCTTTGCCCAACACAGTCATGATTTGCATGCCGAGATTCGCCGAAAAATTACTGTCTTATGAAAACTATAAGCTTTCTACAGATGCACACCGCAGGTTTCAAGAATTTAATGTGGGAGATTATGTGTTAGTATGTGTGCGTCCTAAACGCTACCCCAATAACTCCTTCAAGAAGCTTCATGCCAGAGCGTCAGGACCGTTCCAAATACTTAGTCGACAGGGACCCAATGCTTATGTACTGGATTTGCCAGTAGATTGGGGCATTAGTGCAGCATTCAATGTGGAGGATCTTTCTCCTTATTGTGGTACATTCGAGCCCCCTCCACCACCAACAGTGGCTTCTTCAGATCGTCACTGTGCTCCGCCGTCTTCAGCAACGTTACCGCCTCTGCCTCGACTTCCGCAACAGCCGCCCGAACGCATCGACACCGCCTTGGATGACCAGACCATCCTCACCAGCCAGGGCACCGTACATCATTTCTTGGTTCGCTGGAGAGGTCGTCTTCAGTGGACGCCACCTGGATCCCTGAAGAGGAGTTCCGCCGCATTGATGCAGATCTTCTTGAGCTCTACCTCAGTACTGACTCGACGGAGTCTAGTCTTTTGCAGCCAGGGGAGTTGATGTAGGACAGGCCCCACCTTTACGCACTTATGAGCGTAGGTGTTCCCGTGTTACTCGTTGGGCTTTATTAGCATGCTTTATTTTATTACGTCCTTTTTCTCATTTTTGGGCTCTTGTAAAGTCAAGTGGTTTAGTCCCACATCGGCTACCGCCCGTTTAGTCTTTCTTTTAGAAGCCTATATAAAGGTTCTATCTGCGTCCATGTAGAGACACAATTGATGAATGAGAATTATTCCCTTCTTAGTCTTTAGCCATATTTCTTCTTTAATTCCATAGACAGGCATTACCTACCCTACCCTACCCATTTCCAGCCCTAAAATGGAAGTTTGAGAATATCATATGGTTTTTTGACCTTCATGCATTCAGTGTATGGGAAATGAAACTTCTAGAAGGACAAAGTGACTGTTGCAAAAATATCAGAGGGCAAGATTAAAATTAATAAAAAATCAAGGGGGCTAGAAAACTGAACTTGTAGAAAAATGTATTTACAATTACCTATAAAAACCTCTGAAGCCCTCTTCATGAGCAATCCTTCTCAAAGCAGAGAGAACACTTCTATATGGCACAACTTCTGGCCTCATGCCCTGTGTCTGTAATTGCCCGCCACAAAATGCAGTACAGTGAAAAGTCAGATCTATAAACACAGCGGATAAAAGGCATGACAGCAAAGTAGTTGACTTGTATGGTAATAAGGCTTTCAAAGGATATAGCAAACGGCAAGCAGAACAAGCAAGTTGGATACAATTTCACAATCTAACCATAGAATTAAACCAGAGTGGTACTTATGTGTAAAAAGTATGGTATAGATGTTTAAGGATGCAGGATAGGATGCAGTTTTCTGCCATCCTACACCAAGCATCTGAGTGTTCCCTTAGAGAAATGTTCACAAAGGCAGCCTTTATAAGAATAAAGATCATTAAGCGTGGAATGAATCTGTATTCGAACTTGCACTAAATCCTCAATGTGGCTTCAGCATTTTTGCATATACAGCAAATTTCACCTCAGGGCTTATAACAGGTAGTTGAAACTATAGTTCAATCAATGTGGTATCAGAACTTTGTAAATGTAAATTATTAGGAATTCTGTTGATGAAAGGCAGATGTAAATAAATATAATAATATATTACATATGAACGCACAGAAAAATAAAAGAAAACACTGTGAAGCATAAATAGTTATATAATGTATCCACCAGATCCAATTGGCTGGCATATACTGATATTAAACCATCTTTAATGGAAAATTACATCAGATCAGTTGTGTACAAGCTCTGAGTAAAATTCCTGAAGCAGCAACTCTGCTTCTGTACGATTGTTCCATGTTATGATGCTTCTCACTGCAGGATGCCAACTACACTTGTAAGATGTGCACCTAGGCATCAAGGCATCCCATGGGTTGCCCCTCGACTGATTTGATAGCTTGGGTCAATTTGGGCCACTGGATCAATAATGCGTACCACTAATCTACTTTTGGGTCCTAATATTAATACATTTTTTTATTGTAAGTGTTATCTGCTAATACCATTATTATGATGGATTGAGACCCTTCTGGTTAAAAAGATTGACAGAGCCCTCCAGTCGACAGTACCCCCAGCTTCATCTTTGAAAGTGCCTATAGATGAATCTAAACTAGGGTTTCACTTGCTAGGTTATTGAACATCTTACATCTCTCTATGTAATGTTTCATTCGACTGATGACGACTACAATTGATGACAAAAGTAGGACATGGAATATGAGGATATTGTTCCCACTAGCAAGCCGAGTGATGAAGAGTGGAAGAAAATGTCAAGCACAGCCAGAGGCTCTCATTCAAATTGCATCTAGGCCTCCAAATTTGATTGTTACATGAATATATAGATGTGTGTGTGCATAGTATACATAAGTGTGTGTGCATATTATACATAAGTGTGTGTACATACATACATACATACATAGAGAGAGAGAAAGAGAGAGTATATGAGTATTTTGGTTTCGTGATTTATTTAATATATGGGCCCACGTCTATTTGCCCCTTTAGTGCATGTACTCTTAATTCGTTAGGATTTGTCTTATATCTTGTATGTGTCCCCTTTCCTATATATAGCAAAGGGGTCTATTCATCAAATAACAACAATACATTATTATCCTACCAACTTGTTTTCTAACATGGTATCAGAGCATCCGATCTTGCGCCCTAACCCTACATGTGAGAGAGAGAGAGAGAGAGAGAGAGAAGATCCATCCCCTTGAGCATGTTGTCGTCCCTTACGGTGCTTGGTTGTATGCAAAGATGCCCACTCCTTTCTTCTTTTAGGAGTATCTCCTTGAAGTCCTCTCCATCTGAAAACCAATCTTTTATGTATGATGACGCTCAAGTGTTGATGTCATTTGCCATGCCTATGTCATTTCTTGCTACAATCGTCATTAAGATCTAGGGTGTTGTAACTGCCACCATTTATGATGTCGTCGCTACCACCTTGCCTTGAGGAGACAAGTCATCGGGACCCTCGCCTAAGGCCCTCGCTGCCTCCTTCCTCCAGTGTCATGTTGTGGCTGGTGATTTCAGATTAGGTATAAACACACTCCAAATGCCCAAACTTGTGCATCCCATCTTGGAGAAAAACAAGTCAAAATCAATGTAAGTGCACTTTTGTGGAGAAGACATCAAATCCATTAGAATCAAGTTGTAAATCACTTGTAATGATTGTATGACTCGTAATTAAGCTTAGAAAAAATCAAAAGCACTTAAATCGAATATTTAAGCACTTTTATGGCACTTTCCAAAATTCATCACAGGGACTTGTCGGCCGAGTTTCATCTAGGATAAACTCGACTGACATCCTTGATGGATCTTGGGAACTGACACGGTCGGCCGAGTTTACCCTAAGATAAACTCGACCGACACCCTACACAGGCAAACCAAATTTAAGCCGTCGGTCGAGTTTCATCCAGGATAAACACGACCGACAACTCAAATTTGATTCGTCGCATAGTGTTATCGGTCGAGTTTCCCAAAAGTAAACTCGACCGACCGCACTGTACGGAATGTGTAAAAAAAGTGTTTCTAACCGTTCGAGTGTTGAAAAACTCGAAAATATATCCGTTGCAACACCCCAAACGGCTAGAATTCGTCCTTAAGTGTTTCTACTGGCTAGTAGGCATCCTCAACTATAAATAAGACCCCTTGGGCTTCATCCAATGGTTAGCCAAGCACTACGAAGGTCCCTATATTATGGTTGAGTGCCTCAAGAGCCTCCTTCCACTCTCAAGCTAAATCACTTGCTATACTCATTACAGTGTATTAGTATATATATTTTATTAGTTTTTCTTTTATTGTTGTGTTATGGGCTTTAGACTTGTCTTGTCTATTAGCCTCTTTCCTTTATCCCATATTGTTTGTCTTTGCTTTATTCTTTACTCTCTTGTCCTATAAAATAGAGGTCTATGTAATTGTTTTATTCATCTAAGAAGAAGCCTTTAGTTATTTTAGATGGTATCAGAGCAGTTTGATCCTCCTTAAGCCCCTCCCACCCTAACCCTACCCATGCCTCCATGAATCCTAACCAACCGCCACCCATGCTTTCTCCTTTCTCCCTGTTGCCACCCCCCTTCTCCCCCCACCAACGATGGCGCCGCCAACCCTCCTGCCTGACCTCTCCTTCTCCCTACCATCGTCGTCCACGCCCTCCCCACATGTCGCCATCCTCTCTGCCTCCCCTAGACCTGCCGCCACCCCCTACTCCAATCCGCCGCCCCCATCCCCCTAGCCCCGCCGCCACCCCCCTGCTCCATTACGCCGCCACCCCCCCCCCGCTCCACTACGCCGCTGTCACCCACACCACCAAACAGCCACGCCACCGCCATCACCTCTCCCCTCCTAACAACCCGCTCCCGCCCACCTCCTCTCCTTCCTCTCCTCTCCCGCATCATCTCTCCCTCCGGCTAGTACCCCCAACCACCCCTTCTCTTCCCTGCTAATCTCTGAAAGTCTCCGACAATTTTCTAATTATAGCACGTTCGTTTTTTCGCTCTCTGCCTACCTACACCTCATGGTGGAAAAAAATTTCTCCATGTTGGCGTAGGTTTTTCTGTATTTTCTGTTGCCCCTACGTGGGTTTTTGAGATCTGATGCTTCAGATCTCATGTTGCTATCTTTTGCCCCCATGCGGGTGTTACTAGCTCTTGCTCTGCCCATGTGTTGTGTTTATGCTGCTCTTCTCTGTTGACTGCTACGTCTATCTCCTGCCTGCTACCCCTGCCTGCTTCTGCATACTACGTGATTCATGGCGTCCACAGATCTGCTCCGAAATCTGTGTGCCACTACTGTCAAGTTGGATGGATCCGACTATCACACCTGGGCTGCTTCTTTCGAACTTTATGTTAAGGCTCAGGGACGCTACTCTCATCTTTCTACTGCTGGCTCGACTGCCCCTGCTGCAACTGCTGATGACAAAACAAAGCAGCATATGACCTGTGGACAAAGGAGGACACTGGTGTTATGACCTGGATGGTCAACAGTGTTGAACCTAAGATCAGTCAATCTCTTCTGCGACTTCGGGCGGTGAAGGACATGTGGGATCAACTTTCCCACGTCTCATCAACACAATCCGAAGAAAGTGTTTGAAATCTTCAAACACTTGGCCAAAAAGGAGTACACTAACACTTATTCTATCGAGGACTACTACAATCACTGTTGTGCGCTCAGGGATGAATTCGAGATTTACCACCCGATTGTTGTTGATATTAAGGAAGTTCATCGACAGCGCAACGAGCTTCAGCTTGTTCAGTTTCTTGTTAGGTTGCCACACTCCTTTGCTGGTGTGGTTGATAAGATCCTATCCAGTGATCCCCTACCAACCTTGAGAGATGTTCTCAAACGCGTACAGTGCTTACCTTCTGTCACTCAAGTTTCCCGTGATTCCTCTAATGCGGCGGCACATGCCGTTAGGACCGGTGATTCTTTCCGCAGTCATGGTCGTGATCGTGGGTGTGATCAAGGACGCTCTACTGGACTTAGTCATGGATCTTACTCATCTGGTTTCGACTCTTCATCTACTGAACAATGCTATTGCAACTTCTACAAACGAACCAATCATATTGAAGATCGTTGTTGGATCAAGCATGGCAAACCTGCCTGGGCAAATCAAATCACGTCAAAATAGTCTGACACTGTTGCATCCTCATCTGCCCCACCTTCTACAGAATCGATCTGATCTGAGTTTGAGAAGTTGCTTTAAGCACGACTGGCTTCCTCTGCTGAGACCTCTATTGATGGCAGCTCTGCACTCCTGGCACAGTCTAGTAAAAATCAATGTTTTAAAAAACGTTAAGCGGTAAGCGTGCGGACAACACCTTGTAACTGGTTAAGCGGTAAGCAGCCGATTTTTTAAAAAACGGGTTTTGATTTTCTATACAATTTTATAAAAAAATGCACATGTATGCATATATATACTATACTTTTTGGAACCTTTATACATATCTGAACACCCTAAATAACCATACTAAACACCCAAATACTTTATAACACAACTATAAAACAATGATTATAGCTAAACTATTAACCAATAGACTTATCACACATAAAACACCCTATACAACTATAAAACAAAAAAGTATTAAGTATATATGCATGATACAATAACTATTTTGCATCACATTACAGAAGACTTATCATTGATACCTTACTAACTTATTGCTACATTTACATATCATCACTTGATCAAAAATTACAGCAGTACATTTAACCAAAGTATGCATTCTAAAATCTATGTCATGATTAGTTACATGTAATTTACTTGGATATACAGCAGTACCCGATTACTATGTCTTACATAGAAAGTATGCATATTAAATTAACTAAGGCTTATCATAGAACATGTATTGTATATAAGTTCAATATATTACAGTCAATAATTATTTTACTTTCAAAAATTACTTAATGTTACAGGCTTGCAGCAGTTTTTTTTTAAAACGGGTTTGAGCGTCCGATTAAGCGGCTGATTAAGCGGATTAAGTGGCTGATTAAGCAGGTTAAGCGGGAAAAAAACGCCCGTTTTCTTTTTTTAAATTAATCGGACGCTTAGGGGGTATTTTAAACGGCTGGGCTGCTAAACCGATTAAGCGGCCGCTTAAGCGGCCGCACAGAACGTTTTTCATTTCACTGGTAAAAATACATGGGTGATCGACTCCGGTGCAACCTCCCATATTACTGGCAATCATACTTTATTTTCTAAACTGCATAAAACTTCTGCTATTCCGCCTGTTACTCTTGTCGACGGTTCTCAAACACTCGTTTCCGGAATTGGAATATCTGCACTCCTAGTCATCTTTTATTACGTTCAGCACTATATGTTCCTAAATTCCCAATAAATATGTTATCTGTGAGTAGAACTGTTAAGAGCCTGCGGTGCTCCATAACTTTTGACTCGGGATGGTGTTATCTTTCAAGATATGTGCACGAGGATGAAGATCGGTTTGGGCCATGAGGGACCAAACGGATTATACTACTTGGACACGCCGAAGACTGTTGCGCTACTGACTACTTCTGTGACCAGCCTCCAGTGGCACTATCGTTTGGGACACCCTTCACCGGCTAAGTTGAAGCACTTACTACCTGATATTTCTGATTCAGTTTTTCACTGTGAAACATGCCAGTTAGGCAAACATGCTAGATCTACTTTTACCTTAAAAACTTATATTGGCTCAAAACAGTCGTTTGATATAGTACATGTTGACATTTAGGGCTCGTATTCAGCTTCTAGCATTTCTGGTTTTCGATACTTTTGAGTTTTATTGATGATTTCTCTAGAACTACCTGGTTATTTTTGTTAAAAGGCAGATTGATATCATTGATACCTTTTCTGTTGAGATTCGTACCCAGTTTGATGAAACTGTAAAAATCTTTCGTACTGATAATGCCCTTGATTTCATGAAAACTTCTGTCAGTCATTATTATCGGGAAATCATTCACCAAGCATATTGTAGATACGCACCTCAACAGAATGGGGTTGCTAAACGCAAGGATCGTCATCTTCTTGAGGTTGCTCGCACTCTCCTTTTCCAGTACCATGTCCCCCTATGTTGTTGACCGGAACTCGTTTCCACTTCATGTTATCTCATTAATCGCATGCCTTTGTTCTTAGCAATCAAGTGTCATATCAAATTCTATATCCTGATGCACCTCTATTTATTGTGCCTCGAATTTTCAGAAGTACATGTTTTGTGAAAAATCTGCATCCTAACCTAACCAAACTAGATCCTCGTGCTACCAAGTGTGTTTTCTTGGGTACTCTAGGACACAAAAAGGGTACCGGTGTTATGATCTGATTACAAAGAAGTGGATGGTTTTTGTTGATGTCGTCTTTTTTAAGCATATGTCATTCTATTCTTCTGCCAGCTCAACACTGACATCTGATTTACTAGCGCATACTCCACCTCTGATTGATGATACCGCTCTACCAGATACAACTGCTGCACCTGCTCCTCCACTGAAGGTTTATCAAAGAAGACCGAAAGCTCCAACTCCCTCCATGACCCCTCTAAGTCCTCCATCCTCGTCGGCAAATCCATCTTCGCCTCAAGTATTTTCTGAAATGGATATTCCTATCAGTTTACGCAAAGAAACTCGATCTTGCACTCAACAACCCATTGGGAAATTCTATACTACTGCTAACTTGGGAACTAATTTTGTGAACGTCACTTCTGCTCTATCTGATGCTTCTATTCCTAAAAATGCTACCCAGGCTCTTCAGCATCCAGCATTGCATCAAGCCATGGAATCTAAAATGCAGGCTCTTACTAATCACCATCCTTGGGATTTGGTTGATGCGCATGTTGATTGTCCACCAGTTGGCTACTAATGGATTTTTACAATCAAATATCATCCTGATGGAACTATTGAGCAATCAAAGCTCATGTTGTAGCCAAAGGCTACACTCAGACATATGGCGTAGGTTACTTTGAAACCTTCTCTCCTAACGCTCGCCTGAACTCGGTTCGTGTACTTATTTCTGTGGCAGTAAATTCTGACTGGCCTTTATTTCAATTAGATGTTTAAAATGTTTTCCTATATGGCGATCTACATGAGGAGGTATACATGGAGTAGCCTCCCGGATTTGTGATTAAGGGGGAGTCATCCAAAGTCTGTCGCCTGCGCAAAGCAATTTATGGACTTAAGCAAAGTCCCCGAGCCTGTTCTGACAAGCTGAGCCCTATTCTTCAAAATTTTGATTTTCGTTGTTCTCAGTCTGATCATTTTATGTTTGTCAAGAAAACTACTTCTGGTTTTGTGATCATGATTGTCTATGTTGATGACAATATATTATCTGGTAGTGACTCCGCAGGAATCCAGGTTACTAAAAACTACTTGGAAAAATGCTTTGTTACCAAAGATTTAGGCAAATTGAGATATTTTATGGGCATTGAGGTTTCTCATTCATCCTTTGGTCTATGCTTGTCGCAGCGGAAATATATTCTAGATCTCCTATCTGAAACAGGAATGCTTGGGGTCAAGCCTGTTGCTACTCCCTTAGATCTCAATACTAACTGGGATGACGAGAATTCTCCTCCTTACCCTGACCATCATCTGTATAGACGAATGGTAGTGAAACTTACATATCTCACTGTTATTCAAGCTGATATCACGCTTGTTGTTGGATTGGTTAGCAGATATCTAGATAAGACCAAACAGTCTCACTGGGACGTTGTATGCCATATTCTAAAGTATCTGAAAAGTTCTCCTCTTAAAGGCCCGCTTTACAAGAAACATGGGCATTGTAATCTTATAGGTTATTCTGATTCTGACTATGCTGGAAGCAAGATAGATCGCAGATCTACATCTGGGTGCTCCACTTTTGTAGATGGCAACCTAGTCACCAGGCGAAGCAAAAAGCAAGCCATAGTTACTCGTTCTGGTGTTGAAGTCGAGTATTGAGCGATGGCTCATACTCAAGGAATTAAATGTCGATACCGACGCCTTATCGACGACGTGGAAATAGATATTTACAGGTATACCGACGGAAATATCGACAGATGCAATCCTGGACTTATCGACGCCTAAATGAACGAATTAAATCATGAAATTTTACAGGCGTGGTCTCAACACCTAGATGCAACGTTTTATGCAATAAAATTCTATATTGGGTATGTTGGGGGGGTCCATCATGTGGGAGGTAGGGAACCTATCCTGTTTTCTGCAGATTTTGATGAAGGATTTCGATGACAAAATACTGGAATTAAGATTTGAAATTTTACTAGCACAATCCATAAACATAAATACACACACTTATGCAATAATATCCAATTTACAACACATAAATAGCATAGTAACTTACTAACTCATATCAGTTGTATGTCGAGTTACACACTGATTCTCCATAAAATATTGAGTTGATATGGTTGACATATTGCTCCCATAACATGTACATTATGTAAGGTTGGTGGTATCAAGTTACGTGTTGCTCATACACATCATGTACAATACTATATAAGTGTATAATACTCGTTCGTATTATGTAATTAAACACGATATGTTTTAGAATTTTACAGTACTATGTCTCCATATGCATCATATCAGATTCTAAAAGAAAATATACACCAGGGCTTTCTATTGCTCTTCTTCAATGTGTGACTTTGACAATTAACTTCATGATTGTCAAGGAAGTTAGGCACAATCATTGTTGTGACACCTTTTCTCTGTTGTTGTTTGTAGCACAGGATCTTGAAATGCAGTATTGAGTTTCTCCATGGATTATGCACAATAGCGGGATAAGTATAAAAGCCATTATTACCATGCCCATCATATGCATGTCGTGGGGATGCGATAATTTAAAAGTCTAGTTACCATTTCAACCATGTCCATCTTGTGGGATATATGTAGCAAGTGCCATGTATAATCAAATATAAGACTAGAAAGTTACAAAATCTATGTTTTTTTACAATATTTGTTTGTTGTGTTGCGAGCTAGTACATTTTCTTCCTTTGTATGATAAAAATACTAGTTAGAAGAACATATGTATACTTATTAGCTTACTACTAAAAATGATAGCAAATTATACTTATATTTTGTGGATTATTTACATATATTACTATGATTATTATGTAGATTATGAGAAAGTGTTGTAGATCTACAAACACATACAATTAGGAAGACATAAAAAAGCAGATGGCGAGATCTTTGCCAATTTAAGGCATTTTGGGACGAATTTACACTTTAATTGAGATAGATGATGTGTAAATGAGAGAAATGGTAGAAAACATAAAGGAACACCTTAGATTAGACTTATCTGAGCCCTAGTTGTCGAGATCCCTTTGCTCCACCATTTCCTCCTCTCAAACAACAGAAACAGACGTAAGCACGCAAAAATCGGTATATCTGTCGGTATACCAGTAAATTTCGTCGATATTTGGCAGTATTTGGCGATATTTGGCGATACTTGGCGGTATATCATCGGTTTACCGATATTTGCAATCCCAACGACAGGTTTGTGTGAACCGATGACCGATGCCGTCGATATCGGTATACCGGTCGGTATACCGACGATATCGTCGATATCTCTTTCCATGCTCATACTACATGTGAACTCTTCTGGGTACAAGGACTTAATAAAGATTTTGGTGTCTCTGATTCTAAGCCTATTCCCGTGCACTGTGACAACAAAGCAACTATCTTTATTGCCACAATCCCACATTCCATGAACGCACTAAACATATTAAGGTTGATTGCCACTTCGTGCAGGAAGTTGTCTTATCTGGTCAGATCTCTACGCCTTATACAAATACTTTAGATCAAGTTGCAGACATCTTCACCAAAACTCTTCCAAAGACCAGATTTACTACTCTGATGGACAAGGTGGGCATGATTGATATCTATGGTCCAGCTTGAGGGGCAATATTAGTATTTATATTTTACTTGGGGGGGGGGGTTATTATTGTGTTATGGGCTTTAGACTCGTCTTGTCTATTAGCCTCTTTCTTTTATCCCATATTGCATGTCTCTACTTTATTCTTTACTCTCTTATCCTATAAAAGAGAGGTCTCTGTAATTGTTTTATTCATCTTAGAAGAAGCCTTTTATTATTGTTAATATATCTCTTTATATTCTATTATTTGTAATTTCTATATATTGATGGACCTCTATGTAATTTCTCTAGTTTCTATTAATAAAAGGGTGAGAGGTCTTGAACCCTCACACACTCTGCATTGCAAGCAGCATACGTTCGCATGGTATCAAAGCAAGGTTGCTCCTAGGGTTCATTTAGGGCGCCGCCCCTCTCTCTCCCCTCTCCTCTCCTTCACATCGCCGCCACCGGGCAGCAGCGTCGGCGCCCCGCTAGCAGCAGCCGCCGCCCTGCTGGCAGCAACCGTTGCCGCCTAGGAGGGCAGCAGCCACCGCCAGCCCAAGGGCATCCGCCGCCGCCAGCTAGGTGTGGCCACAACAGCTGCCAGTAAGGGCAAGCCCGTAGCCGCCGGCTCCAAGCAAGCCCACCGTCCGCCAACAGTCCCCGGTTCCTCCAGTGGACTCCGAAGGCAGCGTTTACGTAAAACGGCGCATTAAAATTTATACTGGAGGCTCCGTCCGTACGTAGGAAATTCCTAATCACATCTCCTCCATGTGTGATTAGGAAATTTTTTGATTGGGGGCTGTGGATGCGTCAGAAAAGCATCTAATCATTTGACGTGACGTGTATCTCTCCGTCACTCTATCCTTATGTGACGTGTATCTCTCCGTCACCCTGTTGAGAAATGATGGAAGAAGCATGGTAGACCTGCTGCACCACCTGTGGGGACAGCAAACTATGCAAAAACTGATGAGTCCTTTAAGTCGTTTGCATCAAGTTTTGGTTCTTCTGGCATCACACTCACAAAGGAAGAATATGATAGATTTATTCTAGCTACACAGCATCTGAATGTGGGATCTTCTTCCTCAGCAAATCTGACATCTACCACTGGTAATCAGGCTATCTCTTTACTGGCTTTTGGTTCAACTTCTTCATGGGTGGTTGATTTTGGAGCATCACCGCATATGACTGGTATGAGGAGACTACTTCATTCCATTGACTCACATATCCCTCACAAATCTGTGACCATAGCAGATGGTTCATGAGGAGAGTGTTAGCAAGTGGATCTGTTTCTCTGACTCCTAAAATTGATCTTAAATTTGTTCACTGTGTGCCTGCATTTCCTTTTAATCTTCTCTTTGTTGCAAAATTAAATGATATTGTGAAGTGTGAATTGTACAGTGACGTTTGGGTCTTCTTGCTTTGTATTACAGGATCTCAAGAGTATGAGGACGATTGGTGGGGGGCTTAGGAAAGGTGATCTATACCTCTTCCATGGTGACAGTCTGCCTCGCCAAGTATCTATTCCTGCTCTGGCTATCCTTTTGAGCGGTTCTCCCTTACTGTGGCACTACAGACATGGACATCCATTGTTAGAGAACTTGAGAAAGTTAGAACCTGAGTTATCCTAAGTGTCTTCATTAGAATGTCAATCCTGTCAACTGGAAAAACATCATAGAATGTCTTATCCCAGTCGTGTCAATAAACGGGCATCTTGTCCCTTTGAGTTAGTCCACAGTGATGTTTGGGGTCCTGTAAAGACCAATAGTTATAATGGTTTTCGCTAGTTTATTTCCTTTGTAGATGATTTTTCTCGCATGACATGGATTTATTTATTAAAGAGTCGAGAGTTTGTGTTATCCATTGTCAAGCATTTTCATCAAGAAATAAAAGTTCAATTTGATTGCAATATTAAAATTCTTCAATCTGATAATGCCTAGGAAAATGTTCAAAGTGTTATGGCTGATTTTTGTAGCTCCGTTGGGATGATTCATCGTACGTCTTGTCCTCACAGGCCTCAACAAAATGGGGTAGTTGAGCGTAAAAATCATCATCTTCTTGATATTACCAGGACTACTATGTTTCAATTAAGGAAGAAAATGTCCGATTTCGATGTCGTTTCGATGGCATGAAACAGATTTTTCAACAAATTTCGACAGAAATTTTGATAAATGTGTTCAATGGCGTTTCAAAGGCAAAATAAACGAATTAATTTATGAAATTTTACCAGCATGATTCTACTAGTGTAGATCTACTCAAATATATAATAATATTTCATATTGGATATGTGAGGGGTGGGGTCTCATCATTTTTTAATGAATGACCCTGAATTGTTTCGATGGGCATTTCGATGGGGATTTTTTATGTTAATTTTCAAAGGTGAAATCAATGAATTAAGTCATTATAGTTTTCAAGCACAATATACAGACTAAAAAACACAAAATTGTGCAAAAAATATGCTCTAGGTAGTACATAGTATATGAAAACGTAGAAAAAAAATCGATGATCTGCATGTTTCGAGAGTTTTGTTAGTCAATTTCGATGTCCGATTGCCACAGAAACAGAAATTTCGGTCAAAATTTCAACAATTTCGTCGAAATTTTGAACATTGGGTTCAATCCAATATCCCTAAGAGGTTTTGGTCTGATGCTTTACTTACTGCCTGTTTCCTGATCAACAGGCAACCCTCTTCGGCGCTTCAAGGACGCACTCCGTTTTTTGCCTTATGTCCCAAAGATCAGCCTTTCCTTGTTCCTCTCAGAGTGTTTGGTTGTACTTCATTTGTCCACAATTTTGATCCTAAGGCTGATAAGTTATCCCCTAGGTCTATTAGGACTCTTTTTCTTGGGTACTCCAACACTAGCAAAGGATACAAGTGTTATTGTCCCAGTCTCCGTCGTATGTTTGTGTCTCAGGATGTAACTTTCCATGAGTCCACACCATATTTCTCGAGTGTTCCCAGTAAGGGGGAGCAATTGTGTGAAAGTGAGACAGTGCTACCATCAGACATCGGTGAGAGAGTGCTACCTATCATTCCTGACTATATTGTAATTCAAGAAGAGCAGCTAGCAGGTGATACATTAATTCAACAATATCAACATGTTTATAGCAGACGAGGCAGGCAGGATCCAGAGGAGGTAGCGACTCCAGTCTCTGAGCCTTCCCCATCTTCCTCTACTCAAGAGATTTTTGTAGAACCATCTGACCCTGATGTTCCCATTGTTGTTCGCAAAGGTACTCGTTCTTGTACTTATTCGACATCCTATTGCAAGTGTGTTGTTTGTCGAAATTATCCAAGCAGGCTCGGACATTTGCTCTTGGGATTGATTATGTGGTCATTCTAAGAACTCATCTTGATGCTATGAAAGATACTGGTTGGAAACAGGCAATGCATATGGAAATGTCTGCTCTTCTACAAAACAATACATGGGATCTTATTGACTTACCTCCATGTGGGTTGCAGATGGGTATTCACAGTAAAACATAATCCAGATGGTTCAGTTGAGAGGTTAAGGCTACACTGGTGGCAAAGGGTTACACTCAAACATATGGAGTTGATTTCTTTGAGACCTTTTCACCAATGGCTCGTCTGAATTTAGTATGGATCCTTATTTCTCTGGCTACTACTTTTGACTGGCCTCTATTTCAACTTGATGTCAAGAATGCCTTTCTCCATGGTGATCTACAAGAAGAGGTGTACATGGAGCAACCTCCTAGTTTTGTTGCTCAAGGGGAGTGTCACAAGGTGTGTAGATTGAAGAAAGCCATATACGGATTGAAACAATCTCCTAGAGCTTGGTTTGACAAGTTCAGTGATGTTGTACTAAAGATGGGCTTCTCTTGTTATGTGACTGATCACTCCTTATTTTATTCTAGCTCTTCTGTTGGATCCATCATTATTGTTGTATATGTTGATGATATAGTTATCACTAGCAGTGATTCTATAGGCATATCACGTGTGAAGGAAGGATTGTAGGGGCACTTTCAAACAAAGGATCTGGGCAAACTGAGATATTTTCTGGGCAATGAAGTACTTAGATCTCATGCAGGTACTAATTTGTCTCAGAGGAAATATGTGTTGCATTTACTGCAGGAAGTTGGTGTTGGATCTAAGGGCTCTAGGGGGGGTGAATATAGCTACAGAATTTCTCACAAAACATATTAGACCTTCAAATTATATCAAGATTTAGGCAATAGCTCAATTGCAATTTGAAATCTTATCTAACAAGTATAGCAAGGATGAGAGAGATTGATAGCAAGCACTTGACAAAGGGATGTAGAGTGGTTCCACACTTCAGACTAGAAGTGAGTCAGTCCACTACCTAGAGAGGTCAACCTCTAGGACTTTGCAAGTGTTTTTCTCTATAGTATCACCAATAAGAGTTACAGCAATAGACCACCAAAGGACTTACCCATCCAACCACAAGGAGATATCCACCTTACCAAGGAACTTACCCACTTAGCTTGAGTCTTCAGCCTTCACCAAGGCCTTACCCACTCAAGCTCAAATCTTCCGCCTTGAAGGACTTTGCTTCTCCTCCTGGATCTTCAGCCTTTGCCTTCTCCTTCACTTGTAGAAGATCACCACCTCTTCAACAGCCTTGAAAAAGACCAGCTACAGCTCCTTCACTCGATGGAGCTTGCTTCACCTTTTCTTCATATAGAAAGGGGATAGGGAAGTAGTGGAAGATTGAGAGCTTTACATGCACAAGGTTGGAGCTCTCTTACAATAAGCCCAACTCACTCACAAATCATGAAATGAAGTATAAACTAGAGAGAGAAAGGGGCTCAAGCAGTAGTAGCACACTCAACTATAGCAAGGATCTTGAATGTAGTAAATGAGCAAACTTGGAATGAACTCCAAGGGGTCCTATTTATAGCTAGGGGTGTTCCTTTGAGTTGGGGAACACTTAGGGCCGAAATATAGCCTTTTTGCTCAAGACAACGGATCTATTTTCGTCCAAACAAGTCACCAACGGTTATAATCACTTTTTCTGCATTTTCCGTACAGTGCATTCGGTCGAGTTTCAATAAAGGTAACTCGACCGATCGACTAAAAGACAAACCCAATTTTCAAATTATCGGTTGAGTTTGTTCTGGGAACTCGACCGATCAGCCAAAATTGCATTTGGTCAGAAGGTTGTTCGGTCGAGTTCTGTGAATGCACAACTTGACCGATTGCCATCTTCAGAAAATCAACAATGGGATCGGTCGAGATTGTAACTCGACCGATCAATAGCCTGTGATCAATTTTCTAATTTGGCTAAAAAGTGATTAAAACTTGGTATTAAGTGTCCCACATATTTTTCTCATCTTAGTTACAAGTCATATAATCAATACAAGTGATTATGACATTCTTTTAAGGTCATTTGAAGTGATTTCCTAATTAGCACACTTGCATTGCATTTGACTTGAACTTTGACAAGCTAGGGCTTGCGTAATTTGATCATTTTCTTGTACCTAAAGCCTGAAATCAATCTTGAATACACATATTAGATACATATGAATGGAATGGTTAAGTCATTATCAAAATATAGACAATGTATAACCTCTAGGTCAACAGCTAGCATGAGTGAATCCAAGCCGGTGTCTACTCCTATGGACTATCATGTGAAGGAGATGATTGATGATATTGATTATCCAAATCCAGGATACTACAGGAAAATTATTGGGAACTGATTTATCTGACAGTTACTCGCTCAGACATTTCTTTTGTTGTAGGTATGGTGAATCAGCATATGAGCTCACCACAACAATCACACTTGATGGCAGTCTGTCGTATTCTGAGATATCTGAAGGGTGCACCCGGTAAGGGGATCACCTACTATAGACCCAAGACTCATGTGTCTACTCTTATTCTTACTGGTTATGCAGATGCAGACTAGGCTGGTAATCTGAATGACAGGAGGTCTACTTCTGGGTATTGCACGTTTCTGGAAAATCATCTTATCACCTGGAAAAACAAAAAGCAAAATGTTGTGGCTAGATCAAGCACGGAGGCAGAGTATCGAGTAATGGCTCCGCCTTTTGTGAGTTGCAGTGGGTTCAATCTGTTCTTTCTGAGTTAAAGATTTCTATTTCGTCTCCCATAGAGCTCAGATGTGACAATCAGGTTGCTATCTACATTGCCAAGAATCCAGTCTTCCATGAACGCACTAAGCATATAGAGGTTGACTGCCACTTCATTAGAGATTAGATCAAGAATGGCAATGTGGTGACTCCGCATGTCAAATCTGAATATCAACTTGCAGATGTCCTCACAAAGCCATTGCGTCCAGCAACATTTCAGAACTTTTGCAACAAGCTGGGCATACACGATGTGTACGCTCCAGCTTGAGGGGGACTGTTAATATATCTCTTTATATTCTATTATTTGTAATATCTATATATTGTTGGACCTCTATGTAATTTCTCCAGTTTCTATTAATAAAAGGGTGAGAGGTCTTGAACCCTCACACACACTGCATTGCAAGCAGCTTGGCGGCATACGTTCACAATTATTTTAGAGAGTGAGTAGGATATTTGTAAGAGAGCTAGTCCTACATGTATATCTTGTGAGGCTCCCACTTCCTCCACCTCCCAATCTCTTTTTCTACAATGAAGATGAAGGTTCTCTCTCTTAGCTAAGAGAGGTAAAGAAGGGAAGGAGTCCCTTGGTGAAATCTTCTCCTTGACAAAGGTGAAAGTTAAAGGCGGAAGACTTGTTTTAAGAGTTGGTAAGTCTTTGGTGAAGGTGGAAGA
Source organism: Alisma plantago-aquatica (assembly GCA_963693085.1). Lineage (NCBI taxonomy): Eukaryota > Viridiplantae > Streptophyta > Magnoliopsida > Alismatales > Alismataceae > Alisma > Alisma plantago-aquatica. Next base: position 62,759,364 of record OY856409.1, read on the forward strand.
CTCGTTGCAAAAGTAGGTAAGTCCTTGGTGAGGTAGAAGACTCTTGGTCATGGATATGTAAGTCTTTTGGTAGGTTATTGGCTCCCTTGTCCTCAAAGGGAAGGTCGGGGTATCCTTGTCCCGGAAAAGGAAGGCCATATGTTGTAACTCTTATAATGGAATATAAAAAGTGAGACATGGTTGAAAAAGCCTACAGGTTGACCTCTCTGGGTGATGTACACTCTCCTACTTTCGAGTTTGGAACCACTATACATAGCTTGTTCATAATCTTATTCAATCTCTCTCATCCTTGCTATGTATGTTTAGTTGCACTCAAAGTTCATATTTTCCATATTAACTTAGAAATATCATGAAGGTCTAATGAATTTTATTTAAGTGTTTTTAGCTCTATTCACACCCCCTCCAGACCCCATCATCCTAAATCCAACAAGTGATATCAGAGCAGGTCTTCTCCAAGCATACTTCCACAAGTAGGAGAAGATGGACGATTATCAATGTGGGAGATACCTCATCAACATCCCAATCCTACAATTCAACATCCAAGGATCAAGTCTTAAGCTATGGAGAATTAAACTATAGAGAATTGTGGACCTTCCATACAAGTTATTGGAGACAAAGATAAAAGAATGCGATGAAGCTACTTAGAACAAAGCAACCTTGACGGCTAGAGCCATCAACATTCTCTATGCCTCCATTTCTCCCTCCGAGTTCAATCGGATTTCTTCATGTGTTTAAACGACCTATGAGATATGGAGAAAGTTATGTGTCACTTATGAGGGGATAAAGCAAGTGAAGGAAAGTAAAAGTCTACATGCTCAAACGGCTTCTTGAAAACTTCAAGATGCAAAAGGAGGAAAGGGTGGCGGATATGTACTCAAAGCTCAACACCATTATAAATAGTCTCGCCATCCTAGGTCATCCTATGGCTAGAGGAGAAATCAACTCAAAAATCCTTAGAACGATCCCCAAGAGGTGGCAATCTAAGGTGACTTCCATTGAAGAAAGCAAGAGCCTTGGTGAAATTCTCATTGAAGAGCTCTTTTGGAAGTCCACAAGCCCATGAAGTTACACTTGACAAGCAAGAAGAAGAAAGAGAAGAGAAATAGCTCAAGAGAATGAAGAAGGCAGAAATCAAAGCCCAAGTTGAAGCTATTGTTAGTCAAGCTTCTCCATCCTCTCAAGTTGAAGAAGATGTCATGTACTCCAAGGGTAGAGTCTACAAAGCCAAGTCTTCCTCCTCTACTTGGTGCTTCAAATGTGGAAAGAATGGTTACTTCAAGGAAGATTGACCACAAGGCAAAAAGACCCATCATCACAAGAGAAGAGAAGAGAAGATAAGCACAAGAAGAAGGAGAAATGGCACAAAAGCTCTAGTAACTCCTCCAACTCAAGCTCAAGTGAAGAATCTAGTGGAGGATCTAGCTCAAGCTCTAGTGAAGATGGAGAATGCCACTTTGCTCTCATGGCAAGTTCAGATGAAGACTCAAATTAGGTAAATTTGAACTCTTTAGAGAAAGAATCTTTAATTGCAAATATTATGCTACTTGTGCCTCTCTGAAGTCTACTAAAAAGAAAAAAAAAGTTTGCTAGAATTCTTGATACCTTGCATGAAGAAAAAGATGATCTTGAACATGCTAAAATTTACTTGAAAACAATGCTTATCTTAGTCAAGTAGACTCTCTTAAACTTGAAAATGCTAGCTTGCTTGATAAGATTAGATTTCTAGAAGCTCAACATCTTATGCCTAGTTCTAATGAAGAGCATACTAAAATTGTGAATTCTTTCATGCTTGATATTGATGTTCTTAAAATTGAAAATGAGGACAAAGACTTTATTTTGCAAGGAATAGAATTTGAAAATAGTGTCTATCTTTCTAAGATTGCTTGAAAAAGAAAATGCTTCCTTGCTAAAATAAATATCCTTAAATCTTGCTCAAGTTCTACTAGTAAAGAGAATATTTTTGTTGCTCTTCATATTGATAAAGATTCTTATAGGACCAAAACTCTTTGCTTAGGAACCGATCTTTTGCATGTTAGAGATGATATCAATCAATTGTTACTATTACTTCTATTATGCATGATAATCATAGTCTGAAATTTTCTATGCAAAGATTCTTAGATGATAAAAAGAATCTTAAACAAATCCTAGACCATACTACCGAACAAATGGGTAGAGATGGTATTGAACTTGATAGTAGCCAAAGGAACAACAAAGAGGACGGACCTTCAATTTTCAATGAAGAATCCCCTAGGTCCAAGGCAATGAGATTGGTAATCATTGCAATGAAACTGGTCATTATTCTACATATTGTCCTTTTAGGAAAGCACTCAGAAACAATAAGACTTGGGTTGATAAGGTAACCCCTCCGGACCTAAAAACATGATTTGGGACTATTTCATCTTTCTTCATGTAGGTTACTTACAATTGGATTGACATGAGCTATTGAATTGTAAATTGGTTTCTCAATCCACATAAAAGAAGAAATGTGAGATGTGTATGGGGTAGCAACAAGTGAAAAAGAAATGGTAAGAACAGAGGTAATGTGATTCTTGCTTATATCAAATCATAGTGTGCTTTTGCCAAGTTAGTATTCACTATACATATGGTTTTTGAGTCAAAGTTGGTATATTATGATTTTCATCACTTGTTCAAAAATTATTCCTAATGTCTTCATAGTTCATTATTAACTTGCATATACATATTTGGATATGGCTTATATTTTTATCATGCCTCTAGAGAATGTTTTTCTGAAATATATGTTCTTTTTTACAACAGTTGTTGACCGAGTTTATCCTAAGGAAACTCGACCGACAAACACCAATGGGTGTTGCTAAAAGTTGTTGTCGGCCGAGAAGTTTAATCCATAAACTCAACCGACAACACCGTGCACAGAATATGCAAATGGTTTTTGGATGAAAATTTCCCTCTCAACTAGACTTTCCAACCAATAGCCTTATTCTTTGGCACTCCCTTGGTATTTTTTATATATGCATTCTTCCATGCTTTAAATTGTCTATCTAGCAATACAACTCTTATCTTTCTAATTGCTATAAAATGATATCTCTATATCTTGCAATTACTTATCTTGAGTTGTTATGCATGTTTTGATGATGATCTTTTAGGATCTCTTGGTTGTAATTTATTGTATACATATTTTACTGGGGTTATTTTTATTATTGTGTTATGGGATTCAGACTTGTCTATTAGCCTCTTTCTTTTATCCCATATTGTTCGTCTCTGCTTTATGCTTTACTCTCTTGCACTATAAAAGAGAGACCTCTGTAATTATTTTACTCATCTAATAAGAAGCTTTTTATTATTTTAGATGGTATCAGAGCCACCAGATCCTCCGTAAGCCCCTCCCACCCTAACCCTACCCATGCCTGTCTAACCCTAGCCACCGCCACCCCTCTCCTTCCTATTGCCGCCTCCCTCTGCCCTCCTCTTTCTCCATCGTTGCTCCCTCCCCACCCGCCACCACACCCACCAAATCCCCTAGCCCCCGCCGCCACCCCCTCCCCACAGCCCCCTACCCGCCGCCACCATCACCTCCATCCAACCTTTCCGCCGCCAACCCCTCCCTCCATACAGCCCGCTACCACCTCCTCCCCTCCCTCCTCTCTTCCACACCACCTGTCTCCCGCTCTGCCAACCATATCTCCCTCCGACTAGCTACCAAAATCAATCCTCGTCATCCCCGCTACTCTTTGGACGTCTTTGGTAACTTTTCGGTTATAGCACGTTGACGGGTTAATCAGTTCTCGCTCTCTCATCACCTCCATCCAACCTTTCCGCCGCCAACCCCTCCCTCCATACAGCCCGCTACCACCTCCTCCCCTCCCTCCTCTCTTCCACACCACCTGTCTCCCACTCCGCCAACCATATCTCCCTCCGACTAGCTACCAAAATCAATCCCCCTCATCCCCGCTACTCTTTGGACATCTTTGGTAACTTTTCGGTTATAGCACGTTGACGGGTTAATCAGTTCTCGCTCTCTTCCTTCCTGCGCCTCAAGGTGGAGTAATTCTTCCTCCATGTGGTGTAGGTTTTTTCTGTATCTTCTGCTACCCCTACGTGGGTTTCTGAGACCTGATGCCCCAAATCTCATGCTACTATCTTCTGCCACGTGCAGGTGTTACTAGCTCTGCCTATGTGTTGGGTTTCTACTGCTGTTTTTCTTTTGTTGATTGCTATGTCTACCTCCTACCTGCTACCTCTGCCTACTGCTCCTGTCTACTTTAGTGTCTTGCATATTACGTGACTCATGGCGTCTACTGGTTTGCTCCAGAACATGTGTGTCACTATTGTCAAGTTGGACGGCTCCAACTATCACACATGGGTGGCTTCTTTCAAGCTTTATGTCAAGGCTCAAGGACGCTACTCCCATCTTTCTACTGAAGGTCAGGCTGCTCCTGCAACAACTGATGATGACAAAACAAAGCATGCATATGATCTGTGGACAAAAGAAGATTTTAGTGTTGTGACCTGGATGGTCAACAGTGTTGAACCCAAAATCAACCAATCTCTTCTATGACTGCGGACGGCTAAGGACATGTGGGATCAACTTTCCCACGTGTACTCTCTTTAGCAAAATCCGAAGAAAGTGTTTGAAATCTTCAAACACTTGGCCAAGAAGGAGTACACTAATATTGATTCAATAGAAGACTACTACAATCAGTGTTGCGCACTCTGGGATGAGTTCGAGATCTACCACCCTCTCACGACTGATATTAAGATCCAATGATAGCGCAACGAGATTCAACTCGTTCAGTTCCTGGCTGGGTTACCAACCTCCTTTGTTGGTGTTGTTGATTAGATTCTCTCCAGTGATCCTCTACCTACCTTGTGAGACGTTCTGAAACGCGTCCAACGCTTACCTTCTGTCTCTTAAGTGTCTCTTGATTCTTCTGATGGAGTTGCTCTTGTTGTTCGGTCTGGTGCTTCTCTCTGTGGTCGTGGTCGCGGTCGTAGGTGTGGTCAAGAGTGCTCTACTACAAGCACTGGTCGTGGATCGTACTCGTCTGGTTCTGACTCTTCGTCTACTGAACAACGCTACTGTAACTTCTGCAAGCACACCAATCATACTGAAAACTGTTGTTGGATCAAGCATGGCAAACCTGCTTGGGCAAATCAAGTTACGTCAGAACAACCCGACATTGCTGCATCTTCATCTGTCCAACCTTCTGCCGAATGGATTCGATCTAAATTTGAGAAGTTACTCCAAGCACGACTGGCTACCTCTGCTGATGGCAGTTCTGTTCTCCTCGCACAGTCTGGTAAAAGTGCATGGGTTATCGACTTTAGTGCAACCTCCCATATTACTGGCAATCATTCTTTATTTTCAAAACTGCATAAAACTTTTGATATTCCACCTATTACTTTTGTTGACGATTCTCAAACACCCGTTTCTGGAATCGGAACTGACAGCACTCCTAGTCGTCTTTTATTACGTTCAGCACTATATGTTCCTAAATTCCCAATAAATCTGTTATTTGTGAGTAGAACTGTTAAGAGCCTCTCCATAACTTTTGACCAGGATGGTGTTATCTTTCAGGATCTAAGCATGAGAATGACGATTGGTCCAGACCATGAGGGACCAAACGGCTTATACTACCTGGACACGCCGAACACAGTTGACTAATTCTGTGACCGGCATCTAGTGGCACTGTCGTTTGGGACACCCTTCACCAACTAAGTTGAAGCACTTACTACCTGAGATTTCTGATTCAGTTTTTCATTGTGAAACATGCCAGTTGGGCAAACACACTAGATCTACTTTTACTAAAAAAACTTGTATTGGCTCAAAACAGCCGTTTGATATAGTTCATGTTGACATTTGGGGCTCGTGTTTTGTTTCCAACATTTATGATTTTTGATATTTTATGAGTTTCATTGATGATTTCTCTAGAAATACCTGGTTATTTTTGTTAAAAGACAGATCTCATATACTTGATACTATTACATCCGTTTTTGCTGAGATTCGTACCCAATATGATAAAACCATAAAAATCTTCCGTACTGATAGTGCCTTTGAATTCATGCAAACCTTTGTCAGTCATTTCTATCGAAAAATGTGTATTATTCACCAAACATCTTGTGCATACACACCTCAACAGAATGGGTTTACCGAACATAAGAATCGGCATCTTCTTAAGGTTGTCTGCACTCTCCTTTTTCACTACCATGTCCCCCAATGTTTTTGGCCGGAAGTTGTTTCCACTGCATGTTATCTCATTAATCGCACGCTTGAGCCGTTTGATATAGTTCATGCTGACATTTGGGGCCTGTTACATTATATATTTCCTGTTTTACATAGCATGTTATTTGTTTTGTTATTTTCCTTTATATATGGACCTCTCTGTAAATCTCTCATTATTATATATATGAGGGTGCACACATTGTGCAACCCTGAGCTTTCTGGAATTCCTGACTCTGTCACATGGTATCAGAGCAAGCTCAACCCTAGCCGTCTTTGCCTCCCTCCCTCCCTTCTCTCTCCTTAGCCGCCCCCCCCCCGCCGCCCGCCGCCGACAGCCCGCCGCCATCTGCGGTCTGTCCGCCAGCCGGCCGCAGCAGCCGCCGCCGCTGGCTTAGCCAGGGCAGCCGCAGCGCCGGCAGGCCGCCTCCAGCGGGCCGCAGGTCCCTCCGCGGGGGTCTCCGTGGTTCCGTCTTGCCTCCTGGCTTGGTGCACCGCTAGTGCTTGAGCAACCTTGGTTGTTGTTCGCACAGCAGGTGCGCTGCCGGGTGGTCGTTTTCTACGGGACCACTGAGCCACTGGTAGATCTGGACTAGTTCCGTCTTCTGGGGGAGATCGGCGCGTTGTTCGTCTAAGGGACAACCTTCGGTTCGTGTTTGTTTGTGCCTGCCTTCCCGTGTAGGCTTCGGCCTCCGGGTTTTCTGCTACGCTTTGGCATAGTTTGTATGTGAGAGGTCCACGGTGACTTGCTTCTGCCTGCCTGACGGCGTAGTCCGTCTTCTGTCTGTGCCTACCTGTGCCTGTGCTTGTGCCTGACTTCCTGCCTGTCTTCATGGCGTCTTCTGGGGATGACATCTGGAGAGACTCGCGTCGTCAAGTCACTACTGTTAAGCTTGACGGGCGCAACTACCAGCTTTGGGTATGCTCCTTTGTGATCTTTGCCAAATCACAAGGGAAGTACTCTCACTTGATTCGGACGGATCCGCCTCAGCCTGCAGAGGAGGCGGATGCAAAGGACATCAAAGCCTTTGATGACTGGGTTCGTGATGACTCGACCGTTATGACATGGATTCTCAACAGCTCCGTTGAGAAGATCAACGTCACTCTTCTTCAGCTGCCTACGGCGAAGCAGATGTGGGATCAGCTCGCCAGTACCTACTCTCATAGTGAAAATCCCAAGAAGGTCTTTGATATCACCAAGCAACTGGGGCGCCTATAGTTTACGGGATCTGACATCTCAGACTACTTCTCCACCTTCACTGGTCTGTGGGGTGAGTTGGAGATGTATCACCCGCTGTCCACCGATTTAGCTACTATGCAAAAATAGCGGGCGGAGCTTCAGCTGATTCAGTTTCTCAATGGTTTACCTGAGTCCTATACTGGAGTGGTAGATCAAATCTTGGCGAGTGATCCACTTCCTACCTTGCAGACTGCCTACAAGCGTCTCCAGCGCCTTCCGTCATCTACACCGTCTCTGCCTTCTGAGACTGGAGACTCTACTGCTTTGGCTGCTTGGGGCGGGCGTGGTCGTGGTCGTGGTCGTGGCCGCTCCAATGATGGTCGTCCTCCCCTAGGTGCAGGCCGGGGACGTGGACCTGGTGTTGGACGTGGAGCTCCTCCTACCGCCCCACCTTCTGCTGCTGCGCGTCCACAGCAAGGACAGCGTGTATGTACCTTCTGTGGCCGGTCTAACCATATTGAAGAAAAATGCTGGGAAAAGTATGGTAAGCCGGCGTGGGCCAATGCTGCTGCAGATTCCTCATCTACTGCGTCTGAGGGTGGTACTCAGACACCTGCACCAGAGCCTGCGGGGGCTACCGCAGATTACATTCGTGCCGAGGTGGAGCGTCTTCTTCTTGAGCGTGCTGGATCTTCTCCTGCTGCATCTACTAGCGGAGCACATGCTGCTTTTTCTGGTTATGATACTGCATTCCTGAGCTCCTCCTCACCTTCTACTTCTGGTAATACCAAATGGGTGATAGATTCTGGTGCATCTGCACATATTTCTGGAAATAGATCTTTGTTTAAACATATATCTGCCCCTGCTCGACACTCTTCTGTTATGCTTGCTGATGGCTCCAAGTCTTCGGTTCTTGGAGTCGGTGATATTGTTTCTCACTTTGGCCTAAAATCTGCCTTATATGTGCCCAAATTTCCCCTTAACTTATTATCTGTCAGCAAAATTTTACGGAATTTACAATGTAGCCTGACATTTGTTCCTGGTTCATGCGTCTTTCAGGACCTTCACACGAGGACGAAGATTGGTGGGGGGTATGAAGGTGTTGATGGGCTTTTTTACTTGGACCAGTTACCTCGATCAGAGAAAGCTGCTGTGATATCTGCATTATCTGCTTCTGTTTCTGCTCTACAGTGGCACTACAGGCTGGGACATCCCTCGTCGGAGAAGTTGCGTAGTTTAGTTCCTGATATTGGTAGTTGTCATTTTCAGTGTGAATCGTGTCAGCTAGGAAAACAAACTCGTACTGTGTATCCTAGACGTAGTACTGTGAGCAGTAAAAACATTTTTGATTTAGTCCACTCTGATGTATGGGGTCCATGCCATGTACCAAGCTTGTCTGGTTACAAGTATTTCATTCTATTTATTGATGATTTTTCGAGGACGACTTGGTTGTTTCTGTTAAAAAGTAGGTCCGAAGTGATGTCTACTATCAAATACTTCTTTGCTGAAATAAAAACGCAGTTTGGCTTGCCTATTAAAGTTCTTCGCACTGATAATGCTTTAGAGTTTGTTAAGCATGATGTGGCTATTTTTTGTAAATCTGTGGGTACTATTCACCAGACTTCGTGTGCATATACCCCACAACAAAACGGTGTTGCTGAGCGGAAGAATAGACACTTGTTAGAAGTTACCAGGACGATAATGATGCATTCTCATGTGCCCCGCTCTTATTGGCCTGAGGCTATCTTGACTGCTTGTTTTCTGATTAATAGGATGCCATCGTCTGTTATTGGAAATAAGATTCTCATCCAGGTTTTGCACCCTGACACCTCCTTGTTTACTGTACCTCCTAGAATTTTTGGGTGTACCTGCTTTGTTCGATTGCTTGGACCTACTTCTGATAAGCTATCTCCTCGAGCTGCTAAATGCATTTTTTTGGGCTATTCTCGAACTCAGAAGGGTTACAGATGTTATAATCCCAACACTCGGAAGTGGTTTACCAGTAGTGATGTTGTCTTCAGTGTTTTAAAAAGCGCTACGCGTTATGCGTGCGGAGAGGTCACCTTGTAGAGTATATGCGGTATGCGGGAGTATATGCGGAAGTATATGCAGTTTTGAATTTTTTTTAATAATTTAGTTATTATATATAAATCAATCACACAATTGCATATTTAATCTGTACAATTACATATTTGGACCCTAAAATGTTAGATATAAAGTTTAAATGAAAAGTGAAGCACCATTTAGAATGCATTCTAGAGTTATTTGAGCAGAAACTTCAATGAAGCATGCACGAAATGGTTTAACTTAACACATGTACATAACAATGAAGACTAACCAAATCATACAAAAAGATGCCTACAAGTCCTAAAGGCCAAAACAACAAACATTAAATGAGCATGCAACTCATGTACAAAACATCAACAAAACAGTACATTAAGAGAATGTTATTAATAAAATCATAATCTAGTTTGGGCTAAGACAACAAATGTCTATCTAAAAAGCACTGACTAATCGACCTTATAAGCGGCTAAGTATATGTGGGCCGTTTATGCGGCCTGTGCAGCCTTTTTTTGAAACACTGGTTGTCTTTTTTGAAGATACACCGTATTATTCTTCAGCAGGAGATAGTTTGCAGACAGACATTCTGGCTCCTCCTTTACCTGTTATTTCTGACTGTATGCCTGACCGCACTGATACTGAGATTACTGCAAAGCAAGATCCTCCTCTTATTGTTTATCAACGCAGGAATAAAGCACCTTCCACACCAGTACCCCCCCAAGACAACCAGTCTTCTCCTCCAGAAGGTTCTGCTGCACCTGAGGTACATTCTGACCTTGACATACCTATTGCACTCCGTAAGGGTACTCGTTCTTGCACTTCTCATAGCATTGCTCAGTGTGTGTCTACTGCTCATCTGCATACTCATTCTAGCAATTTTGTATCTGCTTTATCTACTGTGGTTGTGCCTAAGAATGTTCAGGATGCCTTGAAAAGTACGGCTTGGACATCTGTTATGCATGACGAGATGATTGCTCTTACTGACAGAGACACTTGGGAGCTGGTGGATCCACCTCCTCAGTGTAAGCCTGTAGGCTGCAGGTGGGTATATGCTGTCAAATATCAACCTGATGGTACGGTTGAAAGGTTGAAGGCAAGGCTCGTTGCCAAGGGCTATACTCAGACATATGGCATTTATTATTTTGAGACTTTTTCTCCTGTTGCTCGTCTTAACTCTGTCAGAATTCTTTTATCTGTTGATGTGAATCTAAACTGGCCTCTCCTGCAGCTTGATGTGAAAAATGCTTTTCTATATGGTGATTTACAGGAAGAGGTGTATATGGAGCAACCTCCTGGGTTTGTTGCTCAGGGGGAGTCTCATAAAGTCTGCAGACTTAAGAAGTCTATCTATGGACTCAAACAGAGTCCTCGTGCCTGGTTTGATAAGTTGAGCAGGATCATGATTGATTTTGGCTTTCTGAGGTCACAAGTTGACCATTCTGTTTTCACAAAAACGACTTCAGCAGGTATTACTGTTCTGATTGTATATGTTGATGACATTATTATTTCTGGCAGCGACACTCTTGGTATTCAGGCTACCAAAGATCATTTGGGCAAGCACTTCGCTACCAAAGATCTAGGCAGACTTCGGTACTTTCTTGGCATAGAGGTCTCTAGAAACTCTAATGCCTTGGTTCTTTCGCAGAGAAAATATGTTCTTGATATTCTGCAGGAGACTGGTATGCTTGGAGCAAGATCTGCAGATACTCCTCTTGATCCCAATGTCAATTGGGATGATGATTCCTCTGCTATGTTTGCTGATCATAAACAATTCAGGAGGTTGATTGGTAAATTGATCTATTTGACTATTACTCGTCCTGATATTGCTACTGCAGTGGGTCTTCTTAGCAGGTACCTCGACAAACCCAAACAGTGCCACTGGGATGCTGCATGTCAAGTCTTGAGATACTTAAAAAAGTCGCCTGGCAAGGGACTTCATTATAAAAAGAATGGGCACTGTGTTCTTGAAGGGTATTCTGATTCTGATTATGCAGGCAGCAAAGTTGATAGAAAATCTACTTCTGGTTACTGTACCTTTGTAGGAGGCAATCTTGTCACCTGGAGAAGCAAGAAACAGAATGTAGTGGCCAGATCTAGTGCTGAGGCTGAGTACAGGGCCATGGCCCATACTGCTTGTGAGTTGTTGTGGGTGCGTTCTCTTCTGAAAGAGTTTGGGATTGAGTCTTCATCGGCCATTCCTATGCATTGTGATAACAGAGCTGCCATCTTCATTGCAAATAATCATGTCTATCATGAGCGCACCAAACACATTGAAGTTGACTGCCACTTCATCAGAGAATCTATTCTTGATGGCAAGATATGCACCCCATTCACAAGATCTGAAGATCAAGTTGTTGATATCTTCACCAAGCTCTTGGCGAAGAAACAGTTCTGCACGCTGATGGACAAGTTGGGCATGATTGACATCTATGCTCCAACTTGAGGGGGAGTGTTACATTATATATTTCCTGTTTTACATAGCATGTTATTTGTTTTGTTATTTTCCTTTATATATGGACCTCTCTGTAAATCTCTCATTATTATATATATGAGGGTGCACACATTGTGCAACCCTGAGCTTTCTGGAATTCCTGACTCTGTCACAGGGCCCGTGTTCTGTTTCCAGCATTTCTGATTTTTTATATTTTATGAGTTTCATTAATGATTTCTCTAGAAATACCTTGTTATTTTGTTAAAAGACAGATCTCATATACTTGATACTATTACATCCTTTTTGCTGAGATTCGTACCCAGTTTGATAAAACTATTAAAATCTTCCGTACGAATAGTGCCTTTGAATTCATGCAAACCTTTGTCAGTCATATCTGTCAAAAAATGGGCACTATTCACCAAACATCTTGTGCATACACACCTCAACAGAATGGGGTTGCCGAACATAAGAATCGGCATCTTCTTAAGGTTGCTTGCACTCTCCTTTTTCACTACCACGTCCCCAAATGTTTTTGGCCGGAAGTCGTTTCCACTGCATGTTATCTCATTAATCGCATGCCTTCTTTTCAGTTCTTGACAATCAAGTGCCATATCAAATTATATATCCTGATGCACCTCTATTTACTGTGCCTCCTCGAATTTTTGGAAGTACCTATTTTGCAAAAAATTTGCGTCCTGGTGTAACTAAACTGGATCCCCGTGCTACCAAGTGTGTTTTCTTGGGGTACTCTAGGACACAAAAAGGGTACCGGTGTTATGAAGCGATTACAAAGAAGTGGATGGTTTCTGCTGATATAGTTTTCTTTGAGCACATGTCGTTCTATTCTTCTATGGGCTTCGCACTTACATCTGATTTACTAGCGGACACTCCTTTACCTCTGATTGATGATACTGCTCTACCGAATACTTATGTTGCATCTGCTCCTCTGAAGGTTTATCAAAGAAGACTGAGAACTCCAACTCCCTCCATGGCCCCTCCAAGTCCTCCATCCTCGTCGGCAGATCCATCTCCGCCTCACGTATTATTTGACTTGGAAATTCCTATCAGTTTACGCAAAGGAACTCAGTCTTGCACTCAACATCCCATTGGGAATTTTTGTACTACTACTAACTTGGGAACTAATTTTGCGAACTTCACTTCTGCTTTATCTGTTTTTTCTATTCCTAAAAATGCTACCCAGGCCCTTTAGCATCCAGCATGGCGTCAAGCCATAGAATCTGAAATGCATGCTCTTATTGATCAACATACTTGGGAGTTGATTGATGTACCTACTGATTGTTCACCAGTTGGTTGCCGCTTGATTTTTACAGTCAAATATCATCCTGATGGCACTATTGAGCCACTCAAAGCTCGTATTGTAGCCAAAGGCTACACTCAGACATATGGAGTCGACTACTTTGAGACCTTCTCTCCTATCGCTCGCCTGAACTCGGTTCATGTATTTAATTCTATGGCAGTAAATTCTGATGGCCTTTATTCAACTAGATGTGATAAATGTTTTCCTATATGGCGATCTGCATGAGGAGGTATACATGGAGCAGCCTCCTGGATTTGTGAGTAAGGGGAAGTCATCCAAACTTTGTTGCCAACGCAAAGCAATTCATGGCCTTAAGCAAAGTTCACGAGCCTGGTTTGACAAGCTGAGCTCCATTCTTCAAATATTTGAATTTCGTCATTCCCAGTTTGATCATTTTGTATTTATTAGGAAAATTACTTCCGGTCTTATCATCCTAATTGTCTATGTTGATGACATCATTTTATCTGGTAGTGACTCTACAGGAATCCAGGCCACTAAAAACTACTTGGAAAAACACTTTGTTACCAAAGATTTAGGCAAATTGAGATATTTTTTGGGCATTGAGGTTACTCGATCATCCTCTGGTCTATGCTTGTCTCAGCGGGAATATGTTCTGGATCTCCTCTCTGAAACAAGAATGCTTGGGGCCAAGCCTACTGTTACTCCCGTGGATCCAAATACTAACTAGGATGACGAAAATTCTCCTCCTTACCCTGACCATCATCAATATCGACAAATGGTAGGGAAACAGATATATCTTATTGTCACTAGGGCTGATATCACTTCTATTGTTGGACTGGTTAGTAGATTTCTAGATAAGCCCAGACAATGTCACTGGGCAGCTGTATGTCATATTCTGAAGTACTTGAAAAGCTCTCCTGGAAGAGGCCTGCTTTACAAGAAACATGGGCATTGTAATCTTATTGGCTATTCTGATTCTGACTATGTTAGAAGCAAGATAGATCGCAGATCTACATCTGGGTATTGCACTTTTGTAGGCAGTAACCTAGTCACCTGGAGAAGCAAGAAGCAAACTGAGTTGCTCGTTCTAGTGCTGAAGCCGAATATCGAGCGATGGCTCATATTACATGTGAACTCTTCTGGGTACGAGGACTTCTGAAAGATTTTGATCTCTAATTCTAAACATATTCCCATACACTGCGACAACAAAGCAGCCATCTTTATTGCCAGCAATCCCACATTCCATGAACGCACTAAACACACTGAGGCTGATTGTCACTTCGTGCGGGAAGCTGTCTTATCTGGTCAGATCTCTACGCCTTATACACATACTTCAGATCAAGTTGCAAACATCTTCACCAAAACTCTTCGGAAGATCAGATTCACTACTCTGATGAACAAGTTGGGCATGATTGATATGTATGCTCCAACTTGAGGGGGAGTATTAGTATATATATTTTACTGGGTTTATTTTTATTATTGTGTTATGGGCTTTAGACTTGTCTATTAGCCTCTTTCTTTTATCCCATATTGCTTGTCTCTGCTTTATGCTTTACTCTCTTGCACTATAAAAGAGAGACCTCTATAATTATTTTACTCATCTAATGAGAAGCCTTTTTTATTTTAGATTGTCAGTAAAATATATATACTAATATAATCTAAATTGCTTTCGTCGTGCTATAACTTTCTACATCTATCTAGTAGTATATCTTTTGATGCAACCTGACGTTTTTAGTGGTAATCATCTTTTGGTAATGATGCATATTTGCTAGTGAGTAATATCCTTTCTTGTTTCTGAAATTGAACATCTCTTTGTTTGGATATTTCTCTACATCTACTCATAGCTTGTTCTTTAAACTTGAGCATCTTTTGCTATGATCTAGATCCTACTAGTAGTCCTAACTTGTGATATCATCTACTAGTTGTTCATATACATGTAGTTTTAGCCTTGTTCATCTTTTGGCATCCAACTATACGCTATACTTGTATCTTGTTTTTATACATACTCAAGCTTGCCTGTTGACTTGCATATCTACTATCTTGAGTTGCTTGCATAGTCTTACCTTGATATCTGCTAGAACTACATCATTGGTTGTTCAAATGTATGTCTTAATTTGTTTTATATACTCTGCTTGGACAAGCCCCTAGTTTTTACTCTTCTACTCTCCTTTCTAACTTTTGATATCTCCTTTTACTAACAAGTTGAGTTTTTCAACCCCCTTACCTTGAAATGTCCAAAATGACGTTTGTCATAGGATCACTGCAGGATGGTTGAAATGGAGGAGTGCAACTGGAGTATTATGTGATCGGATTATCCCTCTCAGACTAAAAAGCAAGTTTTATAAAACTGCTATACGGCCAGCCATGCTCTATGGGAGTGAATGTTGGGTGGTGAAGAAACAAGGACTCAACAAGATGAATGTGGCTAAAATGCGTATATTGATGTGTGGGAAGACAAGAAAAGATCGCTTGAGAAATGACTATATCAGGAATAAAGTGGGGGTGGCGAGCATTGGGGACAAGTTGCGCCAGGGCCAACTCAGATGGTATGGACATGTGCAATGCAGACCGACTAATGCGCCTATACGAAGCAATCTATTGAGGCAAGCACAATTAATAGAAAAAGGGGAAGGCCTAAAATAAAATGGGAAGGGCTTATAAAGAGATTTTGAATCTCTACATCTCAACCAGAATATGACCCATGATAAATCTGAATGGAAAAGAAGGATCCATGTAGCCGACCCCAACATAATTGGGATTGAGGCTTAGTTGATGATGATGATGATGATGATGATGAAAGCGGGAGA
This sequence comes from Alisma plantago-aquatica, assembly GCA_963693085.1. Lineage (NCBI taxonomy): Eukaryota > Viridiplantae > Streptophyta > Magnoliopsida > Alismatales > Alismataceae > Alisma > Alisma plantago-aquatica. Next base: position 62,775,318 of record OY856409.1, read on the forward strand.
AAACATGTCCTATGTAAAGATGGGAAGATGTAAAGAGGAGAAGACATATATGTAGAACATATATAAGTAGAAGACATAGTTTCTATAAATGTAATGAAAGCTAACCATGCAGGAGAAATAGCATCAATTGAGGGGAAGGTATGTGAACTCCATCAGCATCAAATTGAGGGGAGCATATGAACTCAATTCATTGAAACCCCTAGGTTTCTCAAAAGATATAATTTTACTTAAATGGTCTCAATACATTTATAGAATGGTTTGTTATCTTCAAAAAGGGGAGAATGTTGAGTCAAAATCCAATTGACTCTCAAAGTCTAATTGACTAAACCCTTGTTTTGATGATGACTAATCCTTCCACTCATTTGTGTCTAATGCTTCTACTTGAGTGATTTCAGATTAGGTATAGATACACTCCAAATGCCTAAACTTGCGCATCCCAACTTGGAGAAAAACAAGTCAAAATCAATGCAAGTGTACTTCTCTGGATAAGGCCTCAAATTCATTAGAATCATGTTGTAAATCACTTGTAATGATTGTATGACTTATAATTAAGCATAGAAAAAATCAAGAGCACTCAAATCGAATATTTAAGTACTTTTATGGCACTTTCCAAAATTCATCACAGGGACTTTTGTTGGCCGAGTTTCATCTAGGTTAAACTCGACTAGCACCCTTGATGGATCTTGGGAACTGTCGGCCGAGTTTCATCTAGGTATAGTCCTACATGTATATCGTGTGAGGCTCTCACTTCCTCCACCTCCCAATCTCTCTTTCTGCCATGAAGATGAAGGTTCTCTCTCTTGGCTAAGAAAGGTGAAGAAGAAGAAAAAGGGAAGGAGTCCCTTGGTGAAAGCTTCTCCTTGGCGAAGGTGAAATCAAAGGCGGAAGATCCGATTCAAGAGTGAGTAATTCCTCAAGGCGGAAGACTTGCTGCAAAAGTGGGTAAGTCCTTGGTGAAGACGAAAGACTCGTTGTAAGAGTAGGTAAGTCTTTGGTGAGGTAGAAGACCCATTGTCATGGATAGATAAGTCCTTTGGTAAGTTATTAGCTCCCTTGTCCTCAAAGGGAAGGTTGGGCATCCTTGTCCTAGAAAACAAAGGTTATATGTTGTAACTCTTATAATAGAATATAAGGAGTGAGACATGGTTGGAAAAGCCTAGAGGTTGACCTCTATAGGTAGTGGATGTACACTCTCCTACTTTGGAGTTTGGAACTACTATACATAGATTGTTCTTGATCTTATTCAATCTCTCTCATTCTTGCTATGTATGTTTAGTTGCACTCAAAGTTCATATTTACCATATTAACTTAGAAATATCTTGAAGGTCTAATGAATTTTGTTTAAGTGCTTTTAGCTCTATTCACCCCCCTCTAGAGACCATCATCCTAGACCCAACAGTCACATGTTACATTGATTGGTGTTATCAATCTATCTCCATATAGTAGCCTACCTATCTACTATCTTAGAACTCTCACCCCAACTACTCCATGTTGTTTCATATTCTATGATTGTCGTAAGTGATGCGAGAAGGAGAATAAGGGAAGAGATGAGATGGAGGAGAGGAAGTGAAGAAAGAGACGAGATGTCACTATTGTTGTTATACATATATACATATATATATATATGTAAATATGTGTGTGTATGTGTGTATGTGTATATGTGTGTGTATATATATGTATATGTGTGTGTATGTATGTATATATATTTATTTCTATATATATGTATACAGACACACATTTTCGTATCCTGCAATCTAGTAGTTGTATTAGTGTCCGTCTCCCACTAGCGTAGAACACAAAGTTGTGTCATAACAACCTTTTCCTAGTTCGGAATAGATACCAATGTTTTAAAAAGCAAGAAGTAGGAAACGTTCGGACGGCACCTTTTGGCCACTTGAGCACCAGGTAGGCGCCGAAGCGAGTGATTTTTGAAAAAGCGGGTACCTAAGTTCTTATGTAATTTTATAGAAAAGTAGACATATATGTATATACATAATACAATTTAACAAAAATTGCACATATATGTATACAAATTAGGCTTAGGTGAGCCGCAACACTTCTTGCAATGCAACTTAAGTGCAAGGGTCAACGATCCTTGGACCTAGGAATGATCGCGTCGTCTTTCTTGCGCAGAAGTTGTCGCAAACACTGTAGTTGGGACGCAGTTGAGAATTCGGGGTGTAATGCATAAAAATCCCTCTGTTTTAATCTTTATGGGTCGGCAACTTGTTGGCCTGGGTATTGGGTTGAGCTTGGCTGCCTAGACTAAAGGTGGGTCCGAGCAGCCACTCCAAATAGCAAATCAGGCAGGAGCCCAAGCAGGTTAGGCGGGTTCTAGGTGGCCGCTTAACGCAGCCGCCTGACCTCACTTTAGTGCGGCCAAGCCCACTAGCTGCTTGGGCAGACGCTCTAGCCACTTTTTAAAACATTGACATTTACACATGTATATAGGCATAGATATGTATGTGTGTGTATATTTATTTATATATTGGAGCTTTTGTATGGAACTATCAAATTATCTCATTTATAGACTCTTCTAGAGTTTCATCATCATTCATCAACCCGTCAGTTTCTGTGGAGTTATCAGCTTTATCTGTTGATGTTGAACTATTGGCTTCATTTAGGGGACAACGAGTATCTGCTACTTCATCTATGATGATGCTTCATCTGATTATGCTATTTGATTGCGGTCTTTTAATCGGCGGTGATGTACTTTGTCTAAACGTGTATGTTACTTGTTAATGTGTCGCCACCTTCAGTATTTACATGTTGGTGCTTCTTGTTTGTGTCTTGTATGCACAAAGATTACCTACTACGTGAATGTGACCTGACACCTTTTGGATTGCAAGGTATGCGATTGTGATGAAACAAAGTGACGCGCAGTGGAGATGATGAATTTCCCTTTGCAAAATTACTTTTACAGGTGTTACAAATGTGATGGAGGAGCTTTATTTTTTGTTGCTACTATGCATCTTGGATTCTTGAATGCGCTTGCTAATTTGTGCAATGGGCTATTCATTCCGAATACATCACTTTTTCCATGACTTGTTTTTGTTGCATTTTCACATGCTAGTACTAATTCTTCTTGTGTACCAACACTCTATGGTCTATATGCTTCTATGCACCAACACTCTCTAGGCTACTCGATGATGTTAGAGATGAATACACTTGTGCCTACGTCTATTACTGCTTCAAATGCTACTTTGTTTTTTTCGAAAAGCTCCTACTACATGTTCTTCGTTCTTGCTCTAGATTCTCTACTTAATTGCAAGATTGAGAAGTGATGTTTTTGTATGGGATCATTTTATCTATAGAGTCAGTATGATTGCTTTCACGCTCCTATTTGTCTTTCTGTCTTTTATAGAGTTGACGAATACTATTCTGTTCTCCAACCTAAAGGGTAGTTTTAGAGTATACAAGTGTTTTAATTTCCTTGTTGATTATGCATATGGGTCCAAGTATGGTTGTCCCATTAGTGTTTGGAATCTAAGTCCATCAGGGTTAGTCTTGTGTCTTCTACTTGTACCCTCTCCTATATATAGGAAAAGAGTTTTCCCGTCTAATAACAACAATACATGATTGCCACATTATCTTGTTTACAATAGTACATATTCATGTATATGTGTAAAATATAACTATGTATCATTATTTATAAGCAAAATTTAAAAATAAGAAATGTTTTACCCATGGTGCAGGACTTCGACTTCGTGTCGACTTCGCCAGGTGTGGAAGTGGAAGTTTGTGGAAACTTTGAGGAAGTTTCGAGGAAATTTAGACACAAACTTCGATGCCGATTTTTGAAGAAAATGATGTGAATTTGAAGGAAACTTCGATGGAAAACTTCTAATTATGTTATATCTCTCTCTTATAATTGCTAATTTAACAAAAATACACGATTCATGAGTCTGTAGCCCTAAGTAGGTTGATAATATGATGTGCGCCTGCAATGGTCAAACATGCAATACACATACTAATACAGTTCAAGTGTTGAACATATGTATTATATACAAATATACAACCAAATAGTAGTTACAAGACCCTCTCTAGGAAAGAGTGGCAGCAACAAACATAGGAGTTGATATTAGAAGTTGTGAAGAGGGTTGGAGGCAATACTTATGTATTATATGGCCGTTAGTACACTAGTTAGAATTAATGTTTTGGGTCGTCTCAATTTCGCCCCAACTTCGCCAACTTTGAGGAAAGTTCGACAACTTTGGAGAAGTTGAGACGAAAATACATACAAAAAAACCAACTTCGACGAAATCAGGGAAACTTCGCCCCGAACTTTAGATGAAGCAGAAGTATTGAGGATTCGACTTCGCCTAGGCTCAAAGTTCGAAGTTTCGGCAAAACTTCACCCAACTTCGCCGAAGTTTAGTTCCATAGTTTTACCAAACTTAACAGGAATAGATAGAAATTAAGAGAGTCAAAACAATAAACATAATGAAATATCAATACTTTGTAGATTAGATGTAAAACTTGCAAATGGACAAATAAATATTAGGTTAAATGTGATGTAGGAGTAGGAACTAGTAACAAAGAAAAAGATGATTAGATAACATTTGGATAAAAAGTTAGCAAAGAAATAAAATAAGCAAGGAGAGTCTTTTGACTTATGAGTCTTTCACAAATACAAAAAGTCATGTAAACTAGTGAGGGAATAATAATCAATTAAAAATAATTTAGATATATGTAATTTAAAGAAATTGTATGTAATTTTCTCAAAATTTCAATACTCGGTGCTTGACATAAGGCATTATGATCCAGAAGTGATTAATGCGCCTCAATTTCTCAGTTTTTGTATGACTTGAGGCAAGCCATAGACATTTTGATGTGTAAACCTCAATCTAGGACGGTGAAGCGTGAGTCGCAAGGTGCAAATATGATAGCCTCGTCTTGAGAGCCTCAAGGCGGGTGTTTAAACCATGGTTGCCACCATTTTGGCCTCTTTTTCTCTAAGGTAAAGTGTGTTGAAAGGATGTAATTTCTTGTTATAGACAGCAGAGCCATAGTTTAAAATTTTGTCAAAATTGGCAAAATTTCACCAATTATTCCAATGCTAACAGCCATCGGATATAGAAATGACCAAACATCTCTTTATGTAAGGAATTTCGCCTGGATAAAAAATTGATGGCTTTTTCCAAATGCTGATGAAACTAGGTAAATTTCAATGAAAATGCCTATTTCGTCGACATTTCAGCAAAACTTCAAGAAACATAGGTCATATTTCGAGAAACAGGTAGCATGTCTTCATGACTATATGACTCCTTGGGCTTTCTAGGGGCAATCTACATTATGTTTCTTCTCTTCCTAGCCTAATTCTACCCCGCTCTCCTATTTCTCCCACTCCTATTTCTCCCACGTCTATAGAGATCTATGAGGATATATTTAAAAATGGGGTTGGGAGTTGTATATATGGTTATGTGACCCGCTAGCTTTCATTTCTGAGATCACATGATATGTAATGATATTGCGCAAAATTAGCATGACCACCGAGATATTTTGTATGTATGCCATTATCAATCACACCTCTAACTACATGGTCTATCCACAAAAGCACATGACCAAGAAAAATGCTTGAGTTAATCCATGAGTATGCATTTTGTCACTAGTAGCCATATAGAGAGCATATTGAGACACATGTAGGCTTGTATAAAACAAAATAAACTGGAGCCAATATGTTGATAGGTATAACCAACAAGGAGGGTGACAAGCATGGTTCAACTAGATACATAAACTATAGTTGTCTCATACTTCTTCAATACTCATTCACATACCACTACAACACCGCTTATGTACAACGTCCTGTCATTCTACCTATAGGTCCTACCATCCAAGATCACATTATGTTTCTGTAAACCTATGTCTTTAAGTCTATATATTGTGCTTGCAAACTATAATGACTTAATTCATTCATTTCACCATTTAATTTGACCTCGAAATCCCCATCGAAATAGTGCAGCTTCCTTCACTCACAGATGAGGAGCCTCACCCACCCCCACACACACATATCCAATATGAAACAATATTACATATGTGAATAGATCTTAGAAGAGGTAGTGCAGTGGTTTGGCGTTGTTGTTAAGAATTGGGAGGTGTGGGTTCAACTCTGGAAGCACACATTTTAAAAGGAAGTAGTTGGCTGGAAGCATGGATACAGACACGAAAAAATATAGGACACGGATACAGCGGCGGACACGGAAAAAATATACATATGCTTGTATACAAGTTTCATGTATAAGCACAAAAAAGAACAAGCTCATTCAACCATAAAGATCATTTCATCCAATCTGTATTCAATTTCATATGTTCATTCAAACACATTGCACACATCATGAAATGAAGCCATAAAGGCATACCATAAAACAAAACCACATTGTAAACACAGTAATAGTCAAGGAAATAGAAATTTTATTCACAAATAATGACTTAAACACCACTAATATGAATTTACTTTAAATAATTTGCACATCTAAACTTGGACAGTAAAAAGATAGTGATGTTGGTGGACAACAAAGGAAAAAAAGGAGGTATGTTGTTTTGTAGAAGAGAGTAAAATATGATGTACATTCAGAATTAGAAAGAAGAGGGGGAAGAGGAGGTTGTTGTTGATGATGGTGGTTGTGGACAAATAGAACATAGGTATTAGAGGTGGAGGAAAGGAAACTGAGGAAGAGGAAGAGGAGAGGACATGTACAAGTGGAGAGAGAGAGGTCAGATTCTATAGGTGGACAAAGAGGAGTAATTACCTAGGTGGCGATGTGATAAGGAGTGGGAGACATGTGTATCGGGAGTGGTGAGAAGGAAGTTTATGTGCAACGAGATGTTTTTCCTTCTTAACTCGTGATGGGTTGTGTCCTACAGTGTCCAAGCCATGTCTGGGACGTGTCCAACTCCTGATAAAAAATGAGGGACTTGGACATGTCTGGGCCATGTCCACCACATGTCCATGTTGGACACGTATCGAACATGGACACGTGTCGAACATGGACACGACAACCTCCGGGAACTATCCATGCTTCCTAGGCTGGAGTCGTGGATGGCTTGTTTGTAAGAACTAGTGGTGTGGGTTCAACCCTCAATGACAACAATTTAATTGCCAAAGAGGTTTTCAGAGAGTCCAAAGGGTGTGGGCCTCCACAGAAAGAGACTTAGTGGCTGAATGATGAAGTACAAAAGGCAATCAACACAAGAAGCATTTATTCGAAGCAAGGTTATTGAGTGAAGCACAATCAAAAGAAGCAGAGGCAGACCTAATTTAACCTGGGAAGAGCTTATATAGAGAGAGTTTGAATCTTTACATCTTGATCAGAGTATGACCCACAACACAACTGATTGGAAAAGGATCCATGTAGCTGACCCCAACATGGTTGGGATTGGAGCTTAGATGATGATGATTTGAGTAGTCTACACTAGTAGATGGTTCTGGTAAAATTTCATTTAACATCGAAATGCCATGAATGCATCTGTCAAAATGTCTTTCAAAATTTGTCAAAATTTCTATTTTTTGTGGCCACCAAAACGGGCGTCGAAGTCGGACATTTTCTTCCTTGGCAGAAACTCTGTCAACATCATATGCACCTTGACTGTTCTCATGGATTACACATGGAACCTCATCTGACTCCATACCACCTATGTTCGATTTATTATACCTAGTGTGACATATTGCATGTTTGCCTAGGCATAATATATGTGTGCCTAGTCTCCTTTTCTTACATGGCATCTACAAGGATTCCACCTACACTGATGTGCTACCACTCCATGTGGTACGCAATGCACTTGGACAACCATAACATATAGATTATCGTATAATATGATGGCTTCACCAAAACATTTGGTGTTTCGCATCACAAGAGATGCATTTCAAAGGCTTTCCCAACAAGTTGCATTGTTCATATATGGGGTTTTCCTTATTCCGCCTGTCATTATATTGGGAATGATTAGACCACTTGACTCATGGGAACTCGTTTGTCTCAAACAAAGGTAGCTCATCTACCTCAACTGAGGAAATTGATGTAGGATAGGAAAAGTCTCCGAACCATATTTGGACCAACCACATGCCAAGAAGCTCCAATCAATGTTGATTCGGTGTTTAGTTTGATTTTTTAGACAATTTTTTGTTTCAGGGATTTTTCTATATGTTAACAATTACATGCAATAGTCCGAAGTCATAGGCTTTTGAGCATGGAACTAAAAATCATTGAAGTCAGACAAAACTTCGTTGAGGTTTCGAACTTCGAGCCTAGGCAATGTCGAACCACTACTATGTGGACTTGGTCCTGACTTCGGACTGGAGTATCCCCCTTGTCGAAGAAGTTGGATTTTTACAGTGTGTATTCATCCCAGCATCGTCAAATTTGTCAAAGTTTCCCTAACATTGGCAATGTCGAGGCGAACATACAACCCAGCCTATTAATCCCAAATAGTACCCTAAAGGCCATATAAGGCATAAGTGGTGCCTCCCAGACTCCAACCCTCTTCACAACTTCTAATAACAATTCCTATATTTATTGCATGTCACTCTTTGTTGAAGGTGTTGTAACTACTATTTGACTACATAATGTAAGGAGGACGCATCGTGAATTGTATTTTTATATATGTATTGCATATTTGACCCAAGCAACTACAAGTGCACATTGTATACATCAGTCTACCTTGGACTAGAAAATCGTGAATTCTGTTTTTGTATTAAAATAACATATATAAGATAGATTTATAACATAATTAGAAGTAACCAATCAAAGTTTCGTTCAAATTCACATAAATTTCTTCAAAAACGGCACCGAAGTTTGTTGAAGTTTGCGTCAAAATTTACTCAAAGTTTCCACAAACTTCCAATTCCACACATGTAGAAGTCAATACAAAGTCGAAGTTTTGCACCATGGTTTTGAGACAGTTTACTGATTAAAGCCATCCTTGGAACCTTTGTCCACGAAGTTTATTAGAATTGGGGAATACTTGATTTATTACTCTAATCTCCTCCATCCTCCTAGTGTGTTCCCCATCACCTCAAAAAAAATGACAAGCCATTAGGTTGTGCCATTAAACACAAAGGGATATGATAGGTATTGATGACATCATACTCGGGGAAGTATGAAGTCTATTGTTTACACTATGGCTACAAGAGGGGACGTGCTCACAAACCCATCCTAGTGTATCAACTTTTCAAGGGGTCGTTCTCATTTGATAAAAGTGGCATACATAACCTCTAGATCGGGATTCGGAACATCAGGAGATCAATAGATTAGCTTTATGTGGGATATTGTTAATCATTGCTTCACATCCTGGGAATTGATAGTTCAGCTGGCATAAAAAATTTTATTAAAAATTAGTTTCCAACACTTAGACAAAAGGTGTTGTACGTGTCACCTAAAGTAAATAGTGGAGTAGGAATTCATATAGGTATTAGTCATACTTGTCAAGGAGGCAAGGCGAGATGACGTTTACAGGTTAGATAGGTATAATAGTTCAATCTTATATATAAGCAAATAAGACTTGTCCTTGTTGCATGGTATAATACATATTCAACTAGTGGTTACCATTGTATTGTCATGCAATGCATCAGCAGATACAGGCATGGGAACATCATTAAAAATCCAGACACAAGGAGCCCACCAATTTGAGAATCGGCGTGTGGTACTAATGGATTAAGAACAGTGTAGACATCTTCCATAACTTAAGCTTGGCTCCTATGATTGTAGATGAAGTTTTTGAGATTTTGTGTTGAGTGTGTGGTATACCATACCATAGCAAAGAATAAAGCCAATCACTTGATGTACTTATGAGGCTCATAGAAGTAGGCTTCAAGGAAAATGCACTTTCGTGGAAAGACAACGTCCAAGTTGTAGATGTGTTTTATTTATTGACTTTACTTTTCTGGTTGTTTACATATCTGCAATGTCAGAATAATTGGCGACTTTTGAAAAAGTTGTGTATGAATGCTAAATTTTTTTTAAGTCGTAAGTGGCGGCCTGATAAATGCCCTTCTCAACATAACCCGAATTTTGCACAAAACCCGAATTCTGAATCTTTCAGCATGATCAAACATATCCTGAATATCAGATTTGTGACTATGTATGCCCTAATCTCTGTACATGGTATTAGATTGGGCCCGCAGTGGACACCTATTCACCTTCCTCTCTCTAGCTCTCACATAAGCAATCATCTAGAAAAGATGTGTCTTCACTAGGAAAGGAAGCAGCAAGAGGTGTTGTTGCTCCTGGCAGCAGTGACAGCCACAGCTGCTGCTAGCAGTATTAGCAGTAATTGCCATTGCCATAGCAATTGCCATCTTTCAAAGATGTTGAAGTTATCAATTTAAGACCAGCTAACCATTTACACCTCTCCCCTTGGTGTCATTGGCCTGAAGTCTCCTATCATTGGAGGTGTGAAACACAAAGCAGTCTTGGGAAGCGTAGGGTTGCACAATGTGTGCACCCTCATATATATAAAACTGAAACATTTACAGAGAAGTCCACATATAATATGGAAATAACAAAACAACTAACAGAATGTATAAAACAGGAATATATTGTAACACTCCCCCTCAAGTTGGAGCATAGATATCAATCATGCCCAACTTGTCCGTCAGTGTGCAGAATTGCTTCTTCGCCAGCAGCTTGGTGAAGATGTCAGCAACTTGGTCTTCAGAACGAGTGAAGGGAGTGCAGATCTTGCCAGTAAGAATGGATTCCCGAATAAAATGACAATCTACTTCAATGTGTTTAGTGCGCTCATGATAAACTGGATTATTAGCAATGAAGATAGCAGCTTTATTGTCACAGTGCATAGGTATAGCAGAAGAAGAGTCAACCCCGAACTCTTTTAACAGAGAGCGCACCCACAACAATTCACAGGCAGTATGGGCCATGGCCCTATATTCAGCTTCAGCACTGGACCTGGCCACAACATTTTGTTTTTCTCTTCCAGGTAACCAGATTACCTCCAACATACGTACAATACCCAGAAGTAGATTTTCTGTCAACTCTGCTGCCTGCATAATCAGAATCAGAGTACCCTTCAAGAGAACAGTGTCCATGCTTCCTGTAGTGAAGTCCCTTGCCAGGAGACTTCTTCAAATATCGTAGAATCTGACAAAGAGCATCCCAGTGACACTGTCTGGGTTTATCAAGGTACCTGCTAAGAAGACCCACTGCAGTAGAAATGTCAGCTCTGGTGATAGTCAAATAAATGAGTTTACCAATCAGCCTCTTGTACTTTTTGTGATCAGCAAAGAGAGGAGAAGAGTCATCATCCCAATTTACATTAGGATCTAGAGGAATATCAGCAGGTCTCGCTCCCAGCATACCGGTCTCCTGCAGTATGTCTAGGACATATTTTCGCTGAGACAACACAAGAGCATTAGAGTTTCTAGAAACTTCTATGCCTAGAAAATATCGAAGTTTGCCCAAATCTTTGGTAGCAAAGTGCTTGCCTAGATGAGATTTAGTAGCCTGAATACCAAGAGAATCACTGCCAGATATGATAATATCATCAACATAGACAATCAGAATAATAATACCAGCTGAAGTCTTCTTGGTGAAAACAGAATGATCCACCTGAGATCGCAGAAACCCAAAATCAATCATAATTTTGCTCAATTTATCAAACCAAGCACGGGGACTCTGCTTAAGCCCATAAATAGACTTCTTTAACCTGCAAACTTTGTGAGACTCCCCCTGAGCAACGAACCCAGGAGGTTGCTCCATATAGACTTCTTCTTGTAAATCTCCATACAAGAAGGCATTTTTCACATCTAGTTGCAACAGTGGCCAGTCAAGATTAACAGCAACAGACAGAAGAATTCTGACAGAATTAAGACGAGCAACAGGAGAAAATGTCTCAAAATAGTCAATACCATAAGTTTGGGTGTAGCCTTTAGTAACTAACCGTGCCTTCAGCCTTTCAACAGTGTCGTCAGGTTGATATTTCACAGCATACACCCATGTGCAACCTACAGGTTTACACTGAGGAGGTGGATCCACCAGCTCCCAAGTATCTCGTTCAGCAAGAGCCAACATTTCCTCCTTCATAGCAGACAGCCATCCAGTACTCTGTAGAGCATCCTGGATAGTCTTTGGAACAACAACAGCAGATAAGGCATATACAAAATTGCTAGAATGAACATTCAGATGATCAGTAGAAACAAACTGAGCAATACTGTGTGATGTGCAAGAACGAGTACCCTTTCTAAGAGCAATGGGTATATCAAGATCAGAATGTACCTCAGGTGTAGTAGAACCTTCTGGAGGTGAAGATTGGTTTTCATGGGGGGTTTCTTGAGTAGAAGATGCTCTGTTCCTGCATTGATAAACTATAATAGGAGGTTTAGCAGCCTCAGTAGTGACCTTATCAGTAATATCAGGCACACAATCAGTAGTAACAGGTAGAGGAGAGGCAATAAGATCAGACTGTAAACTGTCACCACTAGTAGAATAGTAAGGGGTATCCTCAAAGAAAACTACATCACTGCTAGTATACCATTTTCTTGCAGTAGGACTGTAACATCTGTATCCCTTCTGGGTACGAGAATATCCCAAAAAAATGCACTTCTCAGCACGAGGAGACAGTTTATCAGAAGCAGGTCCAAGTAACCTTACAAAACAGGTACATCCAAAAATCCGAGGAGGCACAGTAAATAACTGAATATCGGGTTGAAGAACTTGAATAGGTATTTTGTTTCCAATCACAGATGATGGCATTCTATTTATCAGAAAACAAGCAGTCAATATAGCCTCAGGCCAAAAAGAGCGAGGAACATGTGCATGCATCATAATAGTTCTAGCCACCTCTAACACATGTCTATTTTTACGCTCAGCCACACCATTTTGCTGAGGTGTATAAGCACAGGAGGTCTGATGTATCGTACCCACAGATTTACAAAAAACATCCACATCTTTTTTAACAAATTCCAGCGCATTGTTAGTACGAAAAAATTTTACAGGTACACCATATTGTGTTTTTATTTCAGCAAAAAAGAACTTGATAATAGACAAAACTTCGGACCTACTTTTCATCATAAACAACCAAGTAGTCCTTGAAAAATCATCAATAAACAGAATAAAATACTTATGACCAGATAGACTCGGCACATGACAAGGGCCCCATACATCAGAATGCACTAGATCAAACATATTTTTACTGCTAATATGACTGCGTCTAGGATAAACAGCTCTAGTCTGCTTTCCAAGTTGACATGACTCGCACTGAAAACTACAAATGCCAAGATCAGAAACTAAATGTCGAAGCTTTTCAGATGATGGATGTCCCAGCCGGTAGTGCCACTGTAATGCAGAAACCGAGGTAGATAATGCAGGAGTCACAGTTGCTTTAGCTGCTTTTGGCAAATGATCCAGGTAGAAAAGCCCATCAGCACCTTCATACCCCCCACCAATCTTCATCCTCGTGCGAAGGTCCTGAAAAACACATGAACCAGGAATAAAAGTCAGACTACACTGTAGGCTTCTCAATATCTTGCTGACAGACAATAGATTCAAAGGAAATCTAGGCACATATAAGGCAGATTTCAGCAGAAAGTCAGAAATAATATCTCCTACTCCAGACACCGCGGACTTGGAACCATCAGCCAGCATAACAGATGAGGGTCGAGTAGGTTTATATAATTTGTGAAACAGTGATCGATTTCCAAAAATATGTGAAGAGGCACCGGAGTCGATGACCCACTTAGTATTACCAGGAGTAGAAGAAGAGCTCAAGAAGGCAGTGTCATAACCAGAATAAGCTGCGGCATGAGCTCCACTAGTCGAAGTTGTAGATGACGCACCAGCACGCTCAAGCAGAAGACGCTCCACCTCAGCACGGATGTAGTCAGCAGTCGCACCCGAGGAGGCAGAGTCAGTATGCTGAGTCGTTCCTTCTGATGCAGTAGTAGTGGAGTCAGCAGCTGCATTGGCCCATGCCGGCTTACCATATTTTTCCCAGCATTTTTCTTCAATATGGTTGGACCGGCCACAGAAGGTACAAAGGCGCTGTCCTGACTGAGGACGCGCAGCGGCAGTAGGGGCAGTAGAAGAGGCTCCACGACCAGAAGCAGCCCGTCCTCGTCCTCCACCCAGGGGAGGACGGCTGTCAGTAAAGCGACCACGGCCACGACCAGACGCTGCAGCAAGAGCAGAAGAGTCCCCAACTTCAGTAGTTAGAGACGATGAAGACGAAGGCAAACGCTGAAGACGCTTGTAGGCACTCTGTAGTGACGGCAGAGGGTCACTGGCTAAGATCTGGTCCACAACTCCAGCATAGGACTCGGGCAGTCCACAAAGAAACTGGACTAACTGCAGCTCCTGGCGCTGACGCTGCATGGTAGCCAGGTCCGTGGAGAGAGGGTGATAGGATTCCAGTTCACCCCACAATCCAGTAAAGTCAGAAAAGTAATCCGCAATGTCCGCCCCCGTGAACTGTAGACGTCCCAGCTGCTTGGTGATGTCAAACACTTTCTTGGGGTTCTGACTATGCGAGTATGTACCGGCGAGCTGATCCCACATCTGATTCGCCGTAGGCAAGTGAAGAAGTGTGACGCTAATCTTCTCAATGATGCTGTTGAGAATCCAAGTCATCACAGTCGAGTCGTCACGAACCCAGTCGTCATACGCCTTCACATCTTTAGCATCAGCGTCCTCTGCGGGTACTGGCGGACCAGCACGGGTAAGATGTGAGTACTTGCCCTGGGATTTGGCATAGATCGTCATGGAGCATACCCAATGTGGATAGTTGCGCCCATCAAGCTTCACAGTAGTAACCTGACGGCGGAAGTCATCACTCGAGGACGCCATGTGAGCAGTAGGCACAGAAGTAACAGGCACGATCAGGCAGGAGACGGTCTACGCCGTCAGACAGGCACAGCAGGCACAGAACAACGTAGAAGAACCTCTCACATACGATCTACGCCGAAGCGCAGAATAGAACCCGGTGGCACAACGGCCTACACGGGCAGGCAGGCAAAAGACCGAAAAAAAACGGTCTACGTCACACCAACCTCAAGCCACCGGACAGTTGCAGATCTTCACGGAGCCAACGTACCGGCGGCAATTAACCGCGGAGGCGCACCGGCCCTGCCGGCTAGCCCGGCGGCGGTGCGGTGGCGCGGGGGGGGGGGGGGGAAGGGGGGGCCGGCCGGAGAAGAGAGAGAGGGGTGGGAGGGTGGCGGCTGGATCTACTGCTCTGGTACCATGTGAAACACAAAGCAGTTTTGGGAAGCGTAGGGTTGCACAATGTGTGCACCCTCATATATATAAAACTGAAACATTTACAGAGAGGTCCACATATAATATGGAAATAACAAAACAACTAACAGAATATATAAAACAGGAATATATTGTAACAGGAGGCATCACCTCCTGTTGTAGTGTGTTGGTCCTTTTATAACCCCCCTCCTTATAGGCGTTGCTCAGTATTGGTCTGAGGGGTTTAGGGGGAGCTCTCCTATCTTTTATGTGATTGAGGGTCTATCGACTCTTGGTATCATTGGCATGAAGCTCATGTCATGCTTATGGTTGGCTATGATTATCAGCAACTTCTGATGTGTGCATATTTGCCTGCCTAACCTTATGATTCCTTCTACCAGCCTACATCAAGATGGCCTTGTCATTGTCAACCTCCTTGACTCACACTCACACTCTTCTCAAGGTGACATCAATCAAATTAGATGGCCAGAACTAGCCACGTTTTGTCATGCTCTGCTAGGTATACACAAATTCCCAAGGACACATCCCTCATTATGTTGATTCGAATCTTGTTAAAGATGATAGCAAGTTGCAAGTTGCCAGCGATGGCCAGAGCAAGACTTCCACGTTTTAGTGTGGCTTCTCAACAACTTGGAGAACCACGTTTCAGTAAGAAGTCAAGAACATGGTTTATCTGTCAACTGTCAAGGAACTCGAGGATCAATTAGCACAGCCGTGCCATTACCCAACGAATTACAAGGCACATTGACACACCACAGCCTATTTGTGGCATTCCCAACAGTATCTTAGAAACGTAAAGAAATAAATTATTAGATTAACACAGACAGATCAAGAGAGAATAAGTTGAATGTAAAACTAGATTTGGAAACTTATTGCATATCAAGTTCTCATAGTAGACTGTTCTGAATTACTTGAAGTCTAGTTTTCACCACCCACAGTGGATTCGTTGCAATAGCTGTTGCGGCTCCAGCACCAGAGGCAGCCACAATGTTTGCACCAAGAGAAAGTCGGTTATCAGCGTCCACTACAAAATCAGGCACTTTTGAGTTAAGGAAAAGGAGATTCCTATCTACAAACCAAAAAGTAATCTTACCATTTGACTGGAGTAAGCCCTTTAATTTGTTGTAAACAGAGAAGTAAACCTGTGATATGTAAAAATAGTTATGATTCACATCAAACACCCAGCTTATAACAGTTAAAGAGAACATTTAAGATAAATTCGGCAAGTTGCATAAATGAGATACTTCAATGTTCTCCTAGAAGCGCTCTGGTGGCCCAATTACTTACAACACATCAATTACAGCTCCTGGTCTAGTATCAATGTGGCATACAACAGTCATAAGCAATTTTTATATAGGCTAATGGCAGGTGGTACCTTTCAGTAGCCGTATTCAAAATTCGTCTTATCGTACTTTATATGAAGGCGTTCGAAAATGGAAGACAAACAGAATGTGCCAATTGGTAATTTTGAAAAAGCACACTATAACAAGAAAATGGAAAATTATAAGCCTCATTTCCAACCGCATTGGGTTCTGCTACATAGATCATGGTTCAGAAAAGCTGTGTACTGTGTACGAGCAGAGGGAGTAACGCATAGTGCATGCTGGAGTAAGTGCAGTTTTAGAATTTTTAATAAATTTATTATATAAAATCATTAAATGATATATTGAGTTTATAAAATAATAAATTTGTATTTGATCTAAGCATATTAATATACATTTATAATATGCTTGTGTATATATATAAATCTAGAAATAAGTTATGTGTGTGTAACAACATGTACAAATATTGAGATTTATACATACAAATGTACTAATATTCATCACTGTATGTATGTATGTGAATAAATCAAAACATGTAGACATGTACAAATATGTGTGAGATTCTTGTGTATTTAGGTATATTGTATATGTATACATATGAATATATCAAAACATGTATATATAAATATAATAATGTGTGTTACAAACTTACAATATGTCATATATATTTAAATGTATACATATGAAGCCCTAAAAAATGTACACATATTGTTAGAAGTGAAAGGAGATATTGATCATGTAAATATGGGCATTGTCTATAAGCCCATATAAAACTAGAGTCCACTAAGTTTGTTGGTCCGCCAGGTGGGGTTGTGTCCACCTCTCCTATATATAGGAGGGTCTCTCTTGTATAAAATACATTGTAAATATATCGTCTATTTGTTATTCCTAACATGGTATCAGAGCCTTTTTCCTAGGGACTGCCTAAAGAGAAGGTAACAAGTCTCCACTCGCCGGCAGCCGCCGCCGTCACAGTTGACTATCCGTAGGGCCATCTCCGTCGATAGCTGGTTAGCCTAGTCCTTCGCCTCCCATAGGGTTGTCTTCTCCGTCGTCTCCTCCGGCACTTCGGCAAGCCGTCGCCAGCAGCTATGTTTCTCCTCCGTCTTGGTCACGTCAAAGTTAAGTATGGTCTTCTTCGGTGTCCCATCAGAGCTATGAGGAAAACCCTGGGGGAGCCGTCAATCTCTTCAAAGAAGTCTTAATGAGTGGTCATCGCCATCTTCGGGACTACAATCACCGGGAACAGCAGCAGCTTGAAATTTTTCGTTGTCGTATTGTAGCATGCTGGCCATCATAGTGGCTGCTACACCCTTTTGGGTTGGACTTCGGTCCTACGCTTCTGGGAAGTCCCTCCCCATCGTCCTACCAGTCATAGGGTGCTTGTTGCTAACTGCTACGCCTCTATTTCTTCACCAAATCAGCATTGTATCAGGCTGCTGTCAACAGCCTTTTATTGCCGCAAGAAGATGACATCAACAAAAGGGGGCGCCCCTGACCCTGCTACATTGCCCTAGCCCTAGAAGGTCACGGGCATAGGTACTCCTAGGAGGTAGCATTAGTCATTCTCCCTAGGTACTGTCACTGAGAGTACTGTAGCACGACCAGTTTTGGTCTACTGCTATTGTCCAAAATCAATATTTTTTGTCTGTTCTAGTTCATTGCTACTGTCCAAAGTTAGTTTATGCCGTGTTCTAGTGAATTGTTGCTACCAAAGTCAAGTTTTTATCCAACCTCCACTGTCAGGCATGGATTCATCCTTCTCAAGTGTGAACTCAAACTCTATCTCAAGCAGAAAATTCTATCTCTTACTGGTGTGATGTTCAACCCTTCAAGTACGATGTCAAGTGCAAGTTACAACCACCTTGAGCATGATGTGAGATTTAATTTCCTACAGTTGTTGAGCGATCAAACACACAACTTCTCCAATCATGTCAAGCAGCTCTTCCTCATCCACTCAATTTCACCCCCAACCCATATCCCCTACTTACATTAAAGTCTTGTCACATGAGAGTTTCTTTTTACCTTTGTCCACCTCAACCACTTATGTTGCCTCATCATGGTTGATGTGCCGGAGAGAGATGAGAATATGAGAAGAGAAGAGATGAAGAGTTCGGAAGAGAGAAGAGGAAAATGAAAGAAAGAGTCAAGTCAAGAGAGAGAATTTCTCTATTTCTATCTCACACAGGTTGTCTACATCTAAAAGCTTCAAGGTCTTAATTGTGTTTCCAAAATTTAGATTTCAAGGCCGATGTCAAGTCTCGCCATTTAGCTTCCGAGTTGTGATCCACTGGTCTTCTCTGCCCATCGTCAATCCAAGAAGATGGTTCTCATGTGGGTTGTCTCCGGCTCCTTAAAGTTTGCTACGTCAGGCACGTTTCTCATCCTTAGCTACATCTGGTCCTCTCAATCAAGCAACGCATCAATCGTGTTGGAAGCATCTTGGGAGTATTTGCACAGTTGGTTGTGTGATGATCACGCACAACTGTTCTTTGCATAAGATCATTGGCCTGGCTCCGTCATCAACATTTCTGAATCGAATGTCATGACATGTCAAGCACGTTTTTTATCTACTGCAACACTATCTTCTTGTAGCACAAATCTCATCTCAACTACAACATGTCAATATGGTAGTAGTCTTTGTCTAGAAACTGCTTCAACCATGATATCACCTAGTTTGTGATTCAAACTCTGATATCATTCTGCATGTTCTTCCATAAGTCTTCTACTTTAGATGCAAGTTCCAACATGGTCAAAACTCCAACTTTCTCAAGTCCACCTATTAATCCAAGTGATTATCAAGGGAAGCATCAAGGATGTCAATAAGATCAAAGATGTCCAAGTCCAAGGAGAACAAATTAAGGGGGAGTGCAGATGTTGTGCAATGTCTATCGTATTTCTTCGTCTATGTCCGCATTAATTGTTTGTCTCTCGTTTAAACTGTCTTACCTGTGTCCAAGATGGTCGTGTGTTCTCCCATGTTCCAGTCTGCGGGGGAGTGTTAGAAGTAAAAGGAGATATTGATCATGTAATATGGGCTTCGGTCTATAAGCCCATATAAGATAGAGTCCACTAAGTTTGTATCCACCTCTCCTACATATAAAGGGAGGGTCTCTCCTGTATCGTACACATTGTAAATTAATCATCTCTTAAGTATTTTGAACACATATGAGTATACAACTATGTATTTAAACATTAATGAAATCACATATCCATATATGCATGTACGTACGGGCATAAGTAGTGGGTTTTTCAAAAACCAGAGTTTAGTCGGCCACTTAATCAGTCAAGTGGCCGCGTGTGGGCCCAGAACCCCTTATTGGATCGATTTGCAATATGTGGTGCGGCAGGGTGACCGCCAGTGAAATGAAAAACGTTCTGTTCGGCCGCTTAATCGGTTCAGCAGTCCAGCCGTTTAAAATACCCCCTAAGCGCCCGATTAATTTTTTTCAAAAAAACGGGCGTTTTTTTCCCGCTTAATCAGCCGCTCAGACCCGTTTTTTTAAGAAAACTGCTGCAAGCCTGTAACATTAAGTAATTTTTGAAAGTAAAATAATTATTGACTGTAATATATTGAACTTATATACAATACATGTTCTATAATAAGCTTTAGTTAATTTAATATGCATACTATTAGAATGTGTGATATTCAACTCAAAACCAATTGGCAATGGGTGAAGGGACCACACACCTTATAAGCCCAGGACCTTTCCCAGAGCTCAGCGGTGCGGGACAATTCTAACATCCCCCCTCAAGTGCAGCCTCTTTTGTGTGCTTGCACTTGTTCTTTTTTAGGTAGGGTGTGGTCCTCACACTTGTCTCGTGGGGTCCGCTCTGATACCATATTAGAATGTGTGATATTCAACTCAAAACCAATTGGCAATGGGTGAAGGGACCACACACCTTATAAGCCCAGGACCTTTCCCAGAGCTCAGCGGTGCGGGACAATTCTAACACATACTTTGTATGTAAGACATAGTAATCGGGTACTGCTGTATATCCAAGTAAATTACATGTAACTAATCATGACATAGATTTTAGAAAGCATACTTTGGTTAAATGTACTGCTGTAATTTTTGATCAAGTGATGATATGTAAATGTAGCAATAAGTTAGTAAGGTATCAATGATAAGTCTGCTGTAATGTGATGCAAAATAGTTATTGTATATATGCATATATACTTAATACTTTTTTGTTTTATAGTTGTATAGGGTGTTTTATGTGTGACAAGTCTATTGTTTAATAGTTTAGCTATAATCATTGTTTTGTAGTTGTGTTATAAAGTATTTGGGTGTTTAGTATGGTTATTTAGGGTGTTCACATACGTATAAAGGTTCCAAAAAGTATAGTATATATATGCATACATGTGCATTTTTTTATAAAATTGTATAGAAAATCAAAACCCGTTTTTTCAAAAATCGGCCGCTTACCGCTTAACCAGTTACAAGGTGATGTCCGCACGCTTACCGCTTAACGTTTTTTTAAACATTGGTGACCGCTTAGGCAAATGTGGGAGTATGCGCGGCCATGCGGTTTTGAAATCGTGACATAGATCTTTCTTTTCCACTCAGTAATGTTTTGGTTCGAGCCATATTCGTGTTAGTATGTGATTTCAAATCTCTCATTAGCTACACCTCTTCCTCTTAAGCTTTGTTTTCACCAAACAAAATTACTCCTACTAATGCATGTTATGGTACATGATGAACCGTCTGTGATGACCCTTTTTTAGTTTGTCTATAATACATACAAATTCATTTCTTATGTGGCATTTCCTCGTTTTCCCATGCATATCTTAGCATTCTCATTTTCTGTCATACTCATCCTATGAGCACTTTGTTTCCTCAAGGTCTCATATTCACTATCATACACCATTGTCGAGTGTACAGTTGTTATGTACAGGTTACCTTACAAATTGAGCAAAATTTCATACTCTCATAATAATCTGGCCAGAGTCTATTTCATCCATTCTTTTGTGATCCTATGAAGGGCATCCTCTTGTACTTCCCCTAACCGATATGAATAATGGACTGCAATTAGTAGAATTTATCGCATGCTCTCCATGCAAACCTCTACAATGGTTACTGTTGCAACTTGCAATGCATGCCTTTTGGTTTCAAAAGATTTTGCCATAGTCCTAGTTTGTAATAAACTCCCATCTTTGTTTTCATCAATCAACATGACATTGTCAACAAATAGCATACACCAAGGAATGCCATCAACAACATGTTTCCCCAGCTCATCCATAACCAAAATAAATAAACAGAGACTTGAAGGTGATCCTTGATGTACCAGCAATAGGAGTCAGGACTAGGGGAGAGAGGTTGAAAACGTTTTACTACTCCATCAATATAGGGAAAAGGATCAATTCCAAAGAATTTGATCATATAACCCCTATGATATTCATGAAGGGTATTTTTTAAGGTATTTAGGTATTTTACAAGTTGAAGTTCTTGGGTGGCTCTGTGAGCTCAAAAGTATTAGAAGTGAGGGGAGAAGCATCTTAAGCTCATCACAAATACTTTTCAAATATGCATAGTGGTTCTCAATTAGCGCCAAGAGCTCATTTTGGTCAGGTTCTCGTATATGTCATAAACCTTGGGATTTTGTTTTATGAGCACAAATACACAAGTTGTTCCCACGAACCATTCATAGACGTGAGGCAAGGAAGAGAAGCATTGATATGTAGTCCCACTCTGTTCATAGTGCAACTCATGACTAGTGAGTTATTCTTGACCATGTCAAATACTCAGATATTAGTTTTTACTTTTGCATCAGCATTATCAATAAGCAATTAAGCATATTAGGAGGTTTATTAGTGACAGTGAGATGGGCAACCCTGTTTGAAGAAGTAACAGATCTCCATGGATCGACGTGATATTAGATATCTTTACCATGCAACTAGATGGTGGTCAACTAGTTGCAACTTGCAACGATGGTCTAGAGATTTTGGGGCGGAAACATAAGAGAGGGCCTCAATGCAGAAGAGAGTTGAGGTAGGATGCTTAAAAATACACACAGTATCAAGAGTAAAGAATCTTGGGCATAAGGATTCGTGGGAAGCAGACTAGGAAGCACAGACACAGACACTTCCACAAGGCACTCGTGGTCGTCCTGGATACTTTTTGGACAAAGACATGCCATGGACATAGCTGGACACATGGTGGACATCATTGTTATCTAGGCGGCTAGGCAGTCCTTTTTTCCAAGGGGCGCCTAGGAAGGAGCCTAGGCGTTTCTTGGGGTTTTTACCTTTTTTAAACTTTTTACATATATATAGCAAAATTTAAATATATATATTTAGCTAGTTGCTACCCCCTAACTTGTGACGCTTTCCCCATATAGGGGAAAGCACCCCTTCTCCCGAGGTTATGGGGTCATTTTGCCGAGTTCCTTCGACATGGTTCTCTCGCAAGATCAAGCACCTAAGACTTGTCCTTCCCCAAGCCTAATTTTATCAAATAGAGTATATTTTCTAATGGTTACATTTAAGTTGTAACAATTATAACTTGACCTAAATCACACCTAACATGACCTAAACTAAATTGATTGGCCCTGATTAGACCTATCTTGATCTAAATTGGACCTAATTTGACCTAAATCTAACCTAATTTTGCAAAGCATAAACTTCTCAAACCTTAACTTTCCCTAAATTACCCTATATTTACCTAAGTGAAACCTAATTTGGACAGATCAAACCTAATTTTCCCAAAGCAGACCTATTCCCCCCAAATCAAATGTAATTTGTTCAAACTTGACCTAATTTAGCCTAACCTAATTTTGCATAATATGAACTAAAGAGACGTACTTCCACTAATTTACCCTATATTGGCCTAAATGAGACCCTATTTCTCCAGATCAGACCAAATTTTTGTATTTCCCCAAATCAAACCTATTCTCCCCAAATCAGACCTAATTTGCCCAAATTTGACCTGATTTGACCTATATCAGATCTATTTCGCATAACATGACCTAATTAGACTATACTTTGCCTAATTTACCCTATATTACCTAAATGAAACCTAATTTGGCTAGATCAAATTCAAACCTAATTTTCACAAAGTAGCCTACTTCCCCAGACCAGACTAATCTGCTCAAACTTGACTTGATTAGGCCTTTTGCATAATATGAACTAAACCACCCGTACTTCCCTAACTTTGACCTAAATGAGACCCAAATTGGCCAAATCCGTCCTAATTTCCCCAAATCACACGTATTCCCCCAAATAAGACATGTTTTCTCCAAGTCAAGCCTAATTTGCCAAAATTTGACCTGATTTGGCCTAAATCAGACCTATTTTATGAAATGACTCATGGTGATCTAATTCAACCAAACCTAGACCTAATTCATGCTAATTTAGCCTTTAAATGGCTTAATTTGGGCTTAATAGGCCTTGGGCACCCACTTCAGGCACCTAAGAGGATGTGCACCTAGCTTGAGGTACCCTGTCTAGCGTTTAGGGCATCTTGATAACTAAGGTGGACATGCCTCATATTAGGCCACTTTCTTTTTGGCTCGAACATGTCATGGACACGAGTGACGGCATGACCAAATCAATATGAAAGGATATAAATTGTTTCATCCCTCCTTCCTCTTCCTCCAACACATCATTGGTATGTCTCCCCCTCCTACTCCTATTAACCATTGACAATTATCTATTATACATCATTGTTGCAAATTTATTTCATCATTCCTACAAAAGTTGTTCTACGATTTGGACATACAAATTTGTTGTAGCTCATCATTCTCCATTTACACTTATTTGATTTCAAATTGCAATTGTATTGTGGAAAAACTATTCTCCATAGATAACATTTGATTTAATAATGTCAATAAACTAGGGCTTTCATCATTATTCATTAATTTTATGTTTGCATTCATATAATAAACAAACTTTGGGTGTGATTTTATCCTTCTTTTGCAATTGTTTCTATAAATCTCATCTTATGACTTACTTTACATATTTGCATGGATGGAGTTTATCATTTCAATGTTTGTATATGTACTCTGTGTGTGTGTGCCTGCGTGTGTGTGTGTCTGTGTGTGTGTGCGCGCGCGTGCGTGTGTGTGTGCGGGCGTGCGGGCGTGCGTGTGTCTGTGTCTGTGTATGTGTCAGTGTCTGTGTATATGTATATGTATATGTATATGCATACAAGGTTTTAAAGTGTGTGAGGCGTAACAAGGTGTTTTTCTCTCAAAGAGGCGAGGCGTAAGCCTCGAGGCGTTTGAGGCGTTCAAAAATTGATAAATATGTACATGTATATACATATTTGTATACATATATTTAATATATGTGTGTAAAACAAAAATATGTACATACAAGCAAAACCAAGATTAAATAGAAATGGAAATTGTAACTTACTAAGGATAAATAAAGATTAAAGACAACTAGAATACTATTAGGGAGTATCAATGATTTTAGTATTAGATTCATAGAATAATTAGTAGGAACAAGAAACCAAAATTAGTTAACAATGAAATGAAATTCACCGACATATAAAGTAAAAAAGGTAGCAAACAAAGACAAATATAATAATGAACATTGAAAGATCTCACCCAGGGAATAATAGAGATAATTTCACTAATAAGACAATGATAATAAACTATGACAACAATGAATAGAAAACTTATAATAAAATGTTTTAATAATCTTAAAAGTAGAAAAGTTGGTGGGTAACATAAGACATTATCATCCATAATCGAGGCTAGCGCCTCAGCTAAGTCTCAGTGCTTTGAGGCGAGCCTCAGACATTTCGAGGCGTAAGCCTCAGTCTACGGCAATGAGGCGTAAGACTCAAGGCGTACTTAGGATAGCCTCGCCTCGAGGCGTAAGCCTCAAGATCCTCAAGGCGGGTTTTTTAATACCATGTATGCATATGCATATGTATAGATATATATGTATATGTATATATATCGCACCCAACATCATGTTCGTATCATATATATAAAATTGTCATGCTTGTTGAGTTGTTGTCCATGTTGTGTCTGGTGTCCATGTTTGTGTTTCCTAGGCATCACTCAAAATACAGGAACCACCACAAAATGCCTCACATAGGAAATCCTT